>WODD01000082.1:4458-126247 GCA_019775935.1 Neoascochyta sp. HWLR27 | reverse complement strand
TTTTATCCAGCACAGCAAGGTTTTCCCCTTAGTACACTACATAGCAACACACTCGCATGGACCCACAATGGAGCTACAACGAGTTAATACAAGAACAACCTATCTATCTATATTGGAAAGAGCGACTAACTTGGGACAGACTTCGATAAGTGTGCTCGATTTATATCAAGTCGCTATTGTTTGCTCTATTCGACCTGCTTTTAGATCTTCCGGATATGTTTCTGTATCCCTTCAGACAACCCTGATTGAGATCACAAAAGTGTAGAGAGAAAATTGATTTACCTGTTTGGCCCACAGGCTCTGCTCCAGAGCTTTATCCGATGGGCGAACGAACCATATACATGAAAAGTCGCTCCAAGTTATGTCTGAGTTCTCTGAAACCAAGACTTTTGCTAGAGTTCAAGGAGTCGTTGTGCAGCAAACACGCAAAATATATGGCGAATCACACAACAATGTGGGCTAATCAACTGCGACACCGGCCCTGATAGTCAACCGAACCGCGTTCCTATCTGCACTGTCCTCAACCGTACCGTACCTTAGCCATCATCTAGCGCCAAGCGTTGACCTCATTCGTGGCATCGCTGTCGTCAATCTGGGGTACGATCACGACATGCACCCCAGAACTCCAAAACGCCAACATTTCAAGCCCCGCACCATTACCAGTCACCAATTACGGCGTGCGATTTGGGGACGTTAAGGCTTTGGTGGCTGGCGATAAGG
This sequence comes from Neoascochyta sp. HWLR27, assembly GCA_019775935.1. NCBI lineage: Eukaryota > Fungi > Ascomycota > Dothideomycetes > Pleosporales > Didymellaceae > Neoascochyta > Neoascochyta sp. HWLR27. The sequence goes on along the minus strand of WODD01000082.1, from coordinate 125,527 downwards.
TATTGGTACGCATCCTTTGCTCGGAGAGAAGGCTTGTCGCGGCACTTGCGCGGTAGTTTTGAAGTGTTGATTGCATATTTCGACAAAAATGGGGGGCTGTTGATGAATCGCCGGATCTTTATAATCGTCCGACTGCCCTGAACATATTCTATCGAAACTCGACTTCAGCTCAGATATACTGGCGCCCGCTGCGAATTATGGCCTCGACTACACCTTACCCCAAAGATGCCGACGACATCAAAACGTCCCCAGCGCCGCCCTCCGATACGTCATCGCAACTAGACGACACATACGAAGCGTACAAGAGCAATAAAGGAGTTGGTATTGATCCCGCAGAAGCGAAACAGACACTGAAGAAAATCGACACCCGAATTGTACCCATTTTATTCTTTGCATATCTGCTGCAGTATTTGGATAAGAATGGAATCAACTATGCGTCTGCGTTCGGTCTGCAAGAAGGCACAAACCTCAAGGGACAAGATTACTCGTGGCTTGGTAAGTATCGCTCGATCTTGCGAAACGGTAGGCTGACAGAACGTAGGTAGCATCTTCTATTTTGGCTACCTGGCCGGCCAGTACCCAGCTGGATACCTGCTGCAGCGTCTACCTATGGCAAAGTTCCTCGGATGCTGCACGCTGGGTGAGCTTGTTCCAATGACTCCAACTCCGCCACCTGCTAACATCTGCAGGCTGGGGCATAATCCTTATGACAACACCTGCATGCCACAACTTCGCCGGTATGGCAGCCAACCGCTTTCTGCTTGGATTACTGGAATCAAGTGTCAATCCGGGCTTCGTTCTCATTATGAGCATGTGGTACACATCTGCGGAGCAGCCTCTACGACTCGGGGCATACTACTGCACCAACGGCATTGCTACAATGTTTGGCGGACTAATAGGGTATGCGATCGGACACATCGAATCTGCGCTACCGCGCTGGATGTATGTGTTTATCATTTTCGGCGCTGTGAGCACGCTCATGGGGATTGTAATGCTTGTCCTACTACCAGACTTGCCGACGACAGCCAAATTTCTCACAGAGCAACAGCGAGGCATTGCTGTCGACCGTGTTGCAGGGAACAGGCAAGGTGTGAAGAACAAACACTTCAAGGCATACCAGGCGTGGCAGACACTTTACGATCCTAAAACATGGATTCTCTTCATCATGGCGACAGGAGCGCAAATCCCGAATTCGGCATTGACAACCGTGAGCCAGTATTCTTTAGTCTAAACACATCTCAGTACTAAGACCTCTACAGTTCAGCTCCATGATCATCAAGTCCTTCGGCGTCGACACCCTCGGAACACAGTACCTCCAGATCCCGGGCGGCGCCGTCCAATTCGTCTCGCTCCTCCTCGGCAGCTACCTCTGCACGCGGTTCCCCAACACGCGCTGCCTCACAATGACGGTAGCGAACGTCCTGTGCATCATCGGCGCGTCCCTCCTCGTCACGCTTCCTGCAAGCAACAAATGGGGCCGTCTCGTGGGCCTCTGGCTCTGCTACTTCCAGGGCCTGGGCTTCAGCATGAGCCTAACGATTGTATCGAGCAACGTTGCCGGTTATACCAAGAAGCAACTCACCGGCGCCGCGCTCTTCACGGGGTATTGCGTCGGCAACATTATCGGGCCGCAGACGTTCAAGGATAGTGAGAAGCCCGGGTACAAGTCTGCTTATATTGCGTGAGTTTGCCCTCGTTTCGGTTCCTTGCTCTGATCTTGCATCATGTGCGGCTGCTAACAGAAGCAGCATGCTCATTGGATACAGCGTGAAGCTTATCGCCGTCCTCGTGCTGTTCGCGTACATGTATAGTGTCAATAAAGCGCGGGACCGCGCGTCGGCGAGTACAGAGGAGGAGACGCAGGCTGCAATTGAGGCTGGTATGCATGATGTTACTGAGATCGATAATAAGGGTTTCCGATACATCTTGTAGTAGAGGATTTGCGATTAGAAGAGGTGGGTGCGTGGATGAAGTAAGGCTAGTAATTGGCATACCAAAGTCAGATGCAAAACTGCCCAATGACTATCTACATCTCTCGTTTTGAGAAGATTATTCAGTGAAAAGTGTCTCAGAGTAAAATAAGCGTTGATAAAGATAATGCCAGGGGAGATACTCTATGAGTCGGCTTCCTACTGTAATTTGGTTATACAGTTCTTCATGTCCAAACATGCACTCTAGCGAGAACTACACACAACTGGAGATGGGCACTCAGATCTATCAAACGGGAGCGGTATTAACATACGGGCCGGTGGCAAAGGAATGAGATAGGCCAAATCACGGAAGATCCACTGGAGCTTAGTTGTAGTACGACCTCGAGGTTACTTGCGACTACGACGCTAAACAAAACATCCGGCAAACAAGTCTTCAAGATCGGACATATGCGCTCTTTCTCGGTTCGGCAATGTGTAAAGACCTCCGCACGTAGATGCCGTTGCCAAGCCAAAGTGATGGCGATCTTGTCCACGTTGGGCACACTGCATCTCTTGTCAGGGTTCTCTGGCGCCTTAGCCGACTGTGAGCTTCCTCATTAGAAGTAGATTTGCGGCTGTTCAAGGCACTTGTGCAGATATCGTCACCGCGGTATGACGAGTTGATAGTCCGGTATCGCAAGATGGAGAGATAACGCTTGGCCGTAGCCGTCATGAAGAAGAGGGGGTTCATGTAGGCGAGCATTATAAATAAATGCACCATGGACCAGATGCTGGGGTGGCTCTATCAGTGTAGAGATCACCGTCCGGAAAAAATGTGGTCGAAATCGCTCATCGCCTTGTACGCGGCCAGCATCTTGCCCGCGGCATTCTCGTCGCCCATCCAGCACGATGTATACCCGAACACGGAGCAGTGGCCAATTGCGACGGTAGGAAAAGCCCTAGAGTTTCAAGTCCCCGACGAAGACCTCCAGAGCATCCTTGCACAGGTGTCCCGGGCCAACATCGAGGCCACGGTCCGCAAACTTGCCTCGTTCGGTACCCGACACACACTGTCGAGCCAGACGGACCCTAAGCGGGGGATTGGCGCTGCCAGGACATGGCTCACGGCCAAGTTCCAGGAAGTCGCAGAGGCGAGCAACGGGACTATGAGCGTCGAGTGGAATAGCTTCATCAAGTACCCGGGTGATAACGACCGCATCATCTTCCCTGTCAACATCACGAGTGTGGTGGCTACACTCAAGGGAAGCGAGGACCCAGATCGGCTGTATGTCGTTGGCGGACACTACGACTCGAGGAACAGCGATCCTATTGACTTCGAGGGGGATGCGCCGGGCGCGGTCGATGAGTATGTCATTAACTCTCTCTTTTAGCACATAGACGGCTAACAACCATCCAGCGCCTCTGGCGTAGCAGTGTCTCTCGAGCTTGCCCGGATCTTCGCCTCGTACAAGCCCAAGACCTCAATCGCATTCACCGCTTTTGCAGGTGAAGAGCAGGGTCTCCTCGGAGCCCAGAACCTCGCAGAGACATACAAAAACAACTCGGTCAACGTCGCCGCCATGATCAACCTCGACATGGTCGGCAAGTAAGTGCCCCCCACTCGATCGCCTCCATTCCACCACCAGCTAACCCCCGCAGCTCCAAAGCCGAAGACGGCTCAACAGACCCCCACAACATCCGCCTCTTCTGCCAGGGCCCACCGCTAACGGAAAACGCGACCGTGGCCGCCAACCGCCTCAGCATCGGCGGCGAAAACGACAGCCCGTCACGCGCCCTCGGCCGCCTCATCTACGAAGTGGCCTCGAACGCCTTCACCGAGATGACGGTGCGGCTGATCTACCGCCTGGACCGGTACGGGCGCGGAGGCGACCACCGCCCGTTCCTCGAGTCGGGCTTCAACGGCGTGCGCTTCGTCCAGGCAAACGAGGACTACACGCAGCAGCACCAGGACATCCGTAACGCCAGTGGCATCCAGTACGGTGACCTGCCGGATTACCTCGACTACGAGTACAACACGCGCGCTGCAAAGGTGGTTGCGTCGGCCATGTGGAGCCTTGCGAATGCGCCTGCTGAGCCGCGGAATGTCGGCGTGAATAATACAGTGTCGGATAACTTTAGCCAGTTCAAGTGGGATGCGCCGGCTGGGTTGCCCGTTGAGGGGTATGAGATCGTCTACCGGGAGACAATTGAGCCCCATTGGAGTAGTGTTATCGAGGTCGGGAACGTTAACTGGTATAACCTCACTTCGGCTACGATTCACAAGGATAATGTCATCTTTGGGGTCAGGAGTGTGGGCAAGGGCGGGTACAGGAGTCCGGCTGTGCTGCCGGTGCCCTTCAAGGGTGCTTGAGACTCGTAGCTATTAGTACTAGAGAATTGTGAATAATAAATCTGTCGTGTCATCCAGCACTTGCAAGTATACTTTGGGACGTCTGGTCTTGCAAATCCGGGATGTTCAACAATATGTATGTGTGACCTATGACCTACGACTGAGCTCTTTCGATCCTCGTGCACGAATCCGATCACGACGTTGTCTTTTCAGTAGATAGTCACTTAATCTTAGAGATCTAGGTTCGTGGTGCACTCATATTAGTGTAAAACTGGCACCATCTTAAGTACTGTGGATAGACACAGTCTTAGCACTTCGATGCATATGCGATGCGTAATGAGATATGATCAATATATGTATAGTATTACACATCCAACAAGTAGCCAACGCCTCGCTCAAACAAAATCCGCCATCAATGTCGTAATCGTCGTCACAAAGGTATCATTCACCAACAACTCAGCAATCACCATCACCTCCAATCACCGCACGCTTTAAACATGGTCATGTCCTACATCAAATTAGTCACAACCACCAACACAGCAATCACACGTCAAACTTACGACCAAGCGCCCTGCCCTTCTTCCCAAGCGCCTTCGCCTCACTCTGCTTCAACTTGGCCAACCGCGCCTCCTCCGCAGCTTCCTTCTCGAGCCGCCTAACATGTTCACGCGCCTCACGGACCGCGTTCTTGGCGACAAACAGCGCGCGGTCGGCATCGCGCTCCGCCGCCTCAGCGGACCGCAGTGACTGCGTAGCTGCGTGGATCGACGGGTCGTGCGTCCCCTTGTGCAGGATCGAGTGGCGCTTGGGCGACGTCGTGGTGGTGGTGGTCGTCGAGTGCGAGTGCGAGGAGCGCGAGTTGTGCAGGGATGGGGAGGATGAGCGTCTGCGGGAGAAGAGGGAGCGGTTGCGTGTGGGGGGCGACGAAACAGGGGGTGGGGAGGGCTCGCGGCGGGATCCGAAAAGAGGCATGTTGAAAGCTTACGTGTGGTAAGAGTCTTGGTAAATGGTGCTGTGGAGATGGAGATCCGGATGAGTCGGCATGCTGTTTTTTATATGCGTCTGTTAGGTGAGGGTGTTGCGAGGCTGCGTGCTTGCGGGTGACCAAAACCGGGTTCGACGCTGATGTGACGTCGGTGCGGCGATCGCCTCCCTTTACAACTGCACGCAGCGGAGATGAGGTCACCGCATCGCAATCGTTTGGATAGGAATGTGAGCGTTTGTCTGGAGGAAAGTGTTGCAACATGCATCGGACTGTGTACGCTTCGGTGCCAACGGCCATTAGTGTTATACATAGTGGGTCTGTTCCCTAGTTGGACCCTGACGCTGTAGGCGCGAAAGCTAGTGAGCTTGTTCCGACCCTGTTACCAGACATTACACCGTCTCATCCGGCAGAATGTTAGGGGGAATCTATTGAGGAAGAAGAAGCATGCTGCTTCTAGGCCCGCAGGAATCTGGACAAGGCGCTTATTGGTTTAGCTTCAAGAACGTACATTCATGTTGTAACAATAGGTGGCATCCAGCCACGTCTATGCGAGTAGTCGCGCAAACCAAACACCAAGCGCCTTGCGATGCCATCTTTTGTACAAAAAGTTCCCCCCTACGTACACTGTACCTTTTCCTCATTGCCCATTGTGACCTTGCTAGTGGTCTTGATGATCGAGATAAGCATGACGGTACATCCGAATGCGACCACACCCATTGCGAGATACGTCTTTGGGCTCCGCTTCGACAGCTTGATGTAGCAGAGTGGCGGTAGAATAAATGCCAATGCGCATGCTGAGGTTGCGCCGAACAGCTCGAAAACAATGCCGAGATCGCACGTAAGCATGGAAAGCGTCAGGGCAGAAACCACGATGGCCGTACTGAAGATAATGTGCCGGTTCGGGTTGTAGGGCTCATCCCCAAACCAATACTCGTTCATCACTTCTCTACACACGAAAGCTTCGAGCGGTAACGTGGTGAGCATGTTGAGTCCGAAGCAGAGACGCGCAATGTTGACCATGATGTTGTCGTTCGGGAAATTATTCAAAACATTACCCTGCGTCTTATCGCCAAAGGTCAGGTAGCCCGAGAGAGCCATGACAAGGCACGCAACTAGCGAGATGGCTGTGCTGTAATGCGTGACTTGAGTAAAACGATCGATGGTAGGCTTACGGAGAGACCCGTAAATGAGAAGGCTGTTGTGGTGGCACACAAAAGCGAAGGATATTACGCCAATAGCTTCGAAGATGCCGTCGTTTATGATGAGGGAGCCGCGCAGCTGGCCTTTCAGCTCTGCCGGGACGCTGAAGGCTTGTGTGACGACAGTGACAATGATAATGATCATGCTGATCAGTGCAAGGCCGCTGGCTTTGGCAAGCTGCAAGATGTTAGTGAGATCGTTACGTTGGGCTATAGGGAAGAAGTGCCTTTGCGATGTCTCGATAGAGAGAGAGGGGGTAGGAAATGCCGAGGATCAGAAGGATCATGATGGCACGTCTGTTAGTGAGCAGCCACAAGAACGGCAGGTCATTGAGCGTAGGAAACAACGAGTCCAGAACTTTGGGTATCGTGTCGCCTACGATGACGCAGAAGGCCACCATGCCACCAAACGCACTGCAAAGTATCAGCACTCGTTGGCAAATGCGAGTAGTCCTCGACATACAACAACCATTGTGCTAGCGATATCGCCACCAGCCCTGACTTGCCGAAGCAATGTTGGACCGTGGCTTGGAATGAGTCGGTGCCGCTGAGCTTCGAATTTATAACGATAAGGCGAATGGTCCAGTCGACGACGACGGTCAAGACGATCAACAGGACAGTGCCCGAGACGAGGCCGGCGTTCCGGAGGGCGTATGGCTGACCTATGATGCCGGCTCCTCTGCTATACATTAGTCTGTTTCTACGCTTGCACTCGCTGAGCAGCCTCACATGATACTGTTGGCCATGTTCATGAAGGCGCTGCGCATTCCACTCCGCGGGCGTGCGCTCTCGAGATGATCTGCCGGATCAAAGGACTCGGTCGCAACCGTGACACTCGGCGCCTCGATTCCTGTGAGTAGCGGCAGCCGCTGTACTCTGTCCCGCCCGTCGCCATGCGCGTCCATGTAGTCCTCGCCTTCGAGCTCGATCCACTCGTCGCCAGCGCCGCCATTCATGCTGCGCCGCACCGGGTCCTCCTCAAAGCGTACACGGTTGGGTGTTCGAGGCACGCCATCAGGCCGCGGGTGAGCAAAAGACGACTGGCGCCCGAAAACGCCATTGCCGTTTGGTCGCGACCCGGGGAAGGCAGGGGATGTGGACGCCGCGCGCGATGGAGCGGGGGAGGGCGAGAGGTGGCGGGGGCTCGTCTTGGGCTCGATCTCGGGTTCGGAGTCTGTATCTTCGTTGTGCCCATGCAGGAGCTGTTGCGATTCGCTCATAGTGGCATTGTCGAGACGCGGAGACAAGTTGACGTATTGAGATGTGGTGTCAGCGATGAATGCCCGCTCATCCCTGTAATGCCATTACCGCTTTGGGACTTAGCGCGTACGACCAGACTGTGGGGGATCCCACCACTCTGTCTCAGCTCCATCGACGACTCCGGAGGAACGCAGTTGAAACCAGGGGGTGTGTTGAAGGAGCTGGGCTCGCCTGCTGTCTGCCTGTAGTTGTTACATATTGCATGTTACAGCTACACGCACGGCTGCAGTCTCATGAACCGGCGCAAACACCTCCTTCATTCACCTGTCACGTCGCGATACCATCGCCAAATGACTCCAGCCGAGGCTACACAGGTCACGGCTTCTACAACCTGTTCTCCCTTTATCCCATCCTGCTCAACGACGAAGCTTGGGCTATTCTAAGCCAGCGCTACGGCCAGAACGACCCAGGCCCCAACAAAGAGGAACAGCTACCCAACATCCATGCGCCCAAGTCTATATACTGATGTCTGCTATATGAGCCTTGGGAACTGTAAGGCATTATACAGGGTTTTTGAGCGATCAAGCATCAAGGAACTGTTACAGTCCCTCGATCTCAAGCCCTAGGTATGCTTGAGTTTGAATCCGGACCGATTGCAGACAAGATGTATTCATGCTACACGGGGAGTCTGTGCATGTTGCCCATTACTTTTGACCTGAACTCTTTGATCAATTAGCATAGGAAGTCACGGCTACTGCCTGACCTTGCATCAACCCAGCAGGAGTAACATAATCGGCCAAAGATAATGATTAAACAATCTGTAACTATATAGAAAGCAGATCTATGAATAAACCAACTACCATGATCAGAGTCAGCAGTGGGATAAATGAATCGAACATTCAATTTCCCCTGCAGTGCTTATGAAATCCTTCATTTCTGGATATATAAACTAATAGAACAACTACCAAATCTAACACCAATATTGTGACTATCAATAACTAGGCCGTCCAGATGCTTGCGCCGAAAGTGCAGCCTCATGAAATAGCGGAACAGTGGAAAACATGAACCAATCGGAGCGAAATCAGACCGAAAGGATGTCGAAATATTCGTTGTTCAGCATGGCCAGTTCGCGCTAAACCCTTTTCGTCGTCGAATCTTCCAGCTGCCACATGAATGTTCATGACCAACCCGGCAGCATCACGAATCGCCTGTACTATTCCAGCATCATCTGTCTTCTTACGGAATCAGGATTTCTCATCGAGTATACGTAACTTGACTGCTGCCTTGTAAACCGCCACAATGTGTATAAAACCCTTGCTCGCGACTGCCAGAAGAGCCATCATCAGTTCAAAAGATAATCAACAATACACCGGATCTCCACACTCGACATCTTCATCTACGCTTCATTAGCCTCCAAGATACTCTTCGCGCTTCACCAAACGCTATCGACACCACCGAAACTATCAACAATGGCCTACGTCATTACACCTCACTTCATTCCCGCCTATGAGGCACCACGATGCAACCCTTTTGGCTCCTGCGCACCAGTATCACGGCCAACATATGCCTACCGCACACTTGCCCGCCCGCAGCCTCGACGACCAGTCTACTCGCCCTACACCAACTTCTTCAGCCAGGTCGATGAGCTGCTTGGCGAGATTGACCGCGAGGCCCAGCGTCAGGCTCACCTCCAAGCGCAACTCGAGGCTCAGCGTGAGGCCCACCGCCAACGTCAGCAACGGAAGCGAGCGCTGAGAGCCAAGTTCGCTGTCATCCCGAACGAGCAGGGATGGCAGGTAGACGCCGAGGTGACGGGCTTTACGCAGGAGAACATCAGCATCGAAGTTACAGACGAGAACACACTGAAGGTTGCCGGTAACACGGAGTGGCGATCAGAGCCTCAAGCTCAGCCTGAAGCCGAAGCTGTACCCACTCCGGAGGAGATTGCCGAAGAGTCGGTCGTACAGACCCCGGATAATCGGATGGACGGTGTAGCACTCAACGAGCCAGAGACTGAGACTGAGCCCGCCCGCTCCGCCACACCTGACAGTGACACGCAATCTCACCGTTCTTACCAGGCAACCGTAGAGGACGACTTTGAGGACCTTGGCGCTGAGACCTCGTCGCTTATCTCGAATCCCTCAGAATCATCGACCCCTGAAGAGCCCAAGGGCAAAGAGAAGGCCGTAGAAGAGTCACGCAACGCGGAGACAGCAGTCACACAACAGCCTCAACCCGAAGTACCTGTGCCGCAACAGCAGAATCAGGTGCAGCAGGAAGAGCCTCGCCCGCAGGGTTCTTTCGAGCGAACCTTCAAATTCCCAGAGCGCATCGATGCAAACAGCGTCAGAGCCAGCTTCAAGGATGGTGTCCTCCATATCGCCGTCCCGAGAGCACAAATCCAGCAAGTCAGGAGGATTGCTATCTTGTAGTGTCCGATAAAGATGAGATGATGCGAGGAAGGGGATGAGAGATGCTCGAGGATAATAGAGATACAAGGAGTAATGTTTGCTGTAGAGTTTCCATTTCACAACGAATCACAATTTATAGTTAGTTAATGAACAACACTCGTCTTTTTGAGTGATTTCTTTGCATTTCTGTGGTATTATGACATCGGCTCCAAGTTCCATCCAGATCACCCTGTGCCAATCGCGATGGTATTTCATCTACAAAGCCCAGGCAGCGAGACCAAGAACAGCGGCAGCCATTCCACCCAACTCGGCGCCATTCACTGGTGCAGCAGCAGTTGAAGAGGCCTGGGCCGAGGACGCGGAATGCGACGCAGAACGAGAAGAAGCGGCAGAAGAGGCGGCGGAAGATGCTACGGAGGAGAGCGATGAAGCGATGGAGGAGAGGGCGGAAGAACTACCTACTGTCAGAGGGTGAGGATTGGGAGGAACGCAGTGATGACGTACATCTGTGCCGCGCCCATGGCAGCGAAGACTGGGAGGAGGATGACTGCGACACGCATATTTGTGTTTTGAAAAACCGAGTTTGGGTTTGTTTCGTGGAGTATGGGTATAGGTTGAGTGAGCTAGGTCAGGTATTCACTCGAGCCAGCAGAGCTCTTTATACTTCCCCACATGCCCAGACTTTTTCCCCATTTCTAGTCCATCTACCATCCCAAAACAGACAGATTTCGCCCCTTCAAGCACGCTGCGCTTCTCGTGTTACCCACCTTGCTGGCTTTCCTCACGCACGGTTGCTCCCTACTCCTCACTCACGCCTCGCATCAATCGCCTTCGCTAAGTACCACTAGGTAAGCTAGCGAAAGCTATGCTTCTGCCGCCTCCGAGCCATGCTCTCTCTTGAAAGAGAAGGCTGAGAAGCTGTTTTTTCAGGCCAATTAAGAGTGACGCTATCGTGATGCTACGACGCGGCGCCTCTTGGCTGTCGGCTAGTTGACCGCGTGCATCGTTTCCCAGCCTAACTGCGGAGAAAAATCCGGTATGCCCGTGAGACACATGTACTAAGGCTGGTTCATTGCGCGATTTCTCAATCTCAAATCTGCGTGGAAGTGAATCATAAGCGAAGCGCTGCATTTGGTCAAGCCCCGTCGTCTGCTCAATCTTTGGCGTTCTATGGAAAACACCAAAGCATGGAACGGTCGAGGCAATGTTGGTAGGTAGTTGAAGCTGGTTTCCCCGCGTTCTAGCCCCGCACTGTGTTGACGTTCCTGACGATCGTGGTGGCGCCTGGGCTTGTCCAGTTGGGTCAGCACAACGCTAACTTCCTGCCATTACGCGTCCACGAAAGCTTGCCATGCCTTGATTCACTCATTCACTGCTCTGCATGTGGGCGCCACACTTGAGCTCTGGATACCGCCACCCGTATATCAATTCGCTAACTCTAGCTGGCATCAGGATTTCGTCTATCACTCGAACATGAGTCTAGTCCGATCCAAAGCTCTGTTAGTCTTGCTTAATATCTCCAATGCAGAGAGTAGAGCGGACTCAAAGCGTAGTAATTATAGAACTGTTCAAACGGTCTTATTGAAGTGATCGGGTCACGCCTTGGGCTTTTCCCCGTCGTAGATTGCTCCAAGATCTTGAAACAGCCCGCAGGTCTAATGAACCTAGTTTACTAGCTTTGTACAGATGTGTCCAGTCATCAATTAATCTGCAAAGGCATGCAGCAACAACATAGCAAGCACAGAAACCGCAACATTTGATTCGCAAGTGAAGGCTGATGCTGAGGGCGTAAGGCTACCCGTAGGTGTACCAGGACCCACTTGGACGAAGGCGAAACCAGGCAAACCAATACTGCCCATCTGAGCTTTAAGATGGCCTTTTGGGTACCCGCGGTGTACTCAGATACTCAGTCTAGATTTTAGAGTTCTTTGATTGCCGTAAATTGCAGTCAGCCGCCACTCCCTTACATCCTCACGTTGCACCTACGGGATTATGATTCACCAGGTCGTTTCAGCTTCACGGTATCCGTTCCCAATGGGCTGGAGTGAGGACCTATGTTACTCATCTCACGGCTTTGAAGATTGTTGCCCTCCACAGCTTGTCAACGGAAAGAGCACGGGTATCACAGTGTCGCCCCCCGAAGCTGTCACAGTCTGGGGTACAAATGACAGGCTTGTCCTGCTAGCTCTGACAGTACAGTCGCCATTTTCCCGGAGATAAAAACCGTGTGGACAGAAGGCAGCATAACGAAAGTCAATGAAGCAGTGAATACCATTGATACCCGAAGAAGAAGAATCTGCGAATAAGCTGCAGACATTCTCAAGGGTTGGTGAAAGGATTATAGGTTGGAAAAACGAGAGCCCAGTGAGAATATTCAACCCTGCTGTCTATTCTCAGTTAGGGCTATTCTCGCCTTTCCTACTCATCAGAGACCGGCCCTCGTATTCGAGAGACATACATAAAAGAAGAGGCGCAGTTCCCATATCCCAGTTGGGGATAATCCACATCTGGATGCATAAGACGGGAAACATGTTCCCGAACAAGACATAATCACTCGCAGTCTTCACAAAGGGTCGAGCAAATACCACTCAGGCTAATGTCAGGGCTGAATTCGTTTTCTGGGAGGCTGACACACCAGCAACACGCACACAACATATGCCTCGAACTCAGTGAGGCCCATCGTCGATTGGATCCGGCAAGACCTGCTACCTCCACCCAACTCCGCGTTTATGCAATCTGCGTTTGGCTAGTCTCGGCTCGATCACTCCAAACTGCCATCGTAACTCGTGCTCATATTACTCCTTAGACCTACCATTATGCCTCGGGCATCGTACGTGTTCGTCGAGTGCCTGCAGATCCTCCGTACCATGTCAGAACTACTGATACATCTTTGGTAGCCCACACCGACATGGGACGTCAAAGCTGTGCGACTTGGTAGGACATGACGACAGACCTCGGCTTCAAGTGCGCCAGCTATACCGAATAAATGGATGCCATCAGACCTGTACCAGGCCTTCCTGTCTCGGCTCCGGATATCTCTTCTGCCTCGTCGCAAGTAGAAACCACATCGCTTGGCGGGCACCGATGATCTGAATAACAGCCACGGTTCCACACAATGCGTTCTATACCTGATAAACATGGTTCATGGAGCGAGAAAAGCTCCGGAAGGCCTCCCGCAGCATAAAGTGTGGAACGGCTGTCCATCATGTAGATGATATGGGGACAAAGCCGCGCGGTGCATGACGGGCTATATTGCGGATTGGCACATTTGGTCCAAACAAGTCGGGGTTTCGAACATCAGACAACGGAATGTCAAATCGGTGAGAACGTCCATCGGCGGATGGTTTCTGTCCGTCTGGCCGGCGGTCGGGGGAGGGGAGGGGCGTTTCCCCTGTGCAAATTCGTCAGAATGCCAAAGACAGTGAGTGGTGCATGTCGAGCATTATCTGAGCAGCACAGAAACCACAGCAGGCAGCGCAGAAGATGCAGTCTTCCATTTCGCGAAGCGAATGCGATTTCAGCGCTTCACTGTCCACTTTACCGCGACCTGGTGTGTTGCAGGCCCCCAGGACACGGTCCGTGCACACGGCAACTTGTCGCGTATCTCTAACACGACTTGTCTCGGCTCAGGCACAACCACCAATCCCAACGCTCGTCACCTGTTTGAGATGTGCAACCATACTGTACCTTCAGCAGAGATAGGCGGCTCAGGATGTGTCCGTCCAGAGCGCCGCTTCGCGTAGAAAGAACAAGCAGACACATGCTGGTAAAGCAGCATTGACAGCCGAGATCGCCAACGAGCGACGCACCACTGACAGCGGTGGTCGAGGCTTTTGCAATATATGCCAACGTTTGACCTTCTGCTGCCGCCATATGTATTTCCTTCGTGCCGTCTTCCCGTTTTGTTCGCTCGCTACTCGCCCTTCATTCTTGTTTCTATTTCGGTCTTGAGCGCGTGGCAGCTCATCGTCGACCATTCTCTTCTCAACAACAAGCGCTGGACACTTAATCCCCTAATTCGGGTTTGACGAAGCGCTCGGTGAGCCGCACATCAGCCACGATGGGCAGAGCCGGACTCCAAGCCCTGGTGTCAAAAGTTACTTCGAAATCCCGCCCGCGCGACAAGGCTTCGACATCGACAAGCCTTTCCTTCAACCATGGCGGACAGTTCAATCAGACATTGCGACTACTCTCAACCTTATTCCTCATCCCTCTTCTTCTACTGTCGGCCGCGACGCTCATCCTCAAGGTCAATACGTTTAGCTTCATCGAGATGAATAAGGAGATGGGTTTCTTCCTCGAAATGCCGGAGTTCGAGGGAGACCCTGAAAAGCAGCCCCTCGTCGCCGCGCTGCCGCTTAGATTATATCGAGTCTCTGAAAAGATTATCCTGATCATGTCGGGTCTCAATATTATTCTTAGTATGGGACACCTCGGACTTATTGCCATAAACTGGAAATCGGCTCAGAGGGTATGCAATTTCTCCGTACGGCGAAGATTCACTGGATACTAAAACGACCATAGACACAGACTCCTACCGTCCGTCGCAACGCAATGACTCTACATATCGTTAACGCATGCATGCTTCTCATAGCTATGATCTCCATCTTCCTCACAAACTCAACGTCTTCTCGTTTCCGCCTCGAGGACATACCAGAACAGCCTAATGCTGTCTCACCCACCGGATTTCGCTACTACCGCTACGACGTCGGTACCTTTGACTTAGAAACATGGAGTTGTGAACTTAAGGATGCACCGCCGATTGGAATGGCCAGAGAAGACTACTCCAAGCAGTGCATGATCGAGATCGCTGGAAAGACAATCATGGTACCGTTCTTCATCATGGGCCTAGCCGTTGCTGGTGTGTCCATTTGGGGCTTCGTAAGCATGGGCAAGACGCCGGGAGGCGATGAACAGCTTTGGACTAAGGACATGGAACTTGAGATGGGCAATACTGATTCGGATGATAAGGGCTTCAAGGTCGAAGAGGTTGAGCTGGAGGCAGTTGATACGGCTCCCAGACCCAAAGATGGCAGGTTGAGCAAGATCGAGGAGGACGAAACGGAGGAGTCCGAGGATCCGCAAACGATGAAGAATGGAACCGGCAGCAAAGACCTGGATGATACGAGCAAGTCTGCATCGGACAGCAAGCACGACCCTGCGTCCCGTAAGCCAGACGCGACATCATAGATTACGACAAAATCATCACGCATCAACATCAAGACGAAATCGGCCCCAGTTTCGAAACCCATGCGTACATACTCGATGATCGATGGGGCGCACAAGAACAAGAAGGCGCCTTCGACTCTACTGGAAGACCGCAATACCTAGTAGCCCTTGAAAATTTGCCTTCAACTCCAGACAGCTACTCGTGGTTCCTTCCTAAATTCATCAGTGGCCTAAGGAAATGCCAATCTGCGCCAAGAATCCTTGAAACGCCTTGTGATCAGAATCGTTCATCCACCTCCTTCTCCATGGCTCGTGCTTCCTCACCAACAGCCGTTCCCCTTATATGATCGATGGGAATCGGTTTCGGTCCCATTTCGTTGTACCAGTTTGGGAGTCCCCATTCTTTCAATCCTGGATATCCCAACTCGGCTGCAAGCTCACGCAAGTTCCCGCCAAACTCATCAGCACTTGTGCCAGTGCACTCACTTGAAGTCTGTAACAAATATAAACATCTTTACAGTTAGCCAAAAAGAAACCACAGTGACTTACCATTGTGCCCGGTAGTTTTTCACAGAAATACTTGATACGATAAGCACTGTAGTTTTCGGCGTAGTACGCGGCTGTAGGAAGGATTGAGCGTTGGTGTAAGCTCCTCATTTGGTACTTTAATCTCAGCCTGTAGCATTGCCACTGGCCCGTTTCAGCACAGTGAGGTACACCTTTCTTGCCGGTCCATTGGTCAAACCCACGGCCGCGATGACGGCGACGGGGAACCGCCTTCAGGAGGGTCAGCATGAGTTAGTGACCACACAAGGTAGCACCTTACCTTTACAGGAAATTCTGGCCCACCTGTTGTGTTATCCGAACTTGCTTTTGCCATATCAGTAGTATTGGCGCGTATGGGGACGAAAGCTGCCTGCGTGACATCGGAAAGAGCGATGATACCGAGGAATTTGATCGAAAACTTCATTGCTATCTCACTTTTAGTCGATGAAGCAGTGCAAGCGTACGGTTTATGTTGTATAGAACTCCAGGCCGGTTGTTGAGTGTAGAGCGACCCAAAGTGTGGTGCTTTGGGTCGATCAGGTTGAATAAGTCTCATTGCCTAATGCAGCCCAAGCCCATGTTTTTTGCTGACGAAAACTCTTTGTTGTGGGAGCGATTGGTACACAGTGGGCGATGCGCCTCATGGAGCCAGACTTACTGCACAGAGTTGGGCGAAGATTCAAATCCAGCCTATTACATCCAAGAAGAAGTGTTGGTATTTGGGTGACGCTAGCGAGTCGACCCAGTGAATCACCAGCGCCATTCATGCCCGAGCCTGCTAACCCCCACCTGGGACTCCTATGGCCAAGACTGCCGCCTGTTCTCACTGCTGAAGTGTATCGAATCATGTCTCGATTCTTCCATCCATTATCCCGTCTGGGATTTGGAGAATAACAACCTTCTTTTTTCTTATCTTGCTGACACGTTTTGGAAAGTAAAGTGCTCTCGCCAGCAGCAATTACATAGCCCCGAACGGAATTCTCGGACCCAAGGTGATCAGGGATATTTGTAGGATTTTGGCACTATGATGACGAGAATTAAGACAAGTGATGCCTGCTTTCTAGCCATGCAACTGAATCTCCACATTCTAGCAGTGAACGCAGAATGTAATAAACCGCTGACGCTAGACGAATAATCTTCAGAAGTGACACCCAAGGCTGATTTACGACTGCAAACTGTCACAGTCTAGATATTTCGAACAATGAGGGGCACTGCATTCTTAGATGTAGTAATATCAAATGACGTACTTCACTGTCTATTTCTAGTATGGTACCGCAAATTCACGGGTACTGCCCTAGCCGACGCACCGCGCCCACCGCACATCTTACAACAGCTCGCCACAGTATACACTCTCTTTGTATCGGTTATCTTTCAGGTGCAGATGCCCAGGTTTTGGCAAGGCCTCGTGGCAAGCCCGGCGTCCTGGCACTCGGCTCCCCAGGATGATTGCCGGCTGACTTGCATAAGTGCGTGACCACCATGTGCATGCCCAAAAGTATTATCTAGGGCTTACTTCATCTGTGGCAGCGCTTTACGGCCTAGTGATTACAGGTGCGCCGCGTCGCATGCGTAATGTCGGCGTTTTCATCGAGGTTGATACCGACGTTGCATGTACGAGCTGATTGTCCGGAAGCATGACATGAATGGTTTCACTCATCTATGTAAGTGCAGTGAGCAAATGCGCAGCAAGATTTGCATGGCTTTGTTCTTCAACTGGGGAGCTGCATACACATCTGGAGTATCAACCCCTCCTTTCTGCTGATTTATCGCTTCGACGCTGTATTCCATCGTATACATCAAATACATTGGCCTTAATTCCAGTCCTGCAAAATTCGCCCTGGCAATATGCCTCCGATGACTTTGACGCGTGCGTTCTCTTTTGAGACGCTGTCAGAACCAGACACACCACTGGAGAGAAGACCATCACTGCACTCAAATGATAGTTATGATCGTATCCGATCCATGGTCACAGACCTAGCATGGGACTGTGACAGTGCATTCTCCCCGACGACCTCTCGGGCACCCTCACAATACACGACGCACGATATCATATACTCCACATTTTCTCAAGACAACATTGCCACAAACCAAACAAGAGCGACATCAACAGCGAGCCAGAATCCCAGAAGTGGTGTTGAAAACTATTCCTGGCCGGCTCGACACTCAGACTACCCACGACAAAGTTCGATGCAAGACTCAGCTATAAGCCTGGTCCACAAGAAAAAAAGCTCGCCAAATTCCTTGCACGAAGTCAACCACACCGTAAACGATGCATGGGACTCACCAACGGCGCAAGATCTGCCGCAATACACCAAACTGGAAGAACCCATCTACCCTTCGCCAGCAAAAACAGCCCTGATTATGATGTCGCTCTATATTGCAATCTTCCTTGTTGCACTCGACCGCACTATCATGGGGCCAGCAGTTCCAGCGATAACGAATGAGTTCAAGAGCATCTCCGATATAGGGTGGTATGGTAGTGCGTACATGCTCACGTCTTGTGGCTTTATCTTGCTCTACGGGAGGATATACACATTCTTTCCTACCAAGCCCGTGTTTCTCTCTGGAATCTTCCTCTTCGAGGTTGGAAGCGCTGTATGCGGAGCGGCACAATCAAGTCTCATGTTGATTGTCGGGCGCGCCATTGCTGGCTTCGGAAGCAGTTCGATATACACCGGGGCGATCCTTATTCTGCTCAACACCGTGCCCTTGCACAAGCGACCGCTTTTCCAGGGTCTGTTCGGAGCATGCTTTGGAGTCGCGAGCGTTGCTGGGCCACTCCTTGGTGGTACGTTCACGGGCAGTAAATTGACGTGGCGGTGGTGCTTCTACATCAATTTGCCCATTGGAGCGATAACGATCATCATCGTTATGTTCCTGTTGAAGATCGACGAGAACAAACCAAAACTGGACAACTGGAAGGAAACAGTTAAGAACCTGGATCCTATGGGAACATTGCTATTCCTTCCCAGCATCATCTGTCTGCTTTTGGCTTTGGAGTGGGGTGCAGCAGAATATCCCTGGAGCGCTCCTCGGATGATCGCGTTACTGACGGTTTTCGCCGTCTTGCTCGTGGCCTTTTTGCTCTGGCAATACTTTACCCGCAACACGACTGCAACGCTTCCAGGCCGTATCGTCTTCCAGCGAAGTGTAGCATTCGGCAGTATATCCCAGTTCTGCGTGGGAGCGACCATGATCACAGTATCACTATTCATTCCGCTTTGGTTCCAAGCCATCCAGGGAGTGTCTGCTATGCAGTCTGGTATCAGAACTATACCACTTGTTCTTTCAGTGGTGGTTGGCTCGATATCATCTGGTATACTCGTACAGCGAATCGGCTACTACACGCCTTTCATGATCTTGGGATCTGTCTCCATGGCGGTAGGTGCTGGACTACTCACAACCTGGAACATACACACCACGCGCGCGGCGTGGATTGGCTTCCAAGTCGTTCTGGGCTTCGGTGTGGGTTGCACAATGCAGCATCCTAACTTCGCGGTGCAAATTGTCTTGCAGAAGCGGGACATCCCGGTCGGAACCGCCGTCTTATCACTATGTCAGACACTCGGAGGCGCGGTTTTTGCTTCTGTTGGCCAGAACTTGTACATCGACAAATTCTCGGCCGGTCTATACCAGATCAGAGGCTTCGATCCGACTAAGGTGCTGCATGCAGGCGCAACGGAACTGACGAAGCATATCCCCGCTCACTTGCAACCTCTAGTCCTCGCGGCGTACAACCATGCTTTGACGAAAGGAACCTTCTTCGCAGCCTTGATTGTTGCGTGTCTGGCGTTCCCGGCTGCACTAGGAATGGAGTGGAGGAGTGTCAAAGAACACAAGGACACTCCGTCGGGACCTGTAGCTCAAGACGAGGAGAAGGCGAACCCACTTTCTAAGACGACTTCTCCCAGTGTTGAAAAACAACGGGCCCCTCTCCCCTCAAATGGGGAGAATGAGACTTTGCCAACTCGACCTTTACCAGCTTGGCTAAGACTAGAACGGGCAATCACCGATAAGATTAATCCTGATATCCGAGCGGAGTTGAGGGCATCCAGATGATGGGGAAGCAGAATGCTGCTACGTAGCTAGTGCTTTTGTTTCTTAATTTTTCATTGGTCGTTCAAACGTAATAAATCTGTATCAACTTTGAATGAGATTCTCAGTCTGTCCCAAATTCGAGCCAGAGGAGCGTATGCGACGTGTCTCCAGTGAGGATGGGCTAGTCCCAGTAGTTCGGTGCATATACGAGGGTTGGCTAGGCTAGTCATCTTACACGGCAGCCGGATCGGAATGTCGGAGGAGCGATCTCAGTCGACTGATTGGGTAATCCTCCTTAGCTTGTGTAGCTGAGCTATTGCATTGCATGGACCTGCCGTTTCAGCTGAGCTTTGTCCGAAAACGCCATTCTGGCTTTTTTTAGGTGCTGACTAGACCCTTGAATTGCTTGTCTAAACGATGCGCAGCATGCCTAGACATGCCAACGCAAGCTTGGTAGTCTGGGGTACTGAGGCGAAGCGTCGATCCTTTTCTGTGCTTGACGACATGTCCGTATCTAAGTCTGAGTTTTGTCATTGAGAGCTATCTTAGATAACATCTAAGGCGCGCAGTCTAAATGGCGGGGCCGAGCCACGAAGGCGGAGTCTCCGTCTGACACGATATGCACTGCGTTAAGGTAGGATATCGGTTCCTGATGCCAGTAAGATCCATCTTCTTTTGGGTAACCCGTAAGCCAGGGCGGTGTTCAAGCCTTTCCAGGCACTCATCCCGGGGCGCTCGAGTGGCAGGAGTGGAACATAGCCACCAGAGGCTGAACACCTGAACAGCTGGTGATTACACCCAGCTGCAGAAGGTACTGTATGATTGGGTGAAGAAGGCCGGAGACACATTAACTTACTCAAAAATGGAGCAGGCTGAGTATCTCAACATAGTCTCGGTCGTAGTCGCTAGGGTCATCTCTCGGTTCCCCTCAGGATGTCCTATGTACCGTAGTAAGACTGAGCGGAATTTTTATCGGCAGCCGGATGTGGTCGGTTTGTAGTTTCACTTCTCGGCTGCCTTGATTATGCAGGAAGCTTCAGGTAAGGGAGTTGTACAGTGACTTCCGATGCATTACAGGCTAGTGTGGAAGCTAAGTCAAGCAGGTAGTCGGTCTTACCAGTCGGCCTAGTTTTAATCTACGTGCTCAAGCTCTCAGGATAAGTACAGCGAGAAATCTCGGATTCTTGGGTGTCCAAGAACATTGAATTCATTACCAAGTCCATTAAACACTGGCATCCGAACATCGTTGCTTTTAATCCCTACTTCCACACTCCTAAACAACATACTCGAGCCCCTTACGAATAATACTCGAGGCTCTTCTCCAGCCTCTAACCAAAATGTCAACAAACTCTGTGTATCTGGTATTGAGTGTAGCTTGGCAAGATGCGGGCGACACAACAAGAGCCATCGCGATGGCCGTTGCACTGAGAGACCTGTGCCCACCAGGCGTCGAGCTCAAGATCGACTTTCTATCCTGCGGGTCGCGATTTGAATATCTCATCACAGATGCTGGATTCAATATCGTTCCAGCTCAGCCTCGTGTAAAAGGCATCTCAGTGGCACATGATCTTGGCTGGGACTGGCCGGAATTTTTTGGGTCGGAAGAGATTGCCAAAAGCTTTATTGATGGCCAGCTCGCCGCGTTCAAGGAGTTGAAACCAGATGTCGTCTTTCATGGAATGTGGGCACCAGCTTCGATAGCTGCACGCCTTCTAGGTATCAGGACGATCAACTTCCTCCCCGTTCCCCTTCACCCTGGAGCCTTCGCGCATGGCCTTGTCCGAGATCTTCCAGACATGATGCCGCTTTTCACTCGCCTCCCTCGTCCCGTGCGGACAAAGATGGCCTGGTGGGCGAGCGGCATGATGACCAAAGCACCTATTTTCCGTCAACATCGTCTGGGCGCTGCGGCAGCGGCTTGTGGGTGGCCAAGCGAAGGGCCCATGTCCCTCTTCGACATGAACATGGCGGATCTCAACATCGTCAACGATCATCCTATCTTCCACCAAGACTATCTGCATCTGATCCCAAAGAATATTGTACTGACTGGTCCCCTGTATGCTGGAAGCATGGCGAAACTCGACGATGATATCACAGCGCACATGACGCAGGGATCAGGGCCATCGATCCTTGTTACTATGGGTAGCTCCGGCACAGAAGACTTCCTGTTCGAAGCAATCAAAGCACTGAAGCTCAACCCGAAGGATAACTGGAATGCAGTAGTCCTGGCCTCGAAATCGATCTGCTCGATCGAGAAGGCCAACAAGATCGCTGCAGGAGACCCTCGCCTTCTCATCACCGACAGATTCATTTCAGCGCCCGCTGCCAATGCTCTCGCCGATGTCATCATCAGTCATGGCGGGCAAGGAACAGTCCAGTGTGCCCTAGCGGCTGGAAAGCCCATCGTCGGAGTTGCTCTGCAGGTCGAGCAGCAAACCAACTTGGACAATGCGATGAACGCTGGAGCAGGTATTCGGGTGCAGAAGCAGTACTGGAAAGCCAAAAACATCCGTTCTGCAGTGCTCACAGTACTGAACGACCAAACCTATACAGCAAAGGCCCAGTCTCTGGCTAAGACACTCAACGCTATGGATGGAGCAAAGACTGCAGCAGAGGTGATGTGGCAGTTTATGCTGGAGGAACAGTCGGTCAAAGTAAAGTCCGAGGGTGTCGCGCAATTGGCGTAGCTTTTTCGATAGTGTTTCGGTACATTTGGAAGAACCGAGGCGGATTTATGGATTTTGAAGCTGCGATTTCTTTCGTCCTTTTTGGTAAGACGTTTTAGTGGTGAACACAGGAGCATAGATCTATATACCTTTTTCTTTCAGCTAGTATCCTTCTTTCGGGTGCTTCAACGTTACTTGACCATACAAATGCTCATATGGAACAAATGGGAGGGGCCATGCGCCTCAAGTGTAGAGCAAGGAAAAGCATGACAAACGCTTCTCATCAGCCAGATAAAACTCGTCCCCAAGATAAGCGTGCAGGACGAATGTGACAAGTTGGAAAGTATACCTTGAATAGACCTTTGACCGAGTGAACAGATCCGATTAATGCCTTTTATAAGGCACCGAGCTTTCATGTACACTGAAAATTCCGGCTACAGCAGACATCTCGGCCCGTAATCCGACTCTCGGCACCTGCACCAGCACATGTGAAAGATTTAAGGCAGCTTTCGATGTGCGCAAAGAGACTGCATAGAGGATTGGGCATCATCAATATATTCCCTTGATGCGAGGCCTCCTAAGGCTTACTGATTCGACAAAGTCCTCATCTGGCAAGGGATCGTCACAGGCAAATGTGGAAAGGCATGACTCATCGTAAGGCTGAAAGTGAAAGAACAAGGTTTCGTCCTTCTCTTGGGCAGCCAACGTTTCAGATCCTGGTTCGGACTGGAAACCCAACTCAGGCGCAGAGCAGATAATCGCTACAAACGCCGACGACAGGCCTGAGAAGTCAACACCTACCTACCTAGTTCTCATGAGTTCGGCTAACCTGACCTGGAACAGTGCGTCACGGTTTTGGAATCCGGTGGGTTAGCTGGTGACGGCCCGCAAGTCGACTTCTCGGACCGTACCGTGTGTGTGTATATTGGGGCGGCCCGGACAGATACTCTTGCCTTCTGGTGGTTTCTGATGCTCATCGCGGGCACAGACTCCACAAATGAAACTGGCAGCAAAAACACCCGCCGGTGTCCATGTACACTGTTCAGCCTAAAACAACGGATCAGCAGCCAGGTGTTGGCGGCGTAGATGATCCTCCGAGGTCCCGGGAACGGGACAGCGACATGCTAAGTCGTCACCACGTTCTGAAGTCTCCATCGAGGCTCACCACTCAGTACATGGTCATTGTTCTGCGCCCCGCGTGCCCCGCGTCTCCGCTCAATCGCCAGCTCACGCGTGCGCATCCCAACTGGGAGAGCTCTGTTCTTGAGGCAGCAAATCAGCTGCATGGGCTCCACATCACCAGCCAATCAGCGGTCGCTACGTTGATAAACCCAGCCCGCCGCCGGGTCACCGCTTTGACGTGCATGCAAAGCCACATAGGAGCCCAAAGTAGCACCCGTTCTGCCTTTAAATGTTGGGCTGCCCCGGGATCGAGTACAGTCTTGATCGTTCAAACGTACCTCGACCCAAAGTCTTTCGCCATGGTTGATGCGCTCCCCGCTCCTCCTCCCCTACCCGCTCTGCCGGCTCCACCAGTCGTCTTGACGTTTCGCGAACGGCTAGCTGAGTTCAAGTCGCTGGAAGAAAAGAGGAATCAGTTGATTGAGGTCCGCACCGAAACGTGCCTTCGCGTCGTGCAAGTTCGACTGACGCGTAGACCCACAGGAGCTGATCGACAAACTCGAAAAGACCGAGGCCAAGCTCACACAAACCGAACTTGACCTTGCCTCGGAACAAAACGTCCGCAGGACACTGCAGTCTGAGGTTCAGGAAGCAAAAACATCGTTGCAGACTGAGGTTGTTGCGGCCAAATCAAGGGAAGATGCTCTAGTTCTGAGCCAGGTCCGGTTATTCCCCCGACTTCATATGATCCTAGCTCACCCTGTGCAGTCTCGGCGACCATTTGTCCTTGTATTGATCGATGTGGATGCCGATGGGTTCCTGGTACGTACTCACCTTCCTAAGTATGCTGCATCTACTAAGTCCTGTGTCCAGTTCCAAGACAAGTACATCACGCGCAAGGCCCAGGGCGGCGAATCCCTTGCAGATGAACTCCTTATCAGAGTAAGGGAATACCTCCGGCCACAGTTTGAAGACGCCGACAGTCTGGATATCATCGTGCGCGTGTATGCCAACCTTGAGGGCATGGCAAACTATCTCGTACGACTCGACAAGGTCCGCAACCTGGGATCTTTGCGTGCTATGGCTACCGGTTTCTGTGGGAGGATAGCCAGCTTCGATTGGATCGATGTTGGCGTAGGAAAGGAAGGCAACTCGGGGAGAAAGATCAGAGGTACGTCAGCCCGCATTTTCGCATGCGGCTCCAAGTCCTGACCATTGAACAGAAAACCTGTCCTTCTACACATCCAACTCCCATCTCCGACACGTAATAGTGGGCTGTTCTCCAGTAGATCTCCCTGCATCCCTCCTATCATCACTCCCTCTCGATAAGGTGTCTCTCATCGAAACGATCCCATTGCCTGCCGCCCTTACCACACTGCCGTTGAAGGTGGCCAGGTTCACAACTCTCTTCCCTCCTCCCCCTCCTCCCTCCAAGTCGCAACGACCAATCCCCCGAAACGGCGGACCCCAGCTGCAGCTTATGCAGCAGGAGGATGACAGCGGTGGATCAACATGGCTGGTCATCCAACCCGAAAGAAGCAAGAGCCAGCACCGCGGATCGTCGAGAAGAGGGCAAAGCGAGGATGAGGCTTCCAACTTGAGCATTTCTATCGGACCAGACAACACCGTCAGCGTCGACAGTGGGAGGCGGCGGCGGGTTATGAATTAACGATGACGAAACAACGTTGGAGGATACGAAGAAACATGGAAAATGACAGCATCGCCAAAAGGCGCTTGGAGTTGGAAACTTGATTGGTTTGGTAGCATAGCATAGCTCAGCGCGAGCGATCCTGGATTAGAATCCACAAAGAAACACAGCATTACTGCATCTACTTACTGCCTTGATCTTCAGATATGAGGTATTTTACGTCACCTGGACCTTTCTGCAGAACAATAGTGTATGGTAGCTAGTCGGTGGCATCATCACGTGAACGTCACTGCCAAACTATTGTCGTTGGTTACAAAATCTCTTCAATCAAGTCATACGATGTATCATAGACCAAATTATGTCTGATCCTTGCCAGCACCGGAAGTATGTGCTCTAATCTCCGTTGTGCCTCGCCCTGGGTAAATATCTTGTCTTGTCTCTGTATGAAGTTATAGCGCCCCGTACATGTGTCCGTGTTAATTAGCCCGTAGAAAAGGTACGGTAGCCAATGAAAGCGGATGACTAACACGTGCCTAGTTTTTCGGCCTCTCGGCCCTTCGGACTCAGGTATGTAACGAGGTAGCGATGCTTACCAACCCCCGATTTTACCAAAAGCCACGCGCGTGATTGGAGGAAATGACCACCAAGCCAACCGTAAACAGAAAGAGGGCACAATCCTTTGCATGCAGGAACAATCTTGTCAGCTTTACCAATCTGGCAGACGTTTTGCTCGCTATGTTCGGCCTTGGTCTTGACAGTCTTTTGTCATGCTCAGAAAGAGCGCGGGTGAAAGGATGGGAAAGTATTTAGGCGTGCAATTGCCTACGTTATGAAGGCCACAACCCAACAAACTCACTACAATCAATCAGCACCCTTCAACAAAAACACCACATACTATCCACCTTGAAGATGTCCAAGATCATCACTGTTTTCGGTGCCACTGGCAACCAGGGTGGCTCTGTCATCAAACACATCCTCGCCGACCCGACTCTGTCCAAGGAATTCAAGATTCGCGGAATCACTCGCGACGTGTCCAAACCCGCTGCACAGGCGCTTGAGAAGCAAGGAGTCGAGATGAAGAAGGTTTGTATTTCTGGCACGATTCTAGAAATCATATACTAACAGATGATAGGCTGACCTAAGCTCCAAATCCTCTCTTACTAACGTGATTCGCGGTGCACACACAGTGTTCCTCGTTACCAACTACTGGGAGTCAGCTCAGTATGAGGTGGAATTGCAGCAGGGCAAGAACGTGGTCGATGTTGCAAAAGAAGAAGGTGTTCAACACTTGATCTTTTCATCGCTACTGAATGTCACCAAGACGAGCAACGGTATGTGGCGATGCATCTGAATTTTTCCAATTCTCAGTCCAATATTGACTTTGCTCTTAGGTCGACTTAGCCATGTCCCGCACTTCGACTCCAAGGCAGACGTTGAGGAGTACATCAGGCAAAGCGGTGTACCCGCCACATTCTTCCTGGCTGCATACTTCATGACCAACTTCCAAATGAGCATCCAGAAGAAAGAGGACGGCTCCCTCACCCTTGCTCTCCCTGTTGCCGAGGATGCCAAATTCCCGCTCATCGACATCGCCGAGGACACTGGTGAGTTTAGCCTCCTCGCCCTCTCTGCACCCCCCACCTAACCGAACCAAAGGCAAATTCATAAAGGGCATCATCAAAAACCGCGACAGCGTTCTCGGAAAGCGTATCTACGGCGCTGCAGACTACTACACACCTGAGCAGTTCCTGGCTCAGCTGGAAGAAGTCACTGGCAAGAAGACCAACTACATGCAGATCCCCGGCGATGTCTACAAGACCTTCTTGCCTGAGTTCATGGCCCAGGAGATGCTGGAGAACCACCTGTTCATTGAGAGCCCCGGGTACTACAACGGCGAAAGCCTGGAGGAGAGCCTGGCGCTGCTGGAGGAGAAGCCTGTGTCCTGGAAGGAGTGGGTCAAGAAGAGTGGAGCTTTCTAAATGGCGTGTTAAGACTGTGATTGGGATAGAATAGATTTAGGCGTTTTGAGACTAGATCTTGGTACTTGATAGAATACAATATTGATCTCCTCAAATCCTCCGTATGCTATGGCGAGTGACTATACGAGACCCAAAGCACAGCCTTGCTACACCGTGTTTATTCACTGAACGCTGGCCACATCAGCTTTCATTAGTTCACGCTATATCTATAAATATTGTAAAGTTGACGCGGAGTGCTTACATCACGCCTGGTCTTCCGATATAAAGTGGCACGAATCAAAAGCAGCGAAGATGTAGTGTGGACAACATATTTCAACTCGATTGCATCCAGCGAGCAACAATAAATATATACAAGAATCAAACCACCTCAACCTCATCCACTTTAGTTTCCATCTCGCACCATCGCCATCGCACCCACACTCTAAACAAAGTACGACTTGATGGTAGACAGCAGGGGCCACGCCTTACCCGACGTGGGCTCCATGTTGTACATGTAGTCGCCCCACCAAGGGCCAGCAGCCCACCAAGCAGCACCAGTCCAAACATCCGAGTTCTGGCCCATGTAGGTGAGGCCGTCCTTGAGCGCCGAGACACACAGGGCGTTGTTGCCACCGGCGAACTCGCCGAGGAAGCCCAGCTTCTTGTTGTCCTTGAGCCACTTTGTGGCAGCCATGAGGCGCTCGCGCAGAATCGTCGCCGACACGCACTCCTCGTGGGTGCCGCTGCCATCCGAGTCGAGGTACTGGTGCATCTGGTAGACGAGCTTGTTCTGCGGGTCCTTGAGGCTGACGAGGCTGGCGGCGTTGCCAGACGACACCCAGGTCCAGGCGCCGGTCCACGAGTTGCCCTCGGGCGTGATGTACTGCTTTGTGGCGCCCGAGGCGCGGATGCCGTCGATGGCGGCTTGGTTCAGGTTGAAGACAAGCTGCTGGTCCATGTCGTGGAACTCGTTGTTGGTGTCGAAGACGACGAGCTCGTTGTTCTTGTACTGCGCCGCGAGGTTCTTCCACCACGTCTTGAAGGCGGCTGTGTCGGTAATGATGGCGCCGTTGAAGCGGCCGTAGTTGTGCGGCTGCACCATGGCGTATGCGCCCTTGGACGTGATGTAGTTCACGCTCTCGGTCAGGTTGCCGAGGTAGGCTTTGTCGAAGGAGCCAGTCATGCTGGGCGTCAGGCGCTCCATGACTGTGTGGTGGTCAGTACTCTGTGACTTTCTGTGTAAAGCCGCGAAGAGGGTGCGTACGGAAGTTGATGCGGAACATGTTCATGCCCTGGCCGACGAAGGTGTCGACCTGCTTCTTGTCGTACCAGACGTAGTCCTTGTTGTAGAGACCGGGGATCTTGGTCTCGCCGAACTCAGCACCAGACTCGTTGATGCCGAACCACTTCATTTTCCTGTTCTGGCGGGTCTCCTTGTTCGCAGGAGCAGCGAAGGCACTGCC
Source organism: Neoascochyta sp. HWLR27 (assembly GCA_019775935.1). Taxonomy (NCBI): domain Eukaryota; kingdom Fungi; phylum Ascomycota; class Dothideomycetes; order Pleosporales; family Didymellaceae; genus Neoascochyta; species Neoascochyta sp. HWLR27. Next base: position 96,862 of record WODD01000082.1, on the reverse strand, counting down.
GACCAGAGCGGCCGCAGCGAAGATGTTTGTAAGAAGCATAGTTATTGGATGAATGAAGGAGTGTCTTCAAGGGAGTATAGAAGCTTTGGGTTCAACTACTAGGGGCGCAAGACACTTTATAGACCATCTTTGCCTCCACTTTGTAGCAATTTACCACGGTCATAGTGCGGACCGTCGAATCCGTTCTAGATCCGGGACCAGCACCATTCGTTGTTGGCGTATGGTCAGATGGGATGATCTCATCGAGGGGAAACAATCTGGATTAACGAATTACAGTCCGGGATATATTGTACAAGCATATTAAGGCAAAGCTTGGTGAGCCGTTTTCTTGTGGGGAGACCAGGGGAGACCAGGGGGACCTTGCGGGGGCGCAGAAACACTGGTCTAATTTGGTGTGCCAGAGGGTCAATAATGTCGTGCAGGTGTCTTCAAACGATGGCTTTTCTCCTAGTCCATACACGATACTCTATCCGGCAATCTTTGTTTCGTCGTCCCTAGAGAAAGAGGTCGTCGTCCTCCGCGGTTCCCGGTCGGCATTTTGATCCTGAAGTGCTCGTGCGTAAATTTTCCGAGATCCCTGTTCGGCTCATTAACCATTTCATTTACTTTTATGCTCAGCCGCCACTTGCGGAAGCCATGGATAAATTAGAGCAGATTATAGGCCGCTTCCAAGAAATGCAAGCAAGTGTGAAACAGTTGCTAAGCTTTGCGGAGAAAATGTGGATTTGACAGCTCAGTTCCTTGAGCGACCTCGTCATCTGTTTGCTCTAGACTTTCGGTGGTCTCTACGGCTTTCCCTCCCACGCCTTCCTCAGGAATTCCTCGAGTCCCTGGAACTTGTACTCGGGGAACCTCTCATTCCATTCGCCACTGACATCCCAGCTCCCGTTCAGAATGCCCTGGAAGAACATGATGACAAAGTCTTTGCTGAACTGCTCCCTACTATCGACAGGAATGACAGGGTGACTCATCGCCGGCACCCAGCTGCTCTTCAGCTCGCCGCGCTTGATGTCCTCGCCGCTGATGCGCTCAATGCTCCACTCGCCGCCGCGGATCTTCTGCGCCAACTCGAGTATCTCATTGATGCACGTCGATGCGCCGCGAACGCCACCAACCGCAGGCCAGGGACGCGGGTCGTCGAGGGCTAGGGAGAGAATGGCAGAGTCGTCAGCGATGGCAGTCAGGACAATGGGCTGGTCGCCGGCGTCGAGAACCATGGCGCGGCGGTTCTGCGGGTCGATGAAAAACGGCCAGGTTATGAGGTCCGAGGAAGGCGCATATGGGTGCGCGAAGTAGTCCATGAAGATGCTCGGCTGGAAGAGACAGTACTCCAGAACTTGCTTCTCGGCATTGATTTCGGCCAGGTAGCGCGCTATCTTGTCCTTATTCTCGTATGGAGGCACGCCCGAACCATTTTTTATTCCCCATTCCGACGGTGCGAAGCGCCGGACCCCAGCATCTATGCATGCATGTATGAGGTTCTTCTGTACCGTGCAGTCTGTATCGAGGTGTACGACGAGGAAGGAGAGCACGACGTCGAAACCGCGCAGAGCGTCCGTCAGACTGGCGCGGTCGTGGTAGTCTACTTTCTTGTAGGAGACGCCTGGCGTTACTTGGGAAGGGCCAGAGCGTGTGAGGATGGTGAATGAGTGATTGCCGGTTGCGAGGGGCACGCGAAGGAATTCGGTTGCTACGTCTGGCAGAGGTTTAGGAGAGGACACAAGAGAGCTGAGCGAGCACGTACTGCCTGAACCGCCTGCTACTGCGATGTTGACCATGGTTGTGGGTGTGCTAGTATAAGAAGTTGTCGAGGATCAAAGCGACGACTGACTGAGGACTGTTGATTTGTGGACTGCAACATGACGGAACTACCGTCGGCCGGACTTTGAGTGGGGTTTGATAAAGACTCCACCTGCCGATGCATGCTGTGCCAAGACAGGTTGCTTAGAGAGCTGCATGTTGGTTACACGAGAGTAGATAGAGCGGGTGTACGAGATTCGGCTGTCAGAGCGACGATGCATCTGGAGGATTGGGGGCAAGCGTGACTCGCGCGCGCTGGTTACTTAGCGTAGCATCTTTGCCTTGGATTGCGCAGGAACAACTCGGCGGTAAGTCGGAATGATGCTCCTGTTCTTACCTAGTGGGGTTTGTGTAGTTACCTATAAAGAAAGGTACATTACCCCGCATTCTTTCACTTGCAAGTCAACACCTCGAGAGTTCTTTAGCCACTACAGACCCATTCACCCAACGCAGATATCTCCCCTTGCCATCAGCTCTCATCATGACCAAAGGATCGTCGACTTCCGGTGGTTCCCAGTCAAGCTCCGGCGGCTACACCACGACCAGCTCTGGTACGAACAGCCAGGTAAGTATTTGAGCCCCAATGCATGCTTTCCACGGCATCTCACACCTGCGGCACCCCAGGGCAACCACTACTGCTCTCGCGACTACGGCTCTAGTGCCTCAAACCAGAACTCTTATCACTACTCCAACAGCAACGGATCGTACTATTACAGCAATCCTAATGTAAGCGCTCCGCCTGCACCACACTAATAGCCGTTGTGTTGATGTAAACAGGGTTCAACGTACTACAACTCGGGCAACGGACAGAGCAGATACACGTCAGGAAAGTAGTCGTCGGCATCACTACGTATAGATCATACACTGTATGATCGCTTCACCTGTGCTGCTCTGTGTTGCACCTGCGTGCGTGGATAAGATTCCGTCTACTTTAGGGCGACTTTAAGCATCTATGAGCGGAACTTCAGGCAACGGTTTCTCGGGTAGAGGTTTGCTCGGTAGTGGTTTCAGTCGCGGCTCATCTGTATACCTCGAAGGCCCAGCGCTGGAGCCCTCATCAGGTTCATCATAGTATCCGTCATCCAATAGGCCATCTTCCTCATCTTCGGGTCTTTCGTCGCGAATTCGTGTCCACACCGCGTCCATACCGTCCCATCTGGCCAGCTCCCGCTGCAGCATGATGAGCGTGATAAGTTTGTACACCAGCCAGAGTCCAAAGAGGCTACCAAGAATGATGCCACTCCATATGCCGATGGTGCTCCATGTTTGCCAGTGGATAAACTCGCCGAACATGTTGCGCAGCGTGCCGCTTTTGCCGTGGTTGCCCCATTCTTCGCGCAGATAAATGAGATAGCCTTCCTCTATCCAGATGTCCATGCCGAAAAAGCGCCTGAATCTGGCCCAGACCGAGAGCCGCCGCGACGGCAAGCTGTGTCGTTGCTTGATCGTTTCGATACCGATTATCTGGTACTGGTAGACCTTGTCTTCGCCGTCGGCGGGACCGAACAGGTCGCTCGGCGTCTGCTTGCCCTTGGACCGGCTTGTCCTGGCTGGTGTACCAGCAACAACGATGCGCAGTGACTTCTGATCGGGGTCGTCAAACTCCCACTGTGAAAACGAGGCAAACCCGCTGGTGCCACCGAGAGGGTCGAAGACTATCTCCCAGTAGCGAGCACCTGCAACCGCCCTGTCGCCATTGTAGTTTGTGGAATGTGCTGTGTAGAGGTAGTCGAGCAAGGTAGTGCCGAGGGGCATGTCGTCACACCATGTCCTACAGGCGTCGGGGATATCACCACGGCAGGAGGGGTTTGGACATGACAGTGCTTCAGACAAGTTCGAGTAGGAGAAGCCATGGGGCAACTGACGGGCAGGGATGTCTGGAGGCGTTGGGATGGTTTCAAGCTTGGGGTACACAGACTGGTCGTTGAGGAGAAGAGTGCGGTTGTTGGAGGAGAGGGAGACGTTCAGGAACTATGCATGCCGGAGACGCAGTAAGCAGAGGAACGTGGGAATACAGCGCTACACAACGATACGTACCAGCTGGTAATCGCCCCTGACGACTCTGGGCACGTCGGATGCGTTGCGCTCGACATATGGGCAGTTGTTGCATGCAATGGTTGCGATGTACGACGAGTCAGTGGCGACAGCGACGATGTCGTCGACGGGCTTGGTGCAAGCGGCGTCGTCCAGGGGATCGTGGTCGGGCGCAGGGTGGCAGTCTCGCGGGTCAAAGTCGGGTCCAAGGCCACGACCGGCAGCAACAGCAGCGGCAAGGGCCGGCAGAAGCAAAGAAACGAGCGGCAGGCCAGACAGACGCATCGTGGCCGGTGGGGGAGTGTTGAGGATCAGCACGTGGCAGCCGGATCGTTAGGGGGGCTCCCGCTCATGTGGGGCGAGCCAGCGGGTGGGCCGTTGGCTGCAGCATCCTGCGCCTGCGCCTGCGCCTGGTCCTGATCCTCCTACCACCTGGGTACAGTATCAACGCTTCCTCAGCCGACTGCAACACATTCGCCGGTAGTGCTCTCGACTTTCTATCTGCTCACGAGAATCAATTGCATGGTGTATGCCTGGAATCCTGGCTTCTGCGTCAGGACTGACAAACAATGCTTGAATGCCTGCTGAGGCCCAACAGCGACCTGTCACCTAGTTAGGTACAGTGTCAACGCCTCCAACTGTACACTTGGCTTCACTTTCATTCCGCTACGAACGTACAGTTCACATGATCAGCTACGGCTTGCACAAACGCTGTGAATCGTACCTAATTGCATCACTGCCATGACGTCACCCACTTCTCCACCTCTGACCAAACTCATATAGTCGACCAACACCACCCCAGCACTTCAACCTAAACATCATACTACTTGCAACTATCACACAGTACCCACTGCTATCGACAATTCCCTGCCAACACATCCACAACCCGACTCAACACAACACATCACAACCACAGCCATGGCCCCCACAAGCTCAAGCTCGACCTACTACTCGACCTCGTCGTCCTCCTTCTCGAGCACAAGCAACGGCCAAACAACCTCGTACAGCCAGTCAACCCACTCGGATCCCAGCGGCACGCGCGTGCACCGGATATTCCAAGAGCCTGGTCAGGCACCACGCGAGGAGCGCTTCGAGACTGACAACGCGGGACGCCCCGTAGCTGGCGGCGACGGAAACACTCAGGGACGTATCCAGGACGTGACGGATTCGGACGAGCAGCAGAAAGAAAACGATAGGCTGTATGAGGAACGAATGGAGGATGAGTATGCCAAGAGGGAGGGAGGTGCATAAGCTACGATTGCTTACCTAGTGGAATCATAATGGACTAACATACTATGCTGATAGTGACATGACCTACTGGAGTGACCATTGGTGCTTGGACAGAGCGAGGATTCGAAGAAACGCCTTGGGTAGATCAAAACACTCTGTCTCGAGGTACTGTCTAGATGCCTTGATATTAGGCCTGACAAACTCTCACCAGTTGAATGATTAGAGTATGCAAGTCTGAATGATGCTGCACCTAGTCGGGGCGCTTGTCGGGGTAGAAACTACCGAGGCCAGATCTAGAGATGTGTTACAACATACCCACATACTCACATTTATATCCATTGCAAGAAGAAAGGTAAAAGAGAACGGACAGTCAAGTATGCACAGAACAAGTTGAGCAGTACATCAGATCAGGCAACCCATGCCATAACACTCAGCTGTCCATCCCCTCACTCCCTAAACCGCAGATCTATATATACTAACACCCCAACATTTCCTGGTACCTAGCGGCCCTGGCGCCCAACTCCGCCGCCGCCCAGCCCTCACCAGACTCACCGCCAGCTAGCTCTGAAGCGCAAACAGGTCTTGGTGTTATACCGCACCGCAACACACACCGTGCAGTGAAACCCCCAACGCAGAGCGCACCCACACACGCACTCACATCCCGTGTCGTCCCAATACCAACGATGAGCAACCTAACCGTCCGCGTGCCCCCCTCAGCCCCAGCACCCACCCCAGATCTACTTCCCCATGCGAACCCAGACCTCGAGCGCACAATCGACGCCCCCCTGCGCGCCCCCGTACGCGCCCCTACCCCCCTAATAGACCCATGGTACCCCCCGGCAGAGGCTGCGACCAACGCACCGCTGCTACCGTGGAACACGCACAGCGTTCGACACCCGTGGCCTTTACATGCCCTGTTGAGTAAGCGGCGCTGCTGGCGCGCCGCACCATGACACCAGTCAACCCTGCATGTCGGGTTGGCGTGGGCGTGGGCGCGCGTGCTGTGCGCGTGCCCGCCCCGGGCGTTGCGCCGTCCTGCCTGGTAGCGAGAGCCGCCCGAGTTTGGGTCGTGACGTGACGGCGCGCGTGGCCGGACGTCACGGTTTGCTGTCGACCCGCCTAGTAAATGTCTCGGACTATCGTCTTTGTTGTTGGGCGAGTTGCTGCGGGTTGCTGGGGGTATTGTAGGTACTGCATTGGGGGTTTGCTCTATGGGCTATCGAGGCACATTTTTATAATACATGTCGTACTTGGGTACAGGTTCGGCCATCTACCGTGCGACCGTGTGCTGGGCAGGGTAGTTCAGATCTGTTTTTGGACTGGGATCTTCCTATACAAGGCGAACTTGTTTTCGTTGATCTCCTTAGGCGCCAGGTCTGCTTCTTGCAGCTGCTTCAGGGCTTCCGGGTCGACCTTGCCAAGCTGATAGGCCCGCCACGCCGCCATCTTCGAGACCAGAAGCTTGGTGAGCCGACCTTGGATCTCAGTGTTGTTGATCTCCTTGATAGCAGCATCAGCACCCTCTTTGGTCACGAAGTCTATCCAGCACATTAATCGCGGGTCCTTTTTGGTCTCGCCATAGAACGCGGACATGCTACTAATGGTTGCGATACCGAACTTTCCCATATGCTCTTTGATGACCTGCCTCGCGGTCTCATTGGCGGTCTTGTCGGAAGCCCAACCAGGCGGCTGCACTTGAAGAAGACAGCGACGACCCTCGATGATCGGCTTTACGGCCTCGGCGGCTTCATTCTTTCCTTCGTTGGATTGGTAGAAGTAACGCGAAACGCCTCCTTCCTCTGTTACGTGGACATCCTGGACCCATCGGAAGCTTGGCCAAGCAGCCTGAACGCGGACAGGCTGCTTAAAAAGTTTGGCCTTGCTGAGACGCTGGATGGCCTCCTGAGCTTGCTGATCATCGGCCAGCTCAACAAAGCACCTGCCGTCGTTCCTGAAGGTAAAGCGGTCGAAAGAGAGCTGCAATTTTTTGCTTGGGTGGATGTTAGAGAGGGCACGTGATATCGAATTTATGAACAAATGGCCAGAAACATTCTGGCCTTTCGTTGGAGATCTTACATTTTGATTCCCTCGCGACGGAAAAACTCCTGGATTTCAGACCTTGAAGCTAGACGGGGAACCCAAACAAGGAAGACGGCTCCAGGAGCGGGCTCTTGTGTTGCGTTACTTGTCGCTTTCGAGGGCGCCTCAGATCCTGCGGCAGGAGTTTGGGCTACCTCTTGCGAGAATGTCGCAGACGATGTGAACAACCGCTGGGAAAATGCTGGCCTGATTGATCGGGAGGCTGCGGTGGCGACGCGTGATGTCGCGAAGCCCCTGGAGAGCAGCGATCGGCTCTGCGCAAATACCCTAGGAACCGCCATCTTTATCGCGCTAGATGTAGGTAATAACAGGGACAAGGGCTGAGCAGAGCAGATGGCAGTCGGGCTGAGCTGCAATGATGCCAAACGGCGACGATAGTGAACACTTGCAAGCGGCAGAGAGAAAAGTTCGCCAAGCAGAGCATCAAACGCACTGACCACCCCAGCTACCCAGCAGACCAAACTACAACTTCACGACTGCATCATCAATCGTCTCTGGCGAACCAATATCTCGTTTCGGCCGACATGCCATGAATCACGATTGTAAGTTGTATGTGGCATCGTCTCATAGCCAGCGATATGAGCCTCAAGGTGAATTCCAGTATCTTTGTACGAGAGACGAACGGAATATTGGCTTAACTCGTACGTCAAGACCACGATGAAGCTAATTCCAGGTGGATATCATTGCTATGGATTGATCTCTTATGCCCTTGCTCGGAACTGCAGCATAGGTCCGTTCTTCTTACTTGCGAACACATCCTGGATCTGATACTCGGTCTCCAAGTTTCTGCCCAGTTCCATATCCTTGCTTCCAGCACCCAGTGTAGTGCCTGGCGCCAGTCTGAAATCGTACAGGTACAGGACACGCGCAATTGTCACAGTCAATTCTACATACGCAAGTCCCTTTCCAATGCAGCCTCGCGGGCCAATGCTGAAAGGGTTGAATGCTGACTGCGCATCTATAAGCCTGCTGTGCAGCGGGTTGGCGGATGGGTCGGCCAACCAACGCTCAGGCAGGTACTCGAAGGGGCGAGGGTAGTACTCGGGGTTGTGGTGGATAGCGTAGATTGGAACACCGACATCAACGCCAGCTGGAATGTGCTTGCCATCGATTTCCATACCACCCGGCAGAACCTGGCGAGGGAGTACACCGGCCACCGGGGGCGTCATTCGCATGGTCTCGTCGATACAAGCGCGCAGGAAGGAGCAGCCGCTGAGCTTCGGGCCAGTGACAATTTCTTCCACGTCAGAGAAGGTCTCGCGGATCTCCTTGCAGAGCTTCTCCATGGCTTGGGGGTTGTGTGCCAAGTAGAAGAAGGCGCCAGACATGGCGGTCGAGGTGGTATCTGAGCCAGCAATGATGAGCAGGTTGGACTCGCCCCACAGCTCGTTCATGTTAAATCCTGCGCCCGTCTCAGGGTCCTTCGCGTTCAGGAGGTAATAGAAGAAGTCCTTGCGATCAACGTCAAGGCCCAACTTTGTTCGCTCCATAGCCTGGCCCTTGCTGTACTGCATGTAGCGCGCGCGCTGGCCTGCGATCTTGCGGAACAGAATCTTATCCAGATGCCAGTTGTGGATCGTAAGATGTGTGCCGCACTGTTGGCTGTCAGCCTTGAACCAATAGGGATGAGAAATATTGGTGTACTCACAATCAGGTGACGATGCGCAGCATTGCCCACCAGATCAGTCGCAAATCGATTCTGCGGGCTCTCGAGCATACCAAAGGCTTTGCCAAACACCAAATCGCCCATAATATCGAAGACCAGCCACTCGCACCAGTGCGCTGCGTTCCAGGCGTTGTTCCAGCCCTTTCCGTTCACCGACTTCTCGTTGTCTTCACCACCGCCGGCCATCCTGCCCAAGAGGTCGCAGCCCACTCTGACATTGGCCAGGATGTACTTCTCCAGGTTGCGGATAGCCGCATCGCTGAAAGCACTGCTCATGACTCTGCGCTTGCGTGCATGTTGCATCTTGTCAATGGCGGAGTGCACGCTGACTGCTGCCGGTGTGCTGGGGAATGCCTCGTAGAAGCTTGCCTTGCGCACATTGGAGCGGAAGCCGTAGATGGTCTTGAGGCCTGTGGCAGTGTTTACGGAGAGGAGATTGGGGCCCAGACGAGCGTAGGGGCCGTATTTGAGGTGCGCATTCTGGAAGGCGAGATGGCGCGAGCCCTTATAGGCATAGTAGGCCAGGTAGATGTCGGTGAACTTGGCGAGGAAGGGGCCAGGATATTTGGCAAGCGGGTGGAGCGTGAGACGGTAGAGGATTACGGCGAAGGTCTGAGGACTGGTCAGGGAGGAATGGCTTCGGACTGGGGTGAGTGCATACGTAGAGAGACAGGGCCCCAAAGACGTATGCCAACAACGTCAGCGGCGAGGTCAGAAGCGACCACACAAAGTTGAACAGCTCCATGCTGAAGATGTAGAACCAGGAAGGCTTTTTGAAATGGCTTTATCGATATATGTGTCTGTTCATTGACACAAACACTCTGAATGCTCAGATCCGAACAATGGGGAAAGGCAGCGGCAGCAAGATTCTTCTACTTTAAGTACATCCCCGGCAAGCCACCGCCATCCGGGGCACCCTCAATACCCAGCAGACACCCGTGCCCGATCGTGACAAAGAAGGAACTAAATTTGTGGAGTACCAAAACGGTCAGCTGCAAGCTCTTGGTGACGGCGGGATGCTAGGTATATGGGGCGGCAGACTGCGGCTACCCACGGATATACACTGCCCGCATGGGAAGCGCCCCACGTGCGCCGGCTACGACCGCGCACGGCGGATATTCAGGAGCAATGGTACACGGCGGCAGGGGTGCGAATAGGATGCGGAGGGCTGCGCGCGGATATGAGAGTGCAAAGAGTATGCAGGCATGAGGTGGGGGACGGCTGCTGTGTCGCGGGGTTGGGACCTGCTGTATTGGGATGAGAATGGAAATACGGAGGCGAAAATTCCTCGGCTGTCATGGAGGTGAAGCCGGTGCCTGCTTGCAGTGCAGGTTGAAGCAGTGTTGGAGTGCGTGGTTAGCATGAAGGAGCCGGATGCAGGTTGACACTGGGTGCGTGGGTGACACGAGTGCTGTCACTCTGTCGAGTAGAGAGGGAAGGCATGTCAGTACAGGACCGTGGGCTTCAGCAGAAGTGTATGCTCTGGAGCTGTTGGCCGTGTGAGAGACTGCAGAGAATCAATACCGCCCGCCATGATGACTTCTCTGGCAGCTCTACTCCTCTACAATCGCGTCGACAAATCATCGCTCGTGCCTTAGTCATGCGGCACTTGCCGTCTTGGTCTTGGCCGCAACTCGAGCTTCACGAACACCAACCGACGACGCCATATCGCGCGTAGCCCACCCAACACTGCCCATTGGCCCCTCTCCACTCTCCAATTCCGTGACCAAGTACTGGGTGCTCAAAATGGCGTCCAAGAAGGTTACCACGGCCTTTTCGGTGCGCGACTCCTCTCAAACCCAGCCCGCTTTTGCCTCGCCATCCCTCCGCTCAAGCCCACCACGGCTGTCGTAGCACCCGCTGACCCTGCCGCTGTAGAAATACACGGTCCAGCCCACAGGAATCTATGCCGCCATCAACAGGCTGTTCGCGCTCGACCCCAAGCGCTCTACCGGTATCCCCATGAACCCGCAGTTCCGCAACCCTCCCCCCGGTGGCCTCGACCCAAACGCATACGACGACCCTGTCACTGTCCCCGCCGCCGACATTGCCGAGAACCCGTACTGGAAGCGTGATGTGCGAAGGCGCTATCCCCAGCTCTCGACCATCACCCAGGCCGATGCGGTTGCGCTGCTCGAGGTTGGCAGTGCTGCGGCGCCCAAGCACGAGCTGATTGGCGAGGCCGGCTCCAAGCAGCTCGTCGCTGCGCAAGAGCAGGGCGCGCAGGGTCTGGCTGTTGCGTTTGAGAAGAACACAGGGTTGGCAAAGGACGTCCTGGGTCCCGGCGGCATGCCCCCGCTGCCCGCCGGTCACAACCTCACCGTCGACGGACACAAGAGGTACGAGATGGAGAAGGAGCAGTCGTACGGAAACGAGTAAGTCATGCGCCGAGTGCGACGTGGAGAGATGCTAACTGCAGCCAGCTACCCTTGCCGGACATTCGCATAGGCGGTGGTAGAGGTGCGATGGTGAGTAGGGACGATAGATGTGCCTGTAAATACGACAATCGAGTTTCCTTGCGTGCTGTCTGTTGAATGCACAAATCCCGTGATCCGTTTCTACACTTGACACAATGCCTCATGCCGTTGCTCTTTCCGTCGCTGGCCCGTCCGTTTTCCCTTTCACCCAACCAAGCCTTCTTGATGTTATAATGGTCGTATCTGCACTAGCCGTCGATCATTTATTTTTCATCTCAACACGTCGACGCGTCGTCAAACGGAGTCCTTAGCGCGCCTACCTGCATCGTGGCTGTGAATTCCTATCGAGGTTTACCTCAGCTCGGCTACACTCTGCCATCCTCTCCACATTTCGCTTGTCGCTTGCCTCACCTCAGACCGCTGTCATGGCGCAGAGCGTGCACAGCGCGCCGATCGCATCGCCGTCCAATGACAGCATCGCGCCGCTCAACTTCATCTATGCATGCTCTGCCTGTTGCGCCATCGTCGCAGATGCCTACGAGGGTTGCGACCAGACGGTAGAGGGCCTGTCGGACGGCATCAACCCCAAGGATCGCGTCGTCACCCGCATCTACCTTGCCAGCTGCTGTCATGTGATTTGCGCCAAACACCTTGAAGGCGGCGGTATGTCACGACTGCCTCGCTCGTGCCTCTTTGGTCACTAACACGGTCGTCTGCAGCCCCACCATTTCACCCTGCTGGTCGAAGACCACAAGCTGCGTGCCCGGTATGCGTCAAAGACACTGGCGATGCGACCCCTCGCGATCTCTTTTCAATCCGCGGCTTTCACGAAGACGAGTATGATCCCTCGATTCCACCAGCCTGGTTCACGACACCTCCAATCAGCCTAGACGGCAAAGGGAAAGAGATGGAGGCATTGCGTGTATGTACCGGCGAGACACGTGAATCACGATGAGGGCTAACCCCAGTCAGTTCCAATACCTGGCGCTCGTACGATATTGCCAAAAGACTTACACTGCTCGCAAGTCCATGTCAGCTGCCCTCACAAGCGCGCGGAGACAGTCAACAGCGATGCAGAACCTGGCGTCAGAAGAGCATGCCAAGCTAGTCTTGCTCCAGAAAGAGAACAGGCAACTGAACGCTATCAAAGAACAAAGCAACGAGCTGGCAGCATTGCGAGCCGAGGTTGAGCGGCTGAAAAGTATAGAGCAAGAAGTCGAGCGGCTGAAAAGTATAGAGCAACAAGTTGAGCAGCTCAAAGGTGTAGAGCACGAACTTGAACGGCTGAAAGCTGTGGAGCAAGAAGTCGAGCAAGCTCGCGTAGATATCGACTCTGTCCGCCGACTGGAGTTTGACTTGCACGAGCTTGAGACATTCAAGCAGAACAAGCCTGCCATCAAGCACTATCTGAAGCTGATCCCGTCCTTGATCGAGTACGACTCCATCGCCTAACATCTATATCACGGCTAACGTCCCATAGACAGAACCAGAAGATGAAAGAGAGACTGAGCTCGTTGGGCTTCGCAATGGCCCTGGAACCGATTCCGAAGGCTCCGCATCTCTCATCGGACGTTTTCGACGACCATACGGAGCCGAAAGAAAACCACCCTGTCAAAAATAGATGGTTCCGTGCGCCAAATTTGACTCGAACCACGGGCAGGCCGAGCAACGACACCGTCGAGCAGATGCAGGATTCGCAGGATCGTCCGATAAAACGCCAGCGGATTGACTCGCCTTTCCATCGAAACACGCAGCCGAACGGTCGCGATAACATGCCTCCTCCCACCAAGCCACTACTGCACATGACCTCTATGCGCAAGATAATACCCAGCCTGCGCAAGAAGCTTTCACACAACCGGACCATGCCTACAAATCAACAATCTTCCAGGCGCGATGATGACACAGAGATGTCTGAAGGCGGTCGCGGTGGGGGTACCACTACTAGTCCAACACAAAGCGGCATGCATCAAAACGAGTCACTCGTGCTAGGTGCAATACCTGCAGAGCCTGGGTATGGGCTTGCCGACCCCCGAGAATCCACCCTGCTTCGGAGTGTCGGTATCGCTGAGGATAAGTCTGACTTCACATTCCGAGCAGCATCGCCCGTCAAGACCGACGTCCGGATGAATCGCTACCAACCAATGCAGCTACCCAAAGAACCTTCATACATGCATCTCATGGATAGCATTTCGCGTGACTCCAACATCGAGATGGGACTCAAAGATCCCCGTGGGGATGCAAATGAGCACGTCACTTACGCTACTGAAAACGAATCTCAAAGCACCGAGAGACAGCAACCCTGGAGTCTGAGGCATGTGCCTTCAAGTAGATCTGGCGGGAGAAATACTGCGCAGCACTACGTGAGAAAAGACGGATTGATCACACCCGCAACGAGACGAGTGCCACTGCCAGCACCACCGGTCGAGAGCGTAGTAAGTCCACTTTTTCGAGCCAGTCAACTCAACACGCGCGTTTTGTCAGAAGTCGGAATCACTGAGACTCGGAACAGTTCAAGTCTTTTCAGCAACTATCGGTCGCCAAACGATCAAACCCGCAGAACTACCTCCCAGTATCATAAGCCAGTTGGCTCGAATCTATTTCTCCGTTCGCCGCTCGAGTTAAGAAACATGTCAACTCATCATGAGAAGCGGATGCCTGGATCTTCACATCACTCACAGGGTCACAATAACAACCCCAACGGATTTTTCGCTAGGCCCGAGATTAAACAGCGTTCACTCATGGAGAACTACGTCCAGACTTCTTCTTTCGCCAGACCGCCTATCTCACAGCAATACCCCATACAGCCACACTCGGCAGGCCAGTTCCTTTCCTTTATTCCCAACTTATCGTCACGAGCCAGACAGCTTTCTTCCGCTGTTCCACCGATTCTCTCTGCCCAATCTCCTACACGAGGCCGGCCCCAATGGGAGCCGTTGCAGCGTTTGGGTGTCAGAAGCAGCCGCCAGACCTACACTGCTGGCCAAGGTACGTCTCGGCTGGGGCCCCGAATCTTTTCTTCTAGCTCTCGGCGCATTGTCAAGCAATAGTCAGCCGTGGGTTCTCTTTGTACCATGGTACGCGATGTCATATACCGCTCTTGTTTTCGGTCCCATGTTTGCTTTTTCCATCGTCTGTCCAGTTCTCAAGCGAACCCCGCGGTCATGTAGATGTTAATAATGACGATTCTGTCTGCCAAGGCAATGTATTTCAACGATACACGTTATGCCAGAGTCAATCTTGTTCCGCCCGTCTATAGTAACTTGCGCTGTAGCTGCACATTCCCTTCTCTTCAAGTTTTGCGTGACAATGCATATTACAGACGTGTCACAGTGGTCAAAATACAGACTGGAGTGTGTAGACGTTCACGCCAAGTCGCCAATCTGCCTGGGGCGCCATGTGGGGTGAGAAGCGTGATCGTCACCGCGGGGTTCGGCGATGGGCCGAGCTCCAAGCCGGCCTTTCTAATGCCGCAGGCTGTCTTCTACGTTACGTTCGTTGGATTTAAATACCAATTGGTGTTCCAGCTCACGCCCTGCGAATTCAAAGGCATTCTTTCCACAAAGATAGGGCCACAATGGCAACACTTGACGCAAACATCCGGCGGGCGCTCGACAAGCTTCTTCCAAAGATTCAAGAACAACACCAGAGTTCGTCAAAGCCGATCATACTTGGTATCACAGGTCTACAGGGCTCGGGAAAATCAACTTGGGCTTCAAAGATAGTGAAAATCCTCACGTCAGAGTACAGTCTCAACACCATCGCTTTATCTTTAGACGACTTGTACAAGACGCACACCGACTTAGTAGCACAAAGGGAGCAAGATGTCAACAACAAGCTTTACCGGACACGCGGCCAGCCGGGAACGCATGACGAGCAACTCGCAGCAGCATTCTTCCAGGAGATGGGAGCGTATAGAGGGGGAGGTGATCTGAAAATTCCAAGTTTCGACAAGAGCAGATTCAACGGCGAAGGCGACCGGGCTCCTGAATCCGAGTGGCCAAAGATATCGCAAAAGCCCGACGTCGTCGTCTTCGAGGGCTGGTGTGTTGGATTTCAACCTCTTTCTGCTTCTGGTGTCGAAGAGAAACACGCGCAAGCGCTCGCGCAGAAACTGCCCGTCAACACACCAGCAAGCCATCAAGTCTCGCATCTAATGCAAGTCAACGATAATCTGAAGCGGTACTGCGATGCCTTTATGGGACCGCAGTTCTTCGACTTCTTCATCCACATCGACACAGACGATCTGCGGAACGTGTACACCTGGCGGCTACAGCAAGAGCACAAGATGATTGAGACAAAGGGTTCGGGTATGTCTGATGAGCAGGTCAGGGCTTTTGTGGATGGGTACATGCCAAGCTACGAGTTGTATCTGAATTCGTTGAGACAAGGCCTTTTTGAGGACAAGGGCAGGATGGTCCGGGTAGTCTTGAACAGGAAGCGAGATATCGAGGAGCTGGAGGAGTTGTAAGAGATATTATTGCTGTGTCTCGGAAGAGCCTGGTGATGGTTCAGCTGTGTACGGATTGACAGCACATCACGTCCACACCAATGACAGACTCTCGAGGAAACCGTCGAGCGTAGCTGCATGAGTAGCATTACGGCGACTTCATACGTATATTTCGGGACATGATATATCTATAATTTCCCATTCACGTTCGCTATACGAATCAAAGATGGTGTTGTGAAACCCAGCAGAGTGAAAGGAATCCATGACTCGGCTGAACAACACCTCACGCAGCGCGAGACAGAGGTAAGAACGTCTCGCACCACCAGGCTACTTAGATTCAGGCTGGCGCACATACTTGCTCGAAACCACTCAAAAACAATATATGAATGCGGCGCAGCCCCGGTCCTTCCAGCTGAAGAACAAGCTCGGTTCGGCTGAATCGCATCAGGCATAGCCCATTCGTAGCGCTGACAGCCGCAATCTGTACATCTACCCCGCGATACCTTGAGCTTATACCTGTCAATCAATCATGACAGCAATATCACAGTCAGCAGATCCTCCTCCTTCCTCAACCAACCGAGAACCATTGTTCGAAGCCAATGGCCCCAAGCCCATCCATTATGGCATCCTCTTGTTCCCAGGCTTCCAAGCGCTCGACGTATTTGGACCTCTCGATGTCTTCAACTCCCTTGCGATGCTATATGAGTTCCCCATGAAGCTTACGAATCTTGCCGCTACTGCTGGATCCATTCCCACATACCACCCGTCAACCAGATCTATGGTCCCCGCTGCTTCACATCCAATGACAAGCTTCTCGGAGAGTCTCTGCATCGACCGCACATTAGAAGAGCAGCTGACAATCCAAGAAGCAGCTGCAGACTCTGGAGAGCGGAACGCAGACGTCATCGATGTCCTCATCGTCCCCGGAGGTGTGGGCGTGCGGGCGGATGTGACGGCAGAGATTGATTTCGTGCGGCGCATGTATCCATCACTGAAAGCAGTTCTATCCATCTGTACAGGAGCTACAGTCCTGGCAAGAGCGGGTATCCTGGATGGTCGCCGTGCGACTACCAACAAACGCGCCTACAAGTGGGCGACTGGGACGGGGCCGAATGTCAACTGGGCCCCGAAGGCGCGGTGGGTGGTGGACGGAAATATCGTGACCAGCTCGGGGATCAGCGCAGGCATAGATGCGTCGTATGCGTTTGTTTCAATCAACTATGGGGAGAAGATTGCAAAGGATTTGGCGGATAGTGCGGAGTATGTGCAATGGCTAGACTCGGAGTACGATCCATTCAGCAAGAGATGGGGTCTCACGGACGATTGAGCGGGCGTTGCGATCATTGTAGGAAGACGAAGCTGTAAGCATATCAAAGCGTTATGTTGCTAGTTGAGGAAGGCGTAATTCGTTTGCAACTGACGTGACGCAGGTTCAAGGTGAGCGAAACGATCATTTTTCCACGGCCTCGTCTCTTGCTCCCACACGAATTTGATTATATTGTTGTTATTATAACCCCGTTCCCGTCATCTCAAAACACTGTTCACTATGAGCAACGCGTCTTTTCACTCAATTCATTCAACCTAAATAGCTCCCTACCGAGCCATCACTGGGCAAATTAACCATGTCACCTCCATCACCCGACATGCAAAGACTGGCAAGCCTCAAACCTCTACTCCAAGACATCCGGAAGAAGCTGGGTTCCGACTGGACATTCTATAGAGAATGCCTGGACAGGATCCTCGCCAACATACTACGCGCACGCGATCCCACATCATGGCAAGAACAGATGCAGCAGCTCATCCACGGACGCGACGACATAGAACTCAGCCACTCAGGGGTCCTCTTCGTGGTCGGTGAAACGAAGGCTCAGATTGCCAGTGAAAAGGCCCGCAGTGAAAGCGCGAGAAAAGCCCAGCTTCCACCACCCCAAGAGCACCACCGCTTCGAGTCGCAACCCACCTCACCAAAAACCCATACCAAGATGCCGACCGCACGGGACCATCTTCGAATGCAGCTCCGCATGCAGGTCGCACACATGAATCGGCGGCAGCAGCGCCGCAATGCGCGCCGGCCCGGAAGCATACAACTCGCACACCCTCACTACCAGCAGCACCGCCCGCGAAGCAACGCAACATCGACAGGTGTCGTGCGGCACTCCAACCATGGCGCCCCACAGCCTCTGTCTCATGATCCAACGGATCCATCGCACAATAACCAACACCGCATCGCGCAGAAACAGCAGCAACAGCAGCAGTCGAAGCAGAATCAGAACCAGAAACAAGTCGAAACCCGTGCCTTCGTCGCACCCACACCCTCCCCACTCACCAACCCACCGCGCCGCCAGCACCCTCACCCCCAGCACCGCACCCCAGGTTTCCCTCCGGCCCCCAAACGCCTCCTACGGCACCCACGGCACCCCCACCACCCAATGTTCGACTCGACCTACGAAGCGTCCACAACCCTCCAACCCGTCATCGTCCCAAACCTCAGCCCGCCCACTTCTGCCTACCCCGGCATGAAGCGAGTACCAGGCGGCCAAGACCCGCTCCTCTTCGACGACTCGTATGTGCACCGCGACATCTACACGTTCTTTGGACGCCCGAGGTACGGCGGCGCGCAGCACGAGCGCATGGTAAGGGACGGGGTCGTGAGTCCTAGGGAGGGGCTGGTACTGAGGAGGTATCGGGTTTGCGCGGATGATGGGGAAGTGTGGAGGGAGTGTGTTGGTGGGGTCGGGGATGGTGGGTGTGAGGTTTCGGGGGACATGGAGGGGGTTAGTGCGCGGTTGAAGTTGGGGGTCGGGGATGGGCGGATACCGTTTCCTGAGCCGCGGTTTGGGGAGTCTTGCCGGGGGGCTTGAGGCGGGCGAGGGGAAATGAAGGGTGGAGGAATGAGGAGTTTGTTGGGAAACTGGGGAGTGGATTTCTAGCTGGGATTTGGATAGTCGTCGGGAAGTGGCGGTTAGAGGGAGCAAACATGCGTTGGTAAAGCTCGTCGTAGCAATCCTGACAGACGGGATAGAAAACATGGCATTGTCTGCCTCGTTGGATCAAATGCCTTCGTTTGTAGACGAGAAGAAGTAAGAATCTGAACTAGAACGGACGATCCATCCTTTCACCGAGAAAAAAAAAATCCTCTCAACGCATGTACTGGCCCAGCTCGGAGAAATTAAAAGCGCTTGCACGCAGACGCTGAATCATCCCCACTCTATCGAAACCAACTTCGCAAACTGCCAACCTATCTAAGCACAGGGGCGACATACTGCTCTCGTTCTAGACAGGGCTAGAGTCGAAGCCCATCGAAGCACCCATGGCAAGTAGGCACTTTCCTCCTTGACGTTTCGAAGTAGCAATAGGTGGGAATACAACTTGTTGACTATGCAATGTTGAATTCACAGGGTCTGAGACTCACGTTCGCCATGTTGAACAGGTGCATAGCCCAAGCCTCACAGATTCGCGACAACGCTCCTGACCGTCTCATCAAGATCATCCTCCTGCAGCCCAAGCAACTCATTTGCAAATGTCTCCCTCTCGCTCCAATCTGCAGCAACTACGCCCCATATGGCCACAACTTCCTCTCGCGCCTCGTGGTCTCCATCCAGCATCTTAGGTCTCACTTTGCTCAACTCCTCCTCACTCTTCTCCTCGATCCGCTCAAACTTCTCCCCAGTAGCCTTCTCCAGCGCCGCGAGCACTTGGAGCTGCGTGACGTGAAGCGAATGCACATAGAGCAGTTTATTCTCCGTCTCGTCGGGCTTCTCCAGAACCCGGACAACCGCCTTCCCAACAAACGGCAGATTCGACGCCGAAAACTTGACATGCCCCCCATCGAGGATATGCGCCTTGCGCTCCTTGACATGGAACTTGAGCAATCCGCACGTGAGCCCCCAGTCGAAGAAGTGGCCCGTGACGAGGCTCGTCCAGGAGAGTTTGCCGCCCTCGCGGTCCCTGTCGGCGACGGAAACCAGGTAGTCTCGCACTGTCTTCTTGCCCTTCATGAGCGGCAGGATGTCGTTCGTCTTGTCGTCTGCAGAGTCGCAGCTGCCAAACTCGGCGGGCATGACGCGCTGCACGCCGCCCTCGAACGCCGCGTCGATGAGCTTCTTCTGCGACTCGACGTGGCTGCCGGCGATGGTGATGACCAGGGCGTCAATCTTGAGGGCTCGGAATTCAGACGCTACGGTCGCTACGTCGAGGTCGTCTGGGACCGTGATTACGCGCGTCCGTGGGTAGACTGATTTAGACGTCTGTCGGTTGATGACCCAGATGTTGAATTCGGACATTTTGAGGGCCTCGAGGACGGGGGCCCCTAGGGTGCCGGTGCCGCCGATGATGGCGACGTTTTGGATAGCCATGGTGAGTGCGGTGTGCGATGTGGATAGTGGATGGAGTAGGTAGCTGCTTGGGCGTTGTCAGTTGCCCAAAAAGTCTGTAGAGTTCAATTGAGTTGTTGTGGAATTGGTAGGTTGTATTGACGATGAAGGTGGGGGTGGGGTGCTGGGAGACGCACTACGGAATAGCTCGTCTTCGGAATAGTCGTGCTATCCGCTCTTGGTTCCTGCAGCAGATCTACGTTCACTTTGCTAACTTCGGACTGTTCCTATCTACTAACGTATGGTAGTCTCGTTTCGCAACAGGACTCCCGTGGAGAGAGTGTATGTACTCTAGTGACGTCACCCACGGACCTCAACCTCAGTCCTATCAACACCACAGCTTCCAAGAAGACCCAAAGCAAGCGAAGAACTTTCATCTACTCTCTATTCATTTTATTTGTACAGCAATCTACACGAAATCAAACACATCGCCGCGATCCGCAATCATCTTGCCGACACGTTTGCTTCCAACAATCCTTTCCAACTCCAATCTCTCCCATTTTGAGAAGGCAACCTTGACACTCGCCTCCTGCCGACTGATCTCGCCACGCTCCACGCTCGCTCCGATGAAGCCGAGGATCTCATCGTAGAAGCGCGGGTTCTCTGGGACACCGTAGAAGACGACGCGCTTCACACCGCGGATATTGTACCGGTGGAAGTGGTGTGCACGCCCAGTGTAAAGAAGGAGGGAGTGCCGCCCGGACATGAAGTGCGAGCGTGCTTTGCGTACGTCTGTCGCATCGGTGTATTCCTGGATAAGCCCGTAGGAAAAGTCGGAGTCGACGAGAGAATTGCGCACGCGCACAAAGTCGAGGTATGAGGGGATGAAGATAAGAACACCTTGCCCGCCCTGTGATGGCTTCGGCAGTCGCGATATCGACGGCAGAATGGAGCTGTGGAAGTACTTGAACCGTGCATCTGGATCTGTCAAGTGCGAGGGCGACTCGAAGCGCAGGAACGTCTGCTTGACGCCGTGGGCGAGCGACTCGATCAGACCCGCTGTGTAGTCGGGTGTGTAACGCAGACGTCCCGCAACGTTACGCATGTGCTTGTAGTACAGCGAATTTATCTTGGGTGTGAGGAAAGCGGACAGGATGATGGTCTGGCGGATATGCGCGGCGTGTCCATCGAGGTACCATGAGCGCACGCGCGAGAAGTCGCAACCGTGCGGATCCTTGGGCTGCAGGTTCAGGTGGTCGAAGGCAAACTCAGCGTGCTCCCAGTTCTGCATGAGGGTCGCATCGGCCTGGTCCATGATGACTATCTCGATGGACGAGAGGAAGTCTGAATCGCGCTTTTTGGGGTCGCCTGATTCGATGGCGCGGCGCAGGCCAAGGGGTGAGGTGAAGATGATGTCCGAGTTGTAGAAGGTCGAGTAGAATTTGAGTGTCTTGCGGGTGAGCTTCACGCCGACTCGGAATTCGTTCTCGTCGTTGCCCTCGAACAGCTCTCGGAAGTCCTCAGGTTTGTCGTCGGAAAACTTGTCCTCAGGCTGCGAGAAGGCGTCGAGAAAACGCTTCTTATTCTCCTGCTGCTCGAACGTGTGCATGCGGGTGAGCGAGTCGACGGCGCGCACACAGGCCTGCTTGGTCTCGAGGAGGAACAGGATCTTGGGACGGGTAAAGCCCTGGTCGCGGTACTCGACATCGGTGTTGTCCGAGGCGGCGGCCAGCTTGGCATTGTTCTTGAGAACGCGGTCGCGTGTCATGAGGATGTGGTTAAGAGCGTGCAGACAGGTGATGTCGCGCAGGCGGGGAGCATTCTGGACAGTGCGTGCGCCGAAGAGGACATCCTGGTAGCTGAAGATGGAGGGGGTAATGGCTTGCTCGAGATGATTGAAGTCGCCAATTTCTTTCTTTGCGTTTTCGACGAGGCGCGCCTTAAGGCCGAGGTCGCGGACGCTCCTGAATTTGGGCCGCTCAAGCGCCTTGTCGTCGGGCGAGGGGACCTGCAGGACGCCGACGCCGCCATGGCGCCCGCTCGACTTGTTGGCCCACTGAGCGGTGGCAGCGGGGCCCCCAGCGTCGAGCTTCTTTGTGGTGTATTGGTTGTCAGCGATGCGCTTGAGGCGGGCGGCCAGGTCGGACTCGTCGGGAGAGGCAAAGTGGCGCTCGAAGAAGGGCTCAGCAACGCTGTCGGGGGCGTCGGCGTCGCTCTCTTCGGCAGCGTCGGCGGCGTCGTCTTCGGCAGCATCGTCTTCGGCGGCGTCGTCTGCATCGTCGTCATGGTCGTCGGCGTTGGACTGAGTGCGGGCAGCCTTGCCAGCGCGCGGGGCGGCGTCGTGGTGGGCCTTGCGCTTCTTGCTGTGGCGTTCGGGGTCGGCGGCGGCCAGAGTCTGCAGGAGGGCAGAGTAGGCGTTGGCCGTGGGCTCTTCGTCTTCGTCGTCGTCGGCGGCGTCCGAGTCCGAGGATGCGTGCTGGCTGTCGTCGTCGCTGGGATATGGCTCGGGGGAGTTGTCGTTGTCGTTGTCGTTGTCGTTGTCGTTGTCACGGGTTCTAGAGCATGTCAGCAATGGCAAACAGGCTGCGCATCTCGTCTGCGTACTCACGCCTCGCCATCGTCGACTCTGGCGGCGCCGTATCCTCCGCCGCCGCCGCCTCTGCCACCGCCGCCTCTACCACCACCTCGGCCTCGTCCCCGCGGGCCCCCCCGTCCTCCCCGCCCACGCCCTCTGTCGCCAAAGCCACCGCCGCCGCCTCCTCCTCGCCCCCTCGTGCTGCCGCGGAAAGCACCGCGTCCTCTTGTGTTTGCCATTGTCGGTGCTGGTGTTTGGGGCGGCGGCGCAGGCTGGGACAAAATAAATGGACGCAGGGCCGAATCGGGTTTAGGCGCGCGCACTCGCTTTGGGGCCTCGAGATTTCACTTTCACCTCCAACAACCCTTCCGCCCCACCACCGCGAGTCTCTCTCTGCTCTCCCCTCGCTCGCCCCGTCCCCCCTCCAGCGCCTCCCCCTAATCTCCCTCTCCTGACCGCCGCCATGTCCGACAACGACTCCTTCCTCCACCTCGCCCGCCCCCTCGGCCCGGCCCCCGTCGGCGCCCAGCCCTCGACCGCCCCGCTCAACGTTGTCGTCCAGCCCCAGGTGCGCCATCCTCATCCCACGCCCACGCCGCTCCACCACTCCCACTCCCACCACCACGCCCGCCCCGCTAACCCCCCCTCCAGGCCATCTTCTCCATCCTCGACCACTCGGTCCGCCGCCCTGCCGACCAGGAGCGCGTCATCGGCACCCTGCTCGGCACCCGCTCAGAGGACGGCACCGAGATCGAGATCCGCAACTGCTATGCCGTCCCCCACACCGAGACGGCCGAGCAGGTCGAGGTCGACATGGACTACCAGAAGCACATGCTCGCCTTGCACCTGCGCGCAAACCCCCGCGAGGTCCTCGTTGGCTGGTATGCCACCAGCACCGACCTCAACACCTTCTCCGCCCTCATCCAGAACTTCTACTCGCAACAGGGCGACGGCACATGGCCCCACCCCGCCGTCCACCTGACGGTCAGCACCGAGCCCGGCAAGGAGATTGAGTCGCGCGCCTACATTTCCGCCCCCATTGGCGTCACCGCAGAGCGCGCCGCCGACTCGTGCCTCTTCATCCCCGTGCCCCACGAGCTCAAGTACGGCGACGCCGAGCGCTCCGGCCTCGAGCTCATCTCGTCGGCCAAGGACTCCGAGGACCGCACCCAGGCCATCACCACCGACCTCGACCAGCTCGAGCGCGCCATCACCCACGTCCTCGACATGCTCGAGCGCGTCTCCAACTACGTCAACAACGTCCTCGACGAGGAGGCCCAGCCCTCGTCCGCTCTCGGCCAGTTCCTCATGAACGCCCTCAGCCTCGCCCCCAAGGTCGACGCTGCCGACATTGAGCGCGACTTGTACGTTGCACCCAGGTCCTGTTCACTTCTCCCTCCATCCATGCTAACGTCTGCAGCAACGCACACATCCAGGACGTCCTCGTCGTTTCCTACCTCGCCAACACGATCCGCACCCAGATCGACCTCTCGAACCGCCTCGCAACGGCTGCCCTCACCCTCGGCACCGGCGACGCACTCTCGGCCGACAACAAGGACGGCGAGCGCAAGCAGGGCGGCGACCGACGGGGCGGCAAGGGCAGGCAGCAGCGGTCGCAGGAGGCATGAGCATGATTCACGATTACACGCAACAGCTTGGGAACGGCGTTTGGACTTTGTGGCGCGTAGTGCGCCATACGGCACGGCAAAACGGGCATGCAGGCCCACGACGAGCGGTAGCGGTAGCGGTGGTGGCTGGTCGCGGCGGCGGCGACGATGGCGGCGGCGGGCAGACGCAGCGGCACGCCCACGAGACGAGCGCCGCGACATCCGTGTCCAAGGTCCATGTGGATGCGCACTGCGTGGGCCGCTGCTGCGGCGGTTTCGAGGCTCTGTACGATAGTCAGGCCTGCACGAGTGCATTGCATACTTTGAGGCGGGTCGCAGAGACTCGCCAGAGAATGAAGAAAAAAAAAGTTATCAGCTCCCATTTTGAGCCGATGTACGATGCGTGATGACATGACGGCTGAGTGAATGTAACGAGCGAGTCCGCGAATAACTACCTAACTTGGCGAACGAAGATGGATTGATACGGGACATGGAGCGGATCGTCAAACGAATGCAAACGAAGCAAGAGTCGCTGGAAACTGATCAACTCAACAGCAGACAAGCCACGTCAAGTCACGTCCTCTCTACAAACGAAAAGCATTCACTCACACTCACACTCGAGAACTCGGGGATACAGACCCGACTAGACTAACCGTCCGCCACCTCACCCCGCTCGAGTCCAGAGCGCGTATGAGGCGAGGTGAGCTGGGTTGGAGTGAAGTAGGCGCGAACAGAACAAAACAATAAAACAGGAGAAAAAGTATTAGAGGAGCGTAAAAGCAACAAGTGCTGAAGAGGAGAGTAGAAAAAGAGAGTAGAATAGAGTATCGTAAACATACCCCCCGCTACTATCCGTTTGAAACCCAGCTTTGGCGTCGCTTTCCTTGATGATACCCATACTCTTACTTGTTTTGTTTTGTTTTATTTTATGCCGATGCTTCTTGTCGTGCTGGACCGCCATGCTGCCCTCTTTCTTCATACCTTTCATTCCATTCCACTCCGGCTACCTCTCCCTCTTTTGGTCATTCTCCTCCTTCTCGTCTCATCGTCTCTCAGCCCACTCACAGCTCGGGTTAGCCGCGGTGCAACATGGTGCCGTACACCTTCTTTCTTTCTTGGCGCTGTCGTGTTGAGGGGCAAGGTATAGGCCATTTGGTGGGTACGTGTATTGTTGACTGGGCTATGTTTGTTGTGCGGAAAAGGGCTCGTCCTTGGCTGAATGGATTGTTTTTTGCTGTTTGGTTCTTGATTAGTTTGTTTGTTTACGCGGGACCCGTAGCGTCTGCGCATGTAACGTGCGGCGATCATGGCGGGTGACGGTGAAGTGGGCAGTGTGTCGACAGAATCGCGACGAGGTCCCCAACAAATCCACCACCACCCCCTCACCCCCTGTCCTCCCTCTCCTTCTTCTCCTTCTTCTTCTTCTTTCGCCTCCCCTCGTCCTCGCCAGCATCGCCCTTCTTCGCGCGCCCCTCCTTGCCCTCCTTACCGCCATCCTCCTCCTTCTCGCCTTTACCCAGCACCGCGCCCTCATCCGTGTCGAACGCCTTGCGCTTGCGCTTGAGCTCCTTGTCCGTCTCGAGCATCTCGCTCACGCGGCCCAGCTTGCCCGTGTCGCGCCGCAGCATGAACTTGAAGTCGTCAAGCTTGATCTTGGCGCGCCGCGCGTGGTGCGCTACCGATGCCGCTTCGTGGCATGTTTCGATTATGTAGTCGGTTGTGATTTCGTCGAGCAGGCGCAGCGTCTCGGGGAGCGGGTAGTCGTTGTCGCCAAAGGCGAGGAGGAAAGCTTCCACTGAGGGGCGAGAATGTTAGTTTTGTTGTTTCTGGTATTGCCTAGATGCTGTAGAAGAGGGAGTGGATGGCATACAGTCCTGTGTGGGAAACTGCTGGCCCTTTTGGCGCAGGCGCATGCGCACTTCGGTCATTTTGTCGTGACGCTGGTCCTCGTTCCGCTCAGTTCGCTCCTCCTATGCCGCGTCCGTTCGCGTATCACGTGCGTAGGCGCGCACAAGATTCTGGGAGGGAAATGGATGCGTGGCGGACCCCACGAGCTGTCGAGCGAGTGGGTAGGGTAATAGAGCGAGGTAGAGACAAGTGATGAGCAACGCGTACATGACGGTCCCGCACGGGCCCTCTGCTCCTCCCCGCTGCAGCGCATCGCGACGGGACAACTGTCTCCCACGACAGCTCTTTGCCTCGCACCCTTCGCTCGCCCGCGTCCCATCCACCGCCTACACCGCTCACAAAGCAAAGCAGACCAAAAAAAATGGTGCAGCTCTTCCTTCTCCCTCCCCCACTCCCCCCTTGTTCTCGCACCCAAGCTAACCCCTCGGCTTCCAGACAGCCCTCTTCAACTTCCAATCGCTGCTGCTCGTGATCCTGCTCACAATCTGCACCTCGACGTACGCGCACTACGTGTTCCCCGGCATCATCGACCGCAACAAGGACAACTACTTTGTGTCGCCGTTCTGGAAGGCTGCCCGTGTCGGCGAGCGCCTCAGTCCGTACGTCAGCATCGCGTGCGTCGTCATGGCTGTAAGTATGGTCGTGTGAATTGAGGGAGATGTATGGTTGAAGAGGACAAGCGCTGTGTTATGACGGCTGTGCTGACGAGGCTAGGCTTTCACTTTTGTCGGATGATTCGACGGCGCTATCCGCTTTTGGTGTCAAGATAGATGCTGTGGAGAGGAAAGGAAGGGTAGTCTGGGTTCAGCATGGCGTTTGGAGTTTTGAATAGACTATATATCACACGCTGCATGCTTCTCGATTCGATGGAGGTTGCCGGACAGTGAATGCGTCTTGTACCTAAGAGATGCAAAGACCAGGGCGTACAGGATGGGTATGTGAGTTGACGTACCGTTTCCTGCTGAGGGACCGATCAACAGTATGGTAACCTTGCGGGGCTGCCTACCAGGTACCGCTGTCGATGAGCCGAGTAGTACCTAGTGGTAGATGCGGCGTATGCACATCATGACCAAGTCGGGTTACACCTTGGCCGAACCGAGCAAACAATCACAAGTGCAATCCAAGCAAACAAATAATCACCAAATCTATCAATTCTTTGTATCGCGCCATCAGCATTAAAGATATACATGGCGAAGGGCAAGTCGCCCGCCCGCGTGTGGGAATTTTGGGTTTTCGCCAGCCCGCAGGCCAAGCAAGTGGTACGAGAAGCGCGTACCAGACAGCCCAAGATGCTCTAACCAGACCCATCCATTTACCATGTCATACAAGTTATGATAATACAAGACGTGATCCAGCGCCTAGAGAACACCATTCAGGCGCGCCGTGAGAGTGTGAGAGTTGAGAGGGTTTTCAGACAGATTTTGGGGAATCATCGGGGGTATCGATGACGAAACGGCAAAACAAAGCACACAAGCGGAAAAAAACTTGTGTGCCTAGAAAAAAAAAGCAAACGCCAAACCACTGTTGGCGACGTGAATATCCAGGAAGAAAAGAAGACAGACATTACTCGAAGAAGGCGTGACCGTGAGAAAGGGAATTCGTAACCAGAGGCAGCGCAAGCAGCACTCGTTTCAGAGGCGACAGAACCTGAGTTAACCTGCTCTGTCTAGTGCTTGCGGCTCGCCTCGCCCTTCTCAAAGCAGCCGTTCAGGCTGTGTCGGGAGCCTTCGACGTCGCTCGCATCCTCGACCACGACATCGTCGTTGATCATAAAGTCAGGCTGGCTGTGCGTGTCGTCCTCGTCATCATCGTCGTCGTCGTGATCACTGACTAAGCCCGGGTTAGACTCAACTGTGTGGGGGCTGAGATCTAATGGAGAAGCGGGTGCGTGGTCGTCACACTCGGACTTGATGGGAGACGGGAACGACAGAAGCCGAGCGTGAGTATTACTCTTCTTGCTGCCTGGGCGCGCTGACGTTGTGTTGTTGGGGGCGCTAATGGGGAGGCGGGCCAGCTGTGGCGGGTTGGTGGTGATTGGCGTCGGGGCTGCAGTAGTCTCGGCAAGGTCGTCATCTGAGTGCTCGAGAACGTCGAGGTCGATGGGAGAGCGAGCCGCGTTGACGAGTGCCTTGAGGTCGCCTTCGAAGCCGCGCTTTTGCAGCAGAGCACTTAGCGACGGCGTCGATGACGAGGTCGTAAAGTTGGCAGGCGTCGAAGGCTTGGGCGCGTCGCACTGCGGCTTGTTGAAATCGCGGTGGACGTCCTTGGCCTGCTTGGGGGGTGCGGGCTGTGCTGCCAGCGGGTGCACGATTCCGGGTGTGATTGGGCCGAGGAAAGTCACTGCAGGTGTAGAGGCTGGAGTGCTTACTGGTTCGGTGGCCGTGACGGGGTTGCCAGACTCGTTGATGTCTACAGGGACACCGCACGCGATGGCCGCCTGGTCGTGGCTCTTGAACACCAGGCTGTGCTTGATGCGGCAGTGGTTGAGGAAGCCCTGGGTGTTTGAAAAGTTGCTGTGGCCGCACTGTGCGCAGTAAAGACGCACCCACTGGCCGTCGGTGGATCGCTTGTGCAGCAGAGGGTCAATCTTGGGGGCGGGTGCTGGATTTTCACCAAGAGGCGCGAGCTTCAACATTCCAGTCGAAGTTCGAGACGTACGGCCTTTGTTCACCGACCCACAGTCGGTGAAGCTGCCACGCGTCGTTCTGCCCTCACCGTTGCCAAAGTAACTCTGAGCTTGCTGGGCGAGCGCACGTTCGGACATGGGATCGAACTGCACGTCCGAGATGAGCCACTTTGCGTAGTGGCGGGTGTACGGACCATCTGTGACGCCCCAGGGGGATGCAAAGTGAGGCACCGTGTAGCCGGTGGGGGGCTGCAGGGCAGGTCCAACGCCGCGACTGACGTCGTCCGACAGGCCCTCGGTGCCGGGGAAAGGAATGAGGGAGCAGCGCCTGAGCTGCTCGAGCGAGACCTGGCACTTTGCGAGCTCCTGCTCGATTAAACGGAGTTCGTTGTGCTTGAGCAGGATCTCGTAGCTGATCTGGGCCTCGATGGCCTGCTGGGCGGCGGTCAAGTTGGATTCCATGGAAGCGACTGGGACGGCGACGGGATCCGGGGCGGAGGCTACGGTTGGCGGGTTTGATGCTACCTTGGTCTTGCACGCACTTTCTCTTGTTGCAGGCTGGGCCTTTGGCCGTGCGTCGAGGACGTCAGCGGGAGCCGTGAGGGGCAGGTCGTGCTGGTCGTGGGGTCTTGACATGTCAGGCGCGACTCTGGCTACCGGGCTGGGGCTGGGGCTGCTGCTCTTTGCGACGAGGACCGGTCTAACGTCGCCCTGGGCGCTCTTCCACTTCTTGACCACGTGCGCATGCTGCGACGAGGCGGGCTCTGGGCTGTCGGTGCGCTTGCGCTTGATGTGGTTCATGAAGTGCGGCATGTCGACGACGGGCATCTGGCGCTGTTTGTGCAGGGTAGCCTTTTCCATGATCTTGTCGCCTGGCGACTCTGTACTCCAAGGGAGGCGGAACATGGACTGCATGGTGAGCGACGTGGAAAGGTAGTAGACACAGGGCGCATCTGTCTGTGACGACTAACGGCGCATAAAAAGATCAAGAGCGAGCAGCGGTGAAAGGGCGAGTATTAAAAGGTGGTAGGGTATCAACAAAACGTGAAGGTCGACAGATGGAGGCGGAGAGGGCGACAGGGGAACAACAGGCAGCTAAGGAGTTGTGGTGACGTGGTGTCTGCGAGCGAAAATCGGCCGATCAGGCAGGCGCGACTCGTGGAAAGAGAAGCGCGGGGAAGAGACGGGGGGTGGGGAGGGGAGATAGAAAAGGTGCGCGCAGGAGGAGCAGCGCTACAGGAGAGCAGAAGGTGAGGGTGATGGTGGTGGTGGTGGGTGGGGGTGGTTGTGCAGTGAAAGGGAAAGGGGGAGGCGGGCGAGGGCGGCAGGTTGTTGTTGGTTGATGGTGGGACGGCGGGTGGATGGGGCGATGATGGATGCGAGCGAGCGAGCGAGAGCAAGAGCGAGATGGGCGCAAGCAGGCGGCCGGCGGCGGGAGTCGGGGACCAGTGAGCGTTGGGTCGCAGCTGCCATGGAGAAGGCGCGCTTGCCCAAAGCGGGTGGCACTGGAGCAGGGGGGTGGCCAGGATGCGGCCAGGATGCGTCCGGGATGCGGCAGCAGCGACGCAGCGGGTGGGGGGCAGGCGCGATGCTGATTGGGCACGTGTCATGCATTTCCCGCCGCGGAATGCCGCTTGGCTGTTGGCGAGGGAATCCAATACCCAGGTTATGCTCGACTATGAGCGAATTTCCACCTTTCGTTGCTAGGTATTGCTGTCCCGCCAAACCTACCTCGTTGCCGTGATAACAATCAATCACATTGCCTAGATAGTTACTTGGCTGATACGGACAACCTGCTCGACGGCCCCCGTCTCAGGCCCATTATGCGTGTTTCGCATCCCGTCATCACTACCACCACCCACCGCGCCACTTGTTCGACGGCCTGCGGCCCTGCTGGCTGCCCGGCTCCACATGCACACGCCTTGCTGCCCTCAGCCACGCCTGAAACACTGCTCACCTCGCCCATCATCGTCCCCCACTCTCTGCTGCCATGCCATGCCATGCCATGCATCCATCCCTCACAACCACGCACTCACCGCTGGCCACGGGCTCCACCAGCCCACCAGCCCACCAGCCCACCAACCGCCTCATCATCGAGTCGCCCATCCCCCACACCCTCCCTCCACCCACGCCCAACGCCCGTCCTGCGCCCTGCCCATCTAGTCCGCGGCGCCGGTCGCTCTTCCGCGCAAGCCCACAACTGGAAGATGCACAACCACTCTGACGGGTCGGCGTCGCGTCTGCAAACATCACCTCGCCTCGCCCATGTCTTTCTAGACCCCCCAAACAAACGCCTACCTACCTACTAGCTGCTCCCCCAGATTCGCCTGCCTGCTTGCGTAAATCCATCAGATAATTACATAACGTGGCGCCCACCGATCGTGATCGCCCTCTCGCGATTCAGCCTCGACAAACTCTCGATTGCCATCACGATCTACTTAATACGTAGCGTAGCCCGCCTCACCTCGGTGCCCACAAATCCTGACCCTGCACCTGCACCTGCCTGCACCTGCACTGCACCTGCACATCCCAAACAACCCCAACCCATGCTGCATGCTCCGGTGAATCCATATACACACTGTCCACTATCAAACAACACATCCCTCCAGCGACTACCCCTTCACGCCGCCGCCGCTGCACCACCGCTGCCCTCTACACTCGCCATCCCACATGCCCTTGGCGAGGCCAGCCCAGGACCCACCCCCCGGACCTTTTCGGATCGCGATTCACCGGACCCGGACTCTGGACTGTTATCCAGCGTCGACGATGAGGCCAGGTTCTTGAACGGGCACGTTCCCACGTCGTCGCCATCGCCGCCGCCGCCACACTCGCCGCCGCCACCATCCCCCCCACCAAGCACCCTCTTCCCGTGCAGCCACCCCTCGGCCTCGACCTCGGGCACCACTCTCTCCTCATCGTACTCGTCGCCGTCACGCACATACCACTTTGCAAAGAGGTCGTTCTGAATCCAAACCACCTTGCCGAGCGCCTTGACGAGCGCAATCTTGCGCTGCATAGCCAGCCGCGGGTGCTCCAGAATGGCCTCGACGAGCACATCCTGCACAAACGCCAGCGTCGCCCCAATGTGTATGTACTCGACGTGCAGCGGGTGCGCCCGCCCCCGCCCCACGTGCATCATCCCAACCTTGTCCAGATACGACCAAAACTCCATCTGGCTCGGGTCGCTGCACAGCTTCGTCAGGTACCCGCGCAGGAACAGCTTGCGGTGCTGGATCTGCGGTGAGTTCTCGTCCAGATGCGCTTCATCAATGGGCCCTTCATACGATGTCGATCGCGTCTGGAACGCCCGCGCCGTGATGTCGTATTGGAGCAGCTTCTTGTACACTATGTTTACTACCGCGGGGATCAGCGCCCGGATGTACTTGGCCCCGCTTGTCAGCGCCTCAATGTCGCCTGCGAGCGTCGTTGGTTAGCATCTCTAGGTAGCCGTGACTTGAGAGAGACATACGTGAACTAAAGTCTAGGAACGAGTGCAGATATGCCACGCGTGTCTCGAGGCTCGTGTACAGCTCCCGCCGGTCAACATGCTGCATCGGCCGCGACTTGGAAAACTCCATTATGCTTCTTTTCCGCGTGTTGATTCCCGTCGAGTCCGAGTCCGAGTCTGGCTTCAGCTTCAGGTTGCTGTCCAAAATCCCTCGGTAATTATCTCTCTTCTTGCTGCGTTGGTCGTATATACGATACAACAGTGATACTCAGATATGTCGTGAATCCGCAACGGCACCATCCATTCTTATAACCTCGCCTGCCACCCAAAACGTGGCGTCTGCCATCGTGCCTCAGACGAGAACAGACAGAAAAGTGGTGTGGTGTGGTGGTGCGTCGTAAGATGGGCCGTGGCGTGATCGGCGGCGGGCCCCGACGTCGAACCACCTCGTGTCGGATCTGGGTGCCTTGGGTTGGAAGAATTGCCTATCTCAACTAGTTACTGCTATTGTGGATAGCTGTACACTCATCCCAATGTATGCATTATCCCTCTGAATACCACTTCTAGTAGGGCAGCTATCTTTGTCTATTAGTCACCTCTCGAAAGAGGCCTGGGAATATTATACATGTACTCACACCGACTCAGAATATAAGCACTCCATCTGGATACGCTCCAGCCGAATTTGTATAATTGGTCACACACGCACCAACAAGCCGGTACACAGGACTGCCAGCGTCGTCCCCTTCTGAAGTCACTCCATACGGCCTTAGCAAGACACTGAACAAGCCCGCCCCACCCACCGTCTCCGTCTCAGGAAAAAACACCACGTCGTCTTCCCGGACGTCTCTCGACGTCAGTCCAGGTATGATCCCAAGCTCCGTCCTGAGGCCAAACAGCTGATAACGCGCCGTGAGGCGATTTGCCTCGTCGCGGAACTTGGCCTGGTCCCACGCATGCACCTCGCGCTTGGTGAGCCAGCCCGTGGGCCGTTTGTGCGTGTCCGTGTAGCGGTGCGCGTCGCACCCAAACTCCCGCTCGCACGCCAGCCGGATCGTGTAGCTCATGTCTGACTGCTCCAGGAGATCCTCGTAGCCGTGCAGCCCTTGCTCTGACGACTTGGACGGCGCCCGAGAGAGCGTCTCGAATATGCCGCTGAAACTTGGATTCGGGCAGTCGAGGGCACTGCGCGCTTTTTCGATACTCCCATATAGTGCCCATGCCATGTCGTACCGCGGCCTTCCTGGGCCGTGCGATTTCTTTTCCATCTTTCGTAGCAGCCTGTGGCACCGAGATATCGTTGATTCTTTTCCGTTTTTACATGTGTTCAGTATGATTTTCTCGTGTTTCAATCCCTTGGCTTGCATTGGCAGTAGCATAATATCCTCAACGACGTTGTCCTTCCTTCTCTTCACCTTTGTCTTGTCTGTGTGGAGCATGGTGTGTCCTGAAGATTTTGCAATTGTAGATGAAGGATTGAAAATATTGCCGTGTATCCTTTGTTGATTCCAGCTTGGCACCCACGATGGCCAGGATTCATTCTCCTGGGAAAGGGTACCGAACGCTAGCGCATGCTGCAATATGGTGCTCCAGTGCCCGCTCCCCACCATGAGCTTGGCAAACCTCGTGTAAATCTTTGCCCAGTGGTCAGAGTAAGTGACGGGGCAGTGTTTGTACAGATCTTGACTAGGTAGACCTTTTATTCGGGCTGGCATACGCGGAGCCATGGCGTACAGGGCGAAGAGTCGATCACGCTCGTCAACACATTTGGTCGAATGGCAGCTCCACAATAGGTCCAATATAGTTCGGTTTTTCCAGTAGAGTGTTGCGATACTCTCAATCGCGGATATAGATGTAATCGGTAAGAGTTTGACGCTGTTCCTTCTCTCATCTGCATGGATATTGTTCAAGAACGTTAGAGCAGGCTGCACCCAACTCCATGAGATCTGGTGGTTTCCGCAGTGGACGCTCACGTTTGTGTTCATTGCCACTTCCTGAAGCACCCAACGTCTCGAGAACCAAGGTCGGTTTAAGAAAGACGACAACGAGTCGACTTCCTGAGAAGACGTCGGCCTCCAACTGTTCGATGTGTCGCGTTGACTTTTGCCTCTTCTTGCAATCTCTTGGAGTGATTCATATACGCCCTCGATTTGGTCTTTGTCAGTTGCTTCGCCCAGCCAAACGAGGACTTCACCAGCACGGCTGTATATACGACCCATGGACTGGACCTGTACGGCTTTCTCCAGCTCATCGGCCTGATTGATGCATATCGCATCGACCCACAAGTGAACCGGCTTCGTCGCACTCCGTATATAGCGTAGCATTGTGTCGAGGTGGGTAGTGATTTGAATAAGCTGGTTGTTACATTCGAGCGATACATGCTTATGTCCAGCGCCCCAACTGTAGGAGACGCACGCATACGGCGCTGAATCATATTCCGTGAAATTGCGAACAAAAGTCGTCGTATAAAGGGGATCAGAGAATTCGGGTGCCGGCAGTAGGACCAGAATTCGTACCTCGTCAGTTGCATCGATTGGCTGGTATTTAAATGAAGGAAGGTTCGGTGAAGCGCTGGAGCTGCGAAATCTTGAGAGCGGGATCAATGCTCTCGTTTTGATACGTGATGGAACGCGGAGCAACTTCGATTTGAGGTCGCTGGACGACATCGCTTCGTCAGTCGAGTCGAGTTCCCTCAGCTGGCCCGGAGAGCCTGGGATGATGAGTGTAGTCGGCCGGTTGTGATCAGTTTCGCATGAGGGTGAAGGCACGTATTGAATGAGCGAGGTAAGACTTTATCAACGTGGCTCAGCCTTGCCAGGGGCTGAGCATGCAGGGCGCTTATGGGACTGCTCGGTTGCCTGGAACTCTGCTATTTTGTGGCTGATGGCGCTTTGATGAATCGCAATTTCGCTTCCTGTTGATATGGGTTTGAACCTGCAGAGCATACAAAAGATCTATAGGGGGAGTCTGCGTCCTAAAAGCTTGAAATATCTGTGCGTAAGCAGTAAACTAACTGAATTCATCGAGGTAGGTGCTAAGCTCGAAGGGTGTAGCAAAGATGAACCTACTGAGTCCCTCTCAGCTATTTTAGTACAAAGAAAACTGGAAAACGATTGTGTAGGTGAGATGCTCGACTCACGAAGAGAAGAACTCTCTTTATGGGCCTTTGTAGTTCGGAAGGAGAGCATGCGTCCCCAGTAACGGCATTTGCAGGGCTAGATCGGCAACGATACCGTCTCCGGAATGATCGACACAAGTCATGAAGATGACAGATTGAATTGGCAGCCTGCAAAGCTTAGTTCCTGCAAATCTGCCGGTTCATGTAGAGTTGTCGAGCGGAGGTGACAACACCAGGCCGCAATGGCACCTGCAGACCCCACCCCACCTGCTTACTAACCCCGTCTTCGCTGAACCAACGCCACGACCAAAGTTTCCGACCCACGGCCAGCACGCCAACCACAAACACGCGCCCAGCACGCACGCCGTTGTCCCCCTACATCACCAAACCCAATTTCAAATCCAGGAATCCAGGGAAAAAAAAGAAAGAGCAAGGACACTCCTCCAGCGGAGCTTACCCCACACGACCAAAAATGGATATTCGTCCACTCCGCCCGTCGGACATTCCGCACGTGCAGCTCGCCAACATCACCAACCTGCCCGAGAACTACTTTTGCAAGTACTACCTGTACCATGCGATGAGCTGGCCGCAGCTGAGCTACGTTGCTGTTGATGTGAGTGTGCATGCTTTTTTTTGGAGGGGACGAGAGAGAAGAGCATGGGGCGAGGGGAAGAGTGAAGAGGAGAGGCAAGATGTCAATTGGAGATGAGTAAATGGCGAAGGGGAGAAAGAGACGGGATTTGTTCTGCGCCGGAAGAATTCTCTTGCACAGCGAGGATACAAGGGACACGTAATCTCAAGCAACGTCTAACACGGCCACAGGTCTCCCGCCCACCCAAGTCTCCCTACGACCCGCCCAAGATCGTTGGCTACGTGCTCGCCAAGATGGAGGAAGAGCCCGCAGACGGCATCCCGCACGGCCACATCACGTCGCTGTCTGTGATGCGCACGCACCGTCGCCTGGGGCTGGCCGAGAAGCTGATGAGGCAGTCGCGTGAGTTCCTTTTCCCCCGTTTTCCACGACGACAATCCCTCCATCCATCCATCCATCCATCCGTCCGTCCATCCATCTGACCCCAAACTAACCGCAACACTACGTAGAACGCGCCATGGCCGAGACATTCAACGCGTCGTACG
This sequence comes from Neoascochyta sp. HWLR27, assembly GCA_019775935.1. Classification (NCBI taxonomy): domain Eukaryota; kingdom Fungi; phylum Ascomycota; class Dothideomycetes; order Pleosporales; family Didymellaceae; genus Neoascochyta; species Neoascochyta sp. HWLR27. The sequence goes on along the minus strand of WODD01000082.1, from coordinate 60,439 downwards.
TGTCTCTGCACGTGCGCATGTCCAACGTGGCCGCGCTGAACCTGTACAAGGAGACGCTGGGCTTCAGCGTCGACAAGGTCGAGGCAAAGTACTACGCCGACGGCGAGGACGCCTACTCGATGCGCATGGACCTCACCAGCCTCAAGCTGCCCGACGACGAGGAGGAGGCTAGCGAGGGCAAGGACGAGGGCGAGGCTGTCGGCAGCGAGAAGCTCGTCAAGGTCAAGGTCGGGCGGAGCAAGGGCGTGCAGGAGCTCGTCGAGCGGAACGAGGCTGGTGGTGTGCAGGCGGCGGCGTAGAGTGGGCACGTGTGTCTGTGTGTGGAGAGGGAAAGAGAGGCGAGACAGGAGAACAAGCGAAAATGGTGAATTAAGTGCGCTATATACATGTCTACCTGTCTGTCTGTCTAGCCGGCATGCCATGCAGTGTAGACCCGTGCCTCGAAACGCCGTCCATGCCAAGATGAACCTGAGCCTGAGCCTGACCTGAAATCCAAAAAACCTGCCAGGGTATAAGTGCTGCCCGATGATAACCCCTCGTAATGTCGTCAAAACATGTCCTTCCATGCGTCCCTCTGTCGTCGTTTTGTACTCTTGTACATGCAAGTGAAATATTACATCAGTCCCCCGAGCACCACCTTACCGACGCCGCCAACCTCACTCCGCAGGCCTGCACGACAGCTATCCTCAAACTCGCGCACCACTCCCGCAAGGAGAATCTTGCGTACGCGGGTGTCTGCTTTGTTGAACAAATCGCCCACAGCACTCGGTACGCCGCCGCTTGCCATCATGACGCTCTCGGGGGTGCTCATCATGCTCAGCATCTTGGTGTAGCAGTCGATCAGCACGTCGCAGAGTGTTGCGAAAGTAGAGAAAAAGTCTGGGTCGAAGGGCAGCGAGGGTGTCTGCAGGAAGATGTAGGATTCGTTGGGGAGGAGGTCGTCGGTTGGCGGTGAGTCGGTAGAAGCTTGTTCGCCCGAGAAGCTGGTTTGTGGAGTGAGCAGGGGAAAGTCGCCCGTGGCACTGCTGCTGCGGCGCCCCTTGCTGCTGAGGTTGGCGCGCTTGAACATTTGTGGTATGCGTGCGCGGCTGAGAGAGCTCGGCGTGCTGCCGTCGGCGGGATGGATTGCTTGGTATTGTTCGAACTCTGTGAGGAGCGCGTTGAGGGCTTTGAGAAAGTCGGTGGGAGAGTTTGCGTTGAGATCGATGATGGCAGGGAGGGAGAAGCCGAGGAGGAGGTATTGTGTGGCACGGCGGGCTTGGTTGCGCGAGGTAAAGGAAGGGAGGCGGTTGAGGTCGGTTTTGGAGAAGAGGAGCGTGTTGAACCAGTAGATGCGGCCTTCGTGGCTGAGAGGGGGGTCAGTACGGGGGATTCAAGAGGGATTGGGAGGCAATTGGGCTCGGGGACATGCTTACGCTTTGCGCAGGTAGTCGAGGGTGGAGATGCGCTTCGAGGCCATTTCGTGGATGTGCTGGAAGATGATGTTGGGGTTGGCGCCGTTGGGGCCGCTGGCGAGGATCGAGGCGGCTGGGGCGAGGCCGAGGTTGCTCTGCTGGCGCTGGAGGTGCTGCATGTGCTGGACGTCCTTGGGTGTGGGCTGTGCCCGCATGGGCATGATGGGGACGGCCATGCCGAAGGGAGTCTTGGGCTTGTCGAGGGCACTCAGCGGGGCCTTTTCGTAGGCAGTGGCGGGGGCATCGGGCTTGACGTTGTCGCTGCTCTTGGCCTTTGAGCGCGAGAAGGTGGAGATGGAGAGGGTGGGGCGGGAGACGGAGATGGGGGCGGGGGCGGGCGTCTTTTCTGGGGAGAAGGAGACGGCCATGTTGGTGGCTGACGGGGTCCTCCTGTGGGCGTGGGCGTGCGGGTGGGGATGGTGGGAGGCGGCGCTGCCGGACGAGGCGTTTGTTCGCAGGGAGGCGCTGCGGCTTCTGCGCAACTGCAGGCTAATGTCGCCTACAGTGCTGGCGATGCTGTGCCGCGAGGGCCTGCGCTTGGGTGGCGTGTCGGGGGCTCGCAGGGCCGAGTCGTATTGGTGTGGGTGGTGTTGGTGTTGGTGTTGGGATTGGGATTGGCTGGGCGGGGGCGAGTCCGGGGCAGCGGCGGTGGGGGATACGGGTGAGGTGGGTGCGAGGGGGACGAGCGAGGGCGTGTAGACGGGAGCGACGAGGATGGGAGCGAGTGCGGGAGCGGGAGCGAGTGCGGGCGTGGGGCTGCGCAGGATCGAAGAGCGCGAGGGATTGTTCTTGGTGTGTTGCTTGGGCGTCTTGTGCTTGCCGCCAAAGAGGGACGGGCGACGGGAGAAGATGCTGGTGCTGGTGCTGGTGCTGGTGTTGGCTGGATTGTTGGCGGGCGCGGTGCTAGTGGGCTGGTAGGCGGCCATGGTCGCATTTCTCGCCGGCACCGCGGGAGCGATCAGGGGCTCAGGTGGCAGTTAGCTGTCGCACGTCGCGGCTCTTGCAGGTCGGCGGGCCGGCAGCGCCCACAGGCGGGTTGCAGAGAGTGAGGGTTAGGTTAGGACAGGACAAGACTGAAGATTGGCAGACCGCACCTGGGAGAGAGAGCGGCCACGACACCCGACTATTCACGGCGCATCATCTGACGGCTAGTCGACAGAGCTCGACCTACCGGTAGCCCACTGCTGAGACGCGACACCAATGAAGCCATACGCCCGACGCAGGAACCCAAGCACGGCGTCCACACGCCCGCCCACGCCGTCCACTCATTTCATTTCACGCCATACACTCGACTCGACGTTATTTCATCTGATCGCCATCCTCCAGCCAGCTCCCGCCTGTGCCACGTGCGACGTCACCGGCACTGGCAGCATCCCTGTTCTCCACCTCCCGCCCGTTCACCTTCACATGCCGCCCCTCTTCTAGAAGACGCACCCCTTCCACGCTCCCTTCCCCTCCCCCCAAACACCCACACCCACACAATCCACCATGACCCCAGTCCCCCGCGCCGACATGCAGCGCCGACAGAGCGCAAAGGTACGCAGCCCCTCACCCACGACACCCACTCCCCACTCCCCACTCCCACCCAACACACCAACACCCCACTCACCACCGCCGCAGGGAGAGTGGATCCCCGCCGAGGGCGCATGGCCCGTTGCGCCCCAGCACGACGTCGACGTGTCGCAGGACCGCATCTGGGTCGACGGTTGCTTCGACTTTGCCCACCACGGTACCTAACCCCGCCGCCCACCTGCCGCTGCTGCTCTCCCGCTCACGCTCACTGCCTCAGGCCATGCCGGCGCCATGCTGCAGGCCCGCCAGCTGGGCACCGAGCTGCTCGTAGGAGTCCACTCAGACGAGGCCATCCTCGAGAACAAGGGCCCCACCGTCATGCGCCTCGACGAGCGCGTCAAGGCCGTCGAGGCCTGCCGCTGGGCCACAAAGGCCATCCCTCACGCTCCCTACGTGACCTCGCTGCCCTGGATCTCCCACTACGGCTGCCAGTACGTCGTCCATGGCGATGACATCACCTCCGACAGTGACGGCAGGGACTGTTACCGCTACGTCAAGGCCGCCGGCCGCTTCAAGGTCGTCAAGCGCACCCCGGGCATTTCCACCACCGACCTCGTTGGCCGCATGCTGCTGTGCACAAAGTCCCACTTCATCCCCTCTCTCGAGAAGAGACTCTCCGGCGAAGAGGGTCCTGGCGGCGAAGTAGAGCGCCACGAGGTCGGCCAGGCCATGCTGCAGCGCATCAAAGACTATGCCACCGACGCCACCGGCCTTGCGCCCGGCTGCGACGTATGGTACTGGCACGCTTCCCGGCCGGCCAAGCTGCGACGCACCACGACCAGCAACCCCGCCAGCCCCATCACCGACCAGCGCCCAGGTGTAGCCCGCGCCGAGACGGGTATGTCACAGTACCAGCCTGTGCGGGAAGAGAAGGGCAAATTCCACGAGCTTGTCAAGGGCAAGGGAGTGAGGCCTGGCCAATTGGTCGTGTACGTCGACGGCGGATGGGACCTGTTTTCTTCTGGCCACATTGAGTTCCTGCGATCAGTGACGGAGACGGAAGAAGGCGCCGCCAAGCAGCGAGGATGGTACACGGAAGAGGCAAAGGCAGAGCGCTTGGCCCAGACCGGCGAAGACTATGGCCCCATCTTCCTCGTAGCGGGCATCCACGACGACGAAGTCATCAACCAGTGGAAGGGCATCAACTACCCCATCATGAACATTTTTGAGCGCGGCCTCTGCGTGCTGCAGTGCAAGGTAAGCAGTTTTACCCGTGGGATCAACCCACCGTAATTGACCGTCTCTAGTATGTCCACGCCGCCGTCTTTGGCGCCCCCTTCTCTCTCTCCAAGGCCTTCCTCCTCACCCTTCCATACGGCAAGCCGCATGCTGTGTACCACGGCATCACCAAGTTCATGCCGCTGACGTACGACGCCTATGCGGCCGCCAAGGCCCTGAACATCTACCGCGAAGTCTCGAGCCACCAGTTCCAGAACGTGAATGCGGCTGAGATTGTCGCTCGCATCATGAAGAGCCGTGCGGCGTATGAAGAGCGACAGCGCAAAAAGGGTGAGAAGGGCGCCACCGAGGAAGCAGAGCGCATACGACAAGACTTGGAACGCGAGCAGCAGCGGAGAGAGATCGAGCGACAGTTTGGTATTTAGAGGAAATTCGGCGTGCATTCTTCAATTGGTACAGATAAGATACCCTTGCCATGCTCGTTGTGTAGTTTCTCCCTGCACATAGCGACACGGCGATTAGATAGTGCCATCGTTATCGCCGACGCGTCGCATTTTCCGCGTCAACCTGCGTCTTTGCTTGCTTCACTGGTGATGAAGCCGCAACCACACAGCTCACTGTGTTGTAGTCCACCATCCGCCTACACCGCACCGCAGTAGCTCGTGAATGCCCACTACATAAATCTTCCACCACCGCACCACCGCACCACACCATAACCTACCACACCGCACCGCACCGCCGCAGCCGCGATGCCTCCCAAACGCAAGAGCGCGCTCTCCTCCAGCACCTCCAAGCCCGCCGCAACGTCCGCCCAACCCTCCTCGAGCGACGGCCCCACGCTCCCAATAATCAGCGCAACCCCACACCCCGCCCCAGCCGCAAGCATACCGACGAAGCGCAAAGCCGCCGCCGCAACGACAAGCCACGCACCGGCGGACGAGCGCGGCGGCCACACGCTGCACCCGCAGCTTTACACGCCATGGCAGCTCCTCCCGCCGCAGCTGCAGGCCGAGATGCGCAAAGCGAACGGGGACGAGGTTGCAAAGGTCGTGCCTGTCGCGTGGTCCAAGAATCAGAATGTTCGGGGTGGCGTTAATAGGGTGAAGGCGTATCTTGGCTTTGGGGAGTCGGCGGGGACAGAGACAGGGAATGGAACGGGGACAGCTACGGCGGCGGGGAACGGGAGCGGGAACGGGATAGAAAAGCCGCCTGCGCTGAACGCACAAGACGGCGTCTTTGCCGTCTCCGCTCAGGGCGAGGGCACCGCAAAGTTGATTGGGATCCTGGAAGTCGCCAAGCGCGTCGTCGAGGGCGACCACGGCGACGAGCAGGTGCCGACGCGCGACTGGTTCGTCTACACTGCGCTCAGCTGCGTGGCTGTCCCTGTCCGCGTCAAGAAGCGACTGTCTGCGAAGGCTGCGCGCACGGGGACGCGTGGTGGGGCTGGGGAGGAGGGGAGTGAGGAGGAGAGCGACGATGCGTTTGAGACGCCGGTTGGGTCGCGTGGGGAGGGCGGGGGTGAGGGCGAGGGCGAGAAGATGCGCAAGGAGCCTGTGCTTACTGTTTGGTTTTGGAGGGGGAGGAATGCTGGGTTTGAGAGGGCGTTTGGGGAGGTCGTTTGGAGGGTTAGGGTGTGAGGTTGTCAAGTGGAAGTGGGGTGTGATTGTGTGGCTGTCTACCGCTGCATCAAAGCGAGGAACGGGGTGTAGATATAGAAGAATTATTGGCGCATATCAGGGTCTGATGATGCCGTTTTGGTGTGTATAACAATCTGCACGAGGTCTTGTTTCGATGGAGCGTTTGCGATGTTAAGAGAAAAATGAGGTTAGTTTTGAGTCAAGTTCGTTGCATGTAAAAATCTTGTAGGATACGACATGTGTATACAATCCTCCCAAACCGTGCTCTTGCTTACGCTTTGCATGGCGAGCTACGTGCCAGTCTCTCAAAACCGACGCCAGTTGATGATTTCCAACTCCAATCGCCCAGAAAGAACTCACGACTTGTGCAACTCCAAGAGCAACTTGCAAAATAGTCAAAAACACAACTAGTGTTGCGAATCTGTTTTTGTTAGCCGCTGGTCGATTCTATGGGCGCCGTAGCAGATACCAGGGAAATAGACCCTGTGGATTCACAACCTGTGAAAGAAGAGATACCATCGCCATGATAGAAAGGGAAAGAAAGGGGATACTCACAGAAACGTCCAAAACTGCAATGTATCCCTCCGATCCCGAAACAAAACCCATATACTCCACGGCCTCGACGTCTGCAGATGCATCTCAAGCGCCGTGATCCTAGCCCATAGATGCGGGAAAATGTCATACGTCCAGTCTGACGAAGCGTCATACTCCATCAAATGCAGCAGCATCGGATCAAAAGAATTCTACGTCGAACCGCGCTTATTCGTCGCCCGACGCGACTCCAGCGCACATGCTCGCTTGCAGTTAGATATGGCCTGCTTGCGGTACCGGTACTCAGAACACAACCAGCACCAGCAGCAGAACCGGAGGCCGAGCTTAGCGTGCAAAGGCCTGTTTAGCCATGCGTTGAACAAAATGCTGTAGGACTCGCGTATCTCGTGGAGCAGGTCAGATGGTATGCCCGTGGTTTCCTCGGCGATGCTCGTTGCCTCGAATGCGCACGGTAGCGCGAGTACTTGGAGAAAGTGCCGGCCGCCGCGCTTGGAGAATCATGTACCGCGAGGTGTTGTAGGCCCATTCGATGTCTACTTTACCCAGGATTTTCAGCGTCAGGGCATTGAGGTGGGTGGCACTGATGCTTAGTGATTCGAGGGATTCGATGTCGAGGAAGTCGGGAGGCATGCGATATGCAGGGTTTTGTGTTGGGTTGAGAGTATCTCCTGATAAAATCATGGGAGTTTCTAGACTCTATACGCAGCTGGGGTATGAGCTGGGGTTGATGCTCAGAAGGTTGATTAGCTTTAGAGCCGTCTGGGTGATGTCGTCGTAGCTGCCGTTACCACCAATGTTCTGGCTTGGCTCAGGAAGGAGCCCGCTTCCTTTTATTAGAGCCGAAACGTTTTCGTCGTATGATTTGAGTGACTTCGAATCATCTTGCATTCGCATGTTGTATGCCATTGTAACCTTGCGAATGCCGCCAGCGACCGGTACAATGACAAAGGAACTCAGCATCATAGTCCAAACTCCGATGATATAAAGAACAGTATCTTCCACGTGATCACGTCTTTCTTGGCTCTCTGCCTGCGTCTCCATAAAGTAGGCGTCGCCGGATCTTGACAGTTCGTCCAGGAGCGGGGTTATGCTTTTGGTCGCATAGTTTCCATCTGGGTTGTCGACCGCTTTGAAGTGCTCAACAACCTGTATGAAGAGTCGTATGTACTCTTCTAGCCGCGCTCTGCTGAAACAGTGGCTCTCGATATAGACAAGATATGGTTCAGCGCGATGGTTTTCCGGATATTCAGTGAAGCCCAGGCTATGATCGAGGCAGATTCGGAGGTTGTCAGATCTAGAGCTTTGCGTATCTGTTCGCTGGAGAGCTGAAAACATTGAGCAGTCTGCGATTGACGATATATAAGAAAAGAAAAATCAACCATTTAGTACGAGCAAGTGGCCAGCGTTATGTGCAATAAGAGGAGGTTGTTAGCCTTTCGTAGCTGAGCTGATGCATATGCACTTACCTACATGGGTGTACAAGCGATACCTGAAATGGGTCGAAGCGCCGTGTGTTAGCCAATACGTCGACTGCAGTTTCTGACCAAAAGTGCAACAACTTGTGATTCTGACATTCGAAGTCATTCCCAAGTTGTTAGCATTCATTTAAGATGCTCTCACTGACTGGGAGGTATTGATTGTCAATGAAGAACAACGCCACTTGAGATTTAGTAAACCCCCCAGGCTCTCAAGCTTGGTTATTTTCTCAACCGAGGCAAATCGGTTGCCTGCATTATCTTTATGTGATCAAGAGTTATTGGTTCTTGTTCGTTTGTTCCGCTGCACAGATAAACTTGTTGAATTGATATCATCGAGCCAGAGCTGGCGATACATACAAGATATCTTCTCAAGCAATTGTATACATTCTCTTCAACTCTTCAGGAACCTCGAAAGCCCCGTAGAACGCTATTCTGCCCAGTTTCAGTCGTCTATCTAATGCATAACCTTCCATGTCGAAACTCTGAACGTGTCCGCTTCTTTGAACAAAGCTCTGGAACCCGACAATACCTGGGCCCTCTGATCCATCATGTCTGACTCCATCTGCATAGAGAGCTATGCCGCTGTATCCATTTGGAGGATCAAGATCAGGATGGACGCGATAGAGGAGTGCCCGAGAAACGAGATCTTTCCAAGTCGATATGTCGTGGTCTTTGAGTGGTTTGGACCCTGCAGCTGCTGTTTGATTACGGAAGATTCCTTCTCCCACTACGAGCACTTCTGAAGGACGGCTGCATTTCGTACTTTTGGCAGTGCGATGACGTTCGTATGGCCCCAGAAACTTGACTGCAAATGTTTGTTGCAGTAGAGATGCCCAAGACCTGTGATGAAGCCAGCCTACATCGTTCACTGGGGAAACGATATCCCTGACCGCAGTGGGATCATCAGGTTTCACTAGTGTGATGTCGTGCTTGAAACCGTTCGGATAGATTTCAGCCCCAGTGTCAAAGGATTTGTGGATACAACCGATCTAGCAAACACGTTAGAGTTTATTTATGGTCGAAAAATGATGGTTTGAATACCTTTGCGTTATCGGCCCACATGCCAACATGTTCGTTCCAATCATCTTCGAGCTTCTTCAAACGATTTTAATTCCGTCCAAAGATGGCATCTCGATTCGGTCTTGCTAGGATTGCTTCTATTATTACGTGTGTCGACATCAGAAAATAACATTGATCGTCTCTAAAGACCTTCGAACCTATTCTTCCAGAGAACTTCTCGCTTCTGTAGCTATGACGAGGGCGAGCTTCAGTGAAATCATTAATCTCGAACAAAGGTGTTCCTTGAGCACTCGCCTTTGGCGGAAGGTGAGGGATATTGGATAGTTCGGAACTTGTGGGTGTATGAGAAGACGGTGTTGATGCTGGGTTTCTCGTTTCTGTTGAGCTTTGCCACATAGTTGGCTCCATAGTCTGTCGAATATAACAGACTCTCAGACCTCCATATTTGTTAGGAAGGTGAGATGACGCCCAATCCTGTACACAAGATTAGTTAGCTGCGAAAGTTCAAATAAGTGGTCGCTAGATGTGAATACTCAATATATGTAAATTCTATTGAACACGCCTTTACACATACGACCATAGGACACTGAGAACAGAGCTTCCCGTTCGCTCAGCTGAACTTAAGCAGTGTACCGGCGGATTAGTAGTCAGGTGGGTGACCACTGGCGAATACCCGCTGTTGTATGTTTTTGCCATTTTTGTTATACCACGGGAAGTCGAGTGAGATGATACTTGAACCATAAAGAGATTTGAAGACAGTTGTCTTTTTTGGTCCAAGTGAAGGCTTCCGAGAAGCAAAGGTACACTACAAATACTGATGGAAAATGCTGTTTTCGAGTCACCATGTTGAACGCTTCAGGAACAATGACTTGTATCAAGCCACTGATGAGAACATAAAAACCTACACTGTCCTCAAAGGTGAGACATAGATCCCGTACGATGTCCAAGGGCAGTTCTTCTCGGCAATCGATTGGAGTTAAGGGTCTTGGATCTGGCGGAGGCTTGAGACCTGCTGCTGGTGGCCACTGATACTTCACTGGTAGGACAACAGGCGCAGAAGCAACAGTAAGAGGGTACAGCTTTGGTTCGTCAGGTTCAAGTGGAGTGCAGGTCCAACACCTGTGGCTTGTTCCATCTGCACGTTGGCTAGCGTAGTATTCCAGATCCCACTTCCAAACATCAGGAATCTTACTCCAGGTCTCTTTCCAATTCGAATCGAGGCTGTCGACGGCGTGTTTGAGAAAGTGTGCTTCGGTGCTGTCGTCAGAAACCCACTGTGGCACCGTGTCGAAATCAGAGAGCGACTCCTCGAGATTGTCTCTTGCTGCCTTTGCTGCAACCTCTACTTTGTGCGCCTTCAGTCTTGTCTCTCCATCATCCTCGATTCGAATCTCCTGGATCGGGCGGTTCGGGCTTGCCTCTTGACTGTGTCTGCTAGGTCCCTCGCTGGTTTCCATCGTATCGCGATCAAGGGTCCAGCCTAAACCATCTTCGGTAGCGTTTTCACGGGGCGGAACGCGTGTGATAGTCGGTCTGCGAGCGGTAAAAGGTCTGCGAGACCTCCTCCATCTCTCCTCATAGGACTCCTCGGCATCTCCCCGGGGCCGAGGAGGGAATATGAGACGTTGCCGGTTGCTCCTACTCTTCTCGCTGATGTACGACGTTTCAGTCTTGTTGCGGCCAGTGATGATAAGCTCAGCCATGCCATCCTCAGCTGGTACAATTTGCAGACTTTTGCCTTCCAAATCTCCATTCAAGTGTACACCAAAATGAGCACTTGCACCGATCTTAAGACGAACTTCGTTTGGCTCTCTGGCAATTTGAGATTGATTCTTGCCTGATTGGAAATAAGAGACATCGGCCTCTTTCACTTGTTCCTCGGAATCTTTGAGCGCACGGTCTTCACCGTCTCTTAAGTACTGGTTGGAATTTTTGCGCTCGGGACGATATCTTCTTTCCCTGGCGGGTCGAATGTCCTCATGGTATGACTGAGAAGCCTTCTGATCCATACGCATTGTAGCTGGTTGTATTCTCACCCCATGACGATCGTATTCTGCAGCATTTCGACGATTACTTCGCGCATTATTGACAATGATACGGGCATCTCGAGTATCATACTGCTTCGATCGCATGCGAAGATCTAGATAAGACCCTAACGACGCGCGGGGGAAAATCTGACTCGGCAGCGTGGTGAAACAAGCCGCTTGAGTTGTGCGATGGGTACGATTCTCGGTGATTAACTCTGGAGTTGATGCCGAATGAAGAAGCACTGGCTATGGCCGAATGAGCGCCTTGGGAGACTTAACTGTAACTCCATAGGGGTCATGATGGGGCGTTTCCCCGTCTGAGTAGTATTCACATCCGCCCGTTGAGAAGGCGTCGTCCGATGAATTGGGAATTTGATCATCATAATCGGTACGCTGAGACTGCGGCGGCGGCGGGCGATTCGGTAGGTCTCCATGTGCTGCGACACGTCCAGATGAATCCCTGCTGCTGCTAGTGGCAGCAGTGTGAGTTGAATATCCAGAACCACGCTCCTGGTCTAACTTACGCTGGTAACTTTGGGGGGCCTTTTGAACGCTCGGGCTGGTGATAGGATGATCCTTGGTATGCAAATAACTGGCAGAATCATCCGAGTAGTAGTCTTCGACCGTGGATTGCTCATATCTGCTCGCCATAACGGCCGCTCGCAGTAGGTATCAAGGTGAGACGACTTAGACTCAACGCCGAGTCAGGGAATGTCTAGGTCGTTTTGCTCCAGGACTTGGGAAGTGCGAGTGTTGTAGTCTGACTTTGCCGGTGAAAGAGGCAAAAGAGACTCGTCCGGATACTGAAGCAGTAATGGGCCCGAAAGGATTATGTATGTGATGGGGCATGTCTTTCTTAATAGGAAAGATGCCGCAGGTTTGTGCACACAAAAGGCTGAATTTGAAGTCATCTCACCTCCGCCACGACGTCCGTGCGCGCTTGCATGTACACGACTCCCACGTTCGTTAAACAGGAAGGTGGATAGCCCAGAGCGCAAAAAACTCATAGCGAAAAATGGAACAGTGTGCAAGCAGAAAGACAAAGCAAGATGATGATATCAGAACATCGAATTCAACAGAGATATAACCACCAACAAACACCTTAAAGCTTGTAACTCCCAGCCCCCTTCTTAGCCGCCTCCTTGATATCCTTACCCTCAACATCAGTGAGGACGCCCTTCCGCCCGATAATCTGTACACCACCCTTCTTCAAATCACCAATGAGCTGCTTGTTGCCCTGCTTCTTCGTCGCCGCCTTGCTCGTCTTCTGATCCTTGGGCTTGTTGAGACCCGCCTTCTTGCTCTTCTCCTTGTCACGGCGGCGCTTGGCAGCCTTGTCCTCGCGCGACATCTCCTCACGCGAAACGGGCATGCCGCTCTTGCCAATGACCTCGGAGTTGTTCGTCTCCTCGCCGGGCTTGTAGACTTCCTGGGGTGCGAGCATGCTGGCGCTGGCAACATCGCCGCCGGCTGTCGGGCGCGCATCTTCCATCTCGATGGCGGGCGCGTCGACGCGGATCTCGAGGTTGGGTGCTGCAGGCTTGGGCTTGAAGTGCGATGAGCTGAGTGAGTCGAGCTTAGCAGAGAGAATCTTCCACGCTGCCGTGATCTCGTTGTGCTCCTTCTTGAGCTTCTCGTCACGGGCGTCGACGAAGTTAGGGTCGTTTGCGCGCAGGTGCTCTTCTTCGTAGATCTCGGCGAGACCCTTTCCAGACTTGGTGTCGTCGAGCTCGACCTTGCCACGACGAACTGGCCCTGTTGCGAGGTCGTCGGGGCGGCGTCGCAGTACTTCATCGAATTCGCCAGCCAGAATGCGCCGTCTGATCAATGCCTCAATGTCTTCCGACACTTCAGCGGTGACAATGTGTACGGGCTTGCCTGCTCGCTCGAACTCCAGGTTCTCCTCGAGCAGCGAATTAAGCGGTCGGTCGGCTGCACGAGCCTCACCAGAAAGCTGCCATTGTCGTTTCGCTACGTTGGCCGCCTCTAGCTTCCGGATTTCTTCTGCGAGCTTCGCCTGCTTTCGCTCGTGGGTTGATCGCCTGGACTTCGGGTCTGAGGGGTCAACATCCGACAGGTCGTTCTCGCTCTCGTTGTCATCGTCGTCTTCGAACAGGTCGCGGTGGACCTTTGCCATAGTCCCCTCCATCTCAGCATCTTCCTCGGCCTCATCATCACCTCCGGTCTTCTCGGGGAAGTTGTGGGGGTTCGGTCGGCCTCGCTTCTTGCTGTTCTTGTTCTTGTTCTTGCCGGCTTTTTGTGGCGGAGGCGCAAAGAAATCCGCGTACATGACGTTATTTGCGTTGCTGCCGTCGTCCATGCCGTCGAGGTCGCCGTCAGCGAACTCCTCATCGTCGTCGCTATCGCCTTCAGGCGCGTTAAGATCGACGTTGCCAAAAGTTGGGCCCCCTTCATCCGACTCGTCGTTGGATTCGTCGGCCGCGCCCTTGCTCTTACCCGGGCCGTCTGCCATAGGGTCTGCCGTCCAGTCGACTTCCTCGTCGTCGCTATCTACCGCTTCGCCTCGCTGATCTTGTTGTTCCAGGAAATCGGATTGCTTGTTGAAGTCGTCGATAGAGAAGAACCCATCGTTCAGACCGTTAGGGTCGGGCTGGTAGGTTTCCACAGGCTCTTCGTCTGATGCTTCCTCATCAGAGAATATCCCCTCCTCACCGTCCTCCATCTCTACATCCTCGTCGCCGGACATTTCCTCGTCGGATGGCCGTGCATCCTCGTCGTCGTCCACACCCTCGAACTCCCAGTCGACACCTTCCTCACCGACGCTCGATTCGGTTTGGTCATCTTCCGCTGCCTCCAGGTCTTCGCCGTCGTCGTCGCTGTGTACCGCTACGACGTCATCGTCATCGTCCTCCGGCAGGGTGAGCTCGATCTCCTCGGTCGCTGCGTCGACAATCTTGCGCGTCTGCTCGAATACCTGGTTGACGCCAAAGCCGTCCAGGTGAAGCTTCTTCAACTGCAGAACCCTGATGTCACTATCGTATCCGACACCTCGCTTCCTCTTCTTGCGCAGATCCTGTTGGCGTTGCGCCTGAGATTCGCTCACACTAGTAGCGACAGGGTCCAGGTATCGTTTTGCAGCAGCGAGGAAAGCAGCGTTGAGCTGCAGAGTCGGCTGGAGGAATGCGACCGGAGTTGTGAGGAAACTCGAGGACGAGTTGGCAGCCGCAGGTTGGAGCTCCATGGATGATGGTTGCGCGGAACCCACCGAGAGGGTATGCGACGAAATCGAGTTATCTGGCGAGTGCGAAGGAGGCGCCATTCTCGACCTGGTACTGGAAGGGCGAAGTTGATTGATTTCAAGCGTGAGGGCCGAATCTTTGGAAATTCAGAAATTCTCAGCCGTTTCAGTCTGTGCACTGTTAGCGCGTCGATGCAAGTGGGGCACCGCGACATCCTTCACTACGCACGCCTGCAGCACGTGATGTCGACTGCATGCATTATTTCCATTGCCAAACGAATAGCATGTCTACGAATCGCGCGTTCTTTTGGGGATCTGTATTCGATTCACTCATTGGATTCGGAAACTGCGTGGGCGGATATATAAATGCGTGGTCAAGTGTAATAATAGTATAGCAAATATGCAACTACATCGCTAGTTAACTAACTAACTAGTTAATTATCATCAATCATAAAGCCGTCATCTCATAACGCAATCATAGCAATGCCAGCCGCAAAAGCAGCAGAGGCCATGCCCCACACGGACCACTGAGAAACGAAAGAAGCTGTACTCGGCGCAACCTTTGCTTCCACGCTAGAAACACCCGACGCAGTCGCTGTGCATTGTTCGCCGCAAGCAAATCCTTCGGGACAACAGTCCCCGCCCTTGTCCGCCGGGCAGCGGTACCAGCTGTTTGGACACGACCCGCCCTCTGGTGCTGGGGTTGCCACGCTAGCCCCAGACGGAGCCACGATTGTGACGCCGTTCGTCTGGATGACAGTGGTGGAAGACGGAGGCAGAATACAGCTGCCAGTAGTCTGGCAGTCACGACCAACTCTGCAACACCCGGACGGGTAGTATGCGCTGCACACGTAAAAACCACCGGGGCAAAAGCCTTCATCAGATGTAGCTGTGGTGATGACAGCTTGGCTCGTGGGTCGAACTGGAGCCTCTGGGGCTTGGGTGCTCGTGGGCTCATCGCCAATACATGATGCCCCTGAGGCGCATTCTCGGCCAGTCTGGCAGCAGCCGCCGCCGAGGCTGACAGGGCAAGAGTACCAACCAGTTGAGCAGGTGTAGGCGGACGTAGAAGAAGAAAGTTGCGTCGAAGTCCGTGTGGCAGATGTTGACGGCGTGGTGGGCGCTGCAACGGCTGTTGAAGTTGAAGGCCGTGCCGAGGTAGAGGGCAGAACATACACTGCAGAAGTCCCTGCAGCAACGCCTGTATTGTGTCAGTTTCCGTCATTGGAATCGCATATATCCATAATTGAACTCACATCCAATACCGTCACAACGGAATCCAGGCAGACAGCAGCCACCATTTGGTGCATCCGGACACGCCGAGTATCCGTTCGCTTCATCACACGTGATTGATCCCGCACACATTTGACCCGAGGGACAGCAGCCAACTGATCCGATGGACGAGTCTGGAACAGTCACACAATCGCTTCCCGACCCGCAGCAAACGTCTGGAGCACCAATTGAAGAGCAGTCGTTAGTCCCCGACGGACACTTGAACTGTCTCTTGAGCAGAACGTCTCTCACTCTGAACCGCCCAAACCATTCTTCCTCTGCCAATGGTCGTAGTGGGGAGCCAGCTGGTATTGTTTCGTTGTGGAGGTTCTTTGGTTCCGGGCTCTTTTCTGTGTCCGAGGCGAATATCCAGTCGTCCAACATAAACATCTTCCCTTCGTCCAAACTCATTTTTTTGATTCCAACGGGCCTCTCGGTTCGCAATTTTTCGCGGATATCCAGGCCGCGTTTTACATGTGGCTCCTCTTCAGGGAAGTATTTCATGTGCTTTGGGAGATTGTGGGGCCATGCCGGCTCCGCAAATGACGGCGTAGCGCAGAGCAGTAGGATGATCGCTGGCGGCAGCGACAGCAGAGAAGGGAGATGCATGTCGAAGGGTTTGCACGTTGCAAGCTCGTGGATCCGTCGAAACGCAGGGTAAGGAATGTTGGAAGCTGTTGTGGAATCTATCTAAGTTCCCGTAGCCTTGGTGAGGTGGCTGGCAGCGGATACCTCGCCGAACTTATTCGCGTGGCTGGGAGGCTGCGTTGGCGTCTCACCGCCGCACCATTGACATGGTGCCTCCAGGCCTCGTCACCAACGATTCTGTGGTTGCTATGGCCCGTCCAATAAAAGACCAGACCCTGCGCTGGTAAAGATGATGAACGAGCACCTGGCGTCATGTTGGCCGCGGGTGTCCCCTAAAGCCGTCAATCTTGGCAGGGCTTCGGGTTCGTGGTCACTGTCTCCACCTAGGCTCAATTGCGGGCATAACAAACACGAGCGAGTGTCTGCAGAGTCTCTTTGATATCTGTAACGGTTTGTCAGGCTCGCGATCTTCTTGGTGCCAACTTCAGCAGCCACGTACAAATCTCGGGATTGTGTTTCCTCGCGTCAACAGAAGGTCCGCAGAGAGAGCCCAGACACGATTAGCAAACGAGAGTATTCACATCAAATGTATGCCCTCGAATAATTCATCACCGGGGTCGTCGAAGCCGTCATGCGCACTTGGAAAGGTACCTAGTAAGGCGCTGATGAGCAGGGTTGCCGCCTGTTAAGCGAGGCGTCTAAGTGATTGCTTCGCCAGTCCCGATTCTCCGTCATCCACGAGAGCATGCGTTTCCACAGACAAAATGCGCAAGACGCTGAGACGGTCGTGTGATGCGTGCGCAAAATCAAAGCTGGCGTGCGATCTTCGCACTCCGCAATGCTCGCGCTGTGTGAAACGGAAGTCCGCCTGTGTCTACGCCAACCAGCCATTGTCTTCATCGCCGACCGAAACCACTGCGGTGGCATACAACAACCCAGGAGTCCAGCATTTTGATCCGTTTGAATCGTATCCCAACGTCCGACTGCCTCGAGCATACGTTCAGCGACTGATCCAACACTTCCTCTCCACCATCGCTTTCCAGTATTATCCTCTGGACCTCAATGGCGAAACAAACCCTTTTTGTGTCTCGTGTAAGTTGTATACAAGGCATCTCAGAGAACAAAACTTAACAGTCTCACAGGGTGGCCACTTGCGCTTGCAGATCCAGCCCTCTTTCACGTCTCCCTCCAAACTGCATCTCTAGATATTGAGCTACGGGCTCAGAAAGGATTTCAGAATTCAGAGACTTTGATGGTAGATTCCGTTTCTCTAGTCCGAAAAAGGATCCAAGATCCAGTTCTGGCTTTTCAGGATGAGACTCTGGATTCAGTCGTCACATTGGCTGCTATTGAATACGGCAAAGGCAACATGGCTGTCAGCAAAGTACACATCGATGGCGTGAAACGCATGATTCAGATGAGAGGTGGTATACAGCAAGTGAAATCCACAAGCCCGCTCACAGCAAGAATGGTCGCCTGGTAAGTACATAACGGGTCTGGTGGTACTCGACACTCAAGCTAACCGAAAAAACCCAAGGGTTTGTATGATAGTCATGCAGCTCCCTCAATTTCCAGCACAGAACGATCGTGGAGAAGGAGATGGCGTTCCTCCAATCTCACAATGGCTCGAGGCCAGCACAGTATCAAGAGACACTACATTCACAATTCTGACCAATGCCAAAATAGACCCTGAGATTGGAGGGGTTCTCTCTCGTCTTAGGTTCATCTTCAGCGACACTCGGAATCCTGGTCTCTCAACTACTGATCTCCACGACCTCACTTGTTTTGTCCTGCACAGGCTGATACGTCCGCTGCAGCCAAGCCATGGTGATGGGACCCGCGATCGAGCAGTTGCCGAATGCATGCGGCACTCGATAATACTATACATGCTCATAGTACATGGGCCGGCATACTTCTCGCACGCAGAGCTCCAATACACGACAGCCACACAGCTCAGAGTGAACTTGGAACACCTTTCGTCTTTCGGACCACAAAATGAAGATTCCCTGATTCTCTGGCTGACTTCGATCGGCATGGTAGCTTCCGACGGCACGCCAAATTGCATATGGTTCGCGGATTATGCTCGAAGGGCTGGAGAAAAGCTTGGTGTATCCTCATGGAAGGAAGTGCTTTTCCATCTCAGGAACATCATCTGGTTGGAAAAACAGCAGGCAGAAATTGCGTTTCAAAGAAAGTGGGACAAGATTTGGGCAGCGGATGTATGACTCCAAAGCATCCGTACTCCTCACGTTGGGACTCGGCCGACTATGGTCTGACATCGTGGTGCATTTACTTGTCGCCTGATCAGGACTAGACTCCGATCACAATTCATGTCGGCCATTGGTCAATATTGCAGCAGACCCACCCGTTCCTGATGCCCTCGGTCGGCGACTAAACTACTTTAGGAGCATAACCACATCCGAAGACGTCTTGCGAAAACGACATGGCTTTACGTCGTTTAAGCGTAAAGCCACACGCCAAAATACGAGTGGACCCTTTCGGAGACTAAGCTGCTATGAGCTGGACCATCACTGTTTGACTGTTGCTCTTGGAACAGCCCAGGGGTACATTGCTCAAACTTGCGGCATCCATCACGACATTTGTAATCTCAGGGCAATTGGCATCCATATAAGAGCCATCATGGTTCTTTATTCAATTGCTCTTTCAAGTCCCGACTGTTCGTTCCTTCCAGTCGCACCGCAGCCATGAATGCAGGAATCAACGTCTCTTCCCCACGGGATTCGCTATCACAATTTTCAGAACATGGAGGTTCGGAGCATTTCCACGGTATTTTGCCTGCCTTCTTCAGTGGATGGTCCAACTGGCAAATCATTTTCACTGCAATACTAGTCTTGATCACCTACGATCAAAGCATGTACCGCTGGCGTAAGGGCTCAATTGCGGGACCAGCTTTCAAAATTCCGTTCATGGGCCCCTTCATCCAAGCGCTTCATCCCAACTTCAACGAGTACCTCATTCAATGGCGTAGCGGTGCACTGAGCTGTGTCTCTGTTTTTCACAAGTACGTCCTCTTCTGATCATCGTATCCTCGCTCAGGTACTGACCTTCCAGATTCGTTGTCCTAGTTTCGGATCGTGATATCGCACACAGAGTGTTCAAGTCACCCGGCTACACAAAGCCGTGTCTGGTTCCAATTGCCGAAGACATAATGGGCTCGAGTGCATGGGTCTTCCTCCAAGGAAAAGCACACGCAGAATACCGTAGGGGTCTGGCAGGGCTATTCACCAACGAATCCTTGAGCACGTATCTCCCAACTCAAGAGAAGGTCTACGCGGACTATTTCAGCAGATTTGTGGCTAGCACTGAGGCCAATAACAGCAGCCCGACAGCATTTATGGGTCTCTTCCGAGAGATAAACTGCGCTCTCTCTTGCAGGACCTTCTTCGGCAACTACATCTCTTCGTCTGCTATAAAGAAGATAGCGGATGATTTTTACCTAATCACAGCAGCGCTAGAGTTGGTGAACGTACCGCTCGCAATTTATGTTCCCTTCACCAAATCATGGTCTGGAAAGCGCACCGCCAAAGCAGTCCAAGCAGAGTTTGCCCGCTGTGCCGCCGCCTGTAAAGCCAACATGGCCTCAGATGCATCGCCAACCTGTATTGTAGACGAGTGGGTGCTGCACATGATGAAGTCTAACCAGTATCGCAATGCGATTGCAGCAGGCGACCAAAACGTTCAAAAGCCCGTGAACCTGATCCGAGAGTTCACCAACGACGAGATAGCGCAGACACTCTTCACGTTCCTCTTTGCATCGCAGGATGCTTCCAGCAGCGCAACAACCTGGCTCTTCCAAGTCCTCGCCCAGCGCCCAGATGTCCTGGATCGCGTTCGCGAAGAGAACCTCGCTGTGCGCGGCGGAGATAAGACACGCCCGTTCGAACTTCCCATGTACGAAGGCCTGGCATACACCAATGCCGTTGTCAAAGAGCTGCTGCGCCACCGACCGCCTGTCATCTTTGTGCCATACGTCGCGACGAGGTCATTTGCCATTACCCCAGAGTATTCTGTATCCAAGGGCTCTATGATCGTACCGAGTTGCTACCCTGCCCTGCACGACCCTGTGGCGTATCCAAATCCCGACGCGTTCGATCCAGAGCGGTGGATATCGGGGGATGCAGAGAAGCAGACGAAGAACTGGCTTGTCTTTGGCACCGGTGCGCACGACTGCTTGGCTCGCAAGTACGTGCCGCTCACCATGGCGCATATGATTGGCAAGGCAGCGTTGGAGCTGGATTGGAAGCACCATGCGACGGAGAGGTCAGAAGAGATCCGTGTTTTTGCAACATTGTTTCCTATGGTAAGTTCCAGAGCACTTTATGCTATATTCAGTTTACTAACTGGCGCTAGGATGGCTGTCCGTTGACATTCAAGGAACGAGTATGGTGAACTATGGACGAGCTCGACTAAGAAAAACTGTATTCTGATATAAACCCAACCCATCCTTGATCCTCTAGCTACTCTCACTTCGCGCCTTCCTCACCCACCTCTCCCCCGCCTCCTTCTTCACCTCCGCCGCGCTCCTCCCTACCAGCCCTCCAATCCACTCACTCGTCCCCTCATCAACCAACCCCTCAACCTCCAACGCCACGATACAATCCAGTACCCAATCCTGGCATCTATCCCTCCCATTATTTGGCACCTTGACGCCCTCCACAACCCTCTTCACAGCAACATACGCAGCCATGTCCAGCGTCCCAATCTCCACGCGCCCTTCTGCAGATTCAGGCAGCAGCACCTCACCAGTGCGGGCGTCGAAAGAATATGTCAAGCTGGCGAGATCGAGTAGAAGGACTTGTAGGACTGTCGCGAGGGGTGATGGTGGCTTGTGTAATGCAAGCTGCCAGTGCGAGCGGTTGTTTGGATCTGTACCTAGGCCGTGGACTACGATAGATAGAGTATATTTTGACTCCATAGTGTTATTTCGGCTGGAAATTGAGGAGTTCAGAGGTGCGGCGAGGTCTAAGATAGGGTTGAGATTTAGTCAGGTGCGGAATGGTGGTGGCGTGAGGGGATTTCTCGGTGAAGTAAACCCCGCAGATGAGGGGAAATGTGGAATCGAAGATGCTCCCCCAGCTTGGCTATTGCACTTCTTTTGAACACAGCGGAGATGTAGCACAATTCTTGGATTACCTAATAGCCGCCGACCATTTTATCCAAGTCATAGAGAGATAAGAGTTACTGTTGCGACAATGATGAGATAGAGTGTGTTGCCTGTCAGTGCATACCAAACAGCTGAATGTGTGAACTCTCAGCGATCCGCGTTTGTTCTTACGATGCTTCGACAGCGATTGTCTAGAAGGAAATTTATGAACATCCCAAATTAAACAAGGCTTAGAGACGAGAGCAGTGGACATTTCCATTTTTCTGAGGTATTTCTGGCTTCATCGATGATACGTTTCTAGCCTTTCAAGATACTATCGTGAACCTCATTCAACCACGTTTGTATCTAAAAATCACAATTATCTTCGCGTATTTGTGTTGAACATCGATGTATTATGCACACTACCGGCAAGCGACCTATCAAACAAACAACTTAGACAAGCGAAACTTGCAAAGACTGCTTGATCGTTTGTACCGCAAATATCAAACCCGTGTTTGTTAGAAGCAAGCCCATCGATATCACGCGGTAAAAGACATTCACTTTGTCGGACCTATAAGTAAGCGCACCCACCACACCATCTTTCGAAAATCACAGTTAACATCAATCTATATATATATATACCCTTATATATTGCCACAAGATCTCCACCGCGCCAGAGAAACGGGCCTCGAGAACCCTGCGAGGCCATCCCCAAACACGGGTCCTCTGACTCTGGTCCCGCTCACCACGGCGAGTACGCGCAAGTACTGCCTCCTTGCACCTGCACCGAAAAATCCTTTTAACCAGTCAACAGCTTCTGGCAATCATAAGTTCAGCGCAAAGCCCTAGGTGCAGAGGTCCTATGTCACGCGTCTCGTGAAACACCTCATCAACTCTCTCCTGTCTGCGTCGCGCTCTCCACCGCCGGAGCAAGATGTCAAAACAGCCAAAAGCGATCCCGAGACTCTGAAAAATGCTAGCAAGACTCCTAATCACTTTGGCCCAAAGTGACCAAAAGCTTCACCAATCAGCCGCAGTGCTCAAGGCCTGCAAACCAGTAAGTAGCACACATATGAGTATTGTCTTTTCTAATTGCGTTACGCAGGTTGCCAAGAAGGCTTTCATGAGCAAGCAGGAAGAGGGCGGCTGGAAGGTGGAAGGGGGCTAGTGTTAGGATCCACACATCGGGTCTAGGGTAGCATGATAGATTTATCGATACCAGTTGGCTTGCCCCATTCCTAACTGGTAATCCTATTGACTTTGATCCTCTGTGTAGAGTTGTTCCCCTTAGTTTACACGTGACACCGTCTTCATAACGTTCAATGAGCGATTTCAAGCTGGACAACGAAATAAAAGCAAGTTAATTAGATGAGAGGCGTGGCTAGAGCAACGAGCCAACTTCTACCAAGGTTTGAGATTGATTTCTACACGTCATGCCCCGAGGCAGAAGAAAGTAAGATACATGGTGTACTTTACGACAAGTGCAAATATAAATTAGTTAATACTAGGTTCAACAGTAGGGTCACACAGCGAGGCGTAAGCGTACAAGAAGTCTAAATCGAGGTCTGACTAGACCAACGTGCAGCGCGTCATACATATTGTCATGTTCTCCCTGGAGAAGCACAGGTTTCGTAGGCAAAGAGATTGTCATGGCCACAGGCCGGGTACCGTCTACCTCCATCTCCGTCTCACCGCTCGGCACGCCATGGTTGACACCTACCTACAGCGCCGACCCCGAAGGAGCCGAGCTCGCGTACAACGTAAAGTAACCACGAATCACCACGATCGATCACATCCAAGGCGCCCGAGCACCTCTCGTCGTCTTGGGGCCACAGCAACCGTACAAGCACACCATTCAAGGCCTACTCTTGCGGCGATGAGATGGGAGTCGGAAAGACTCTCACCGCCATTCTCATGATGAAGTTGGCTCAGAGTGAGCCTGATTTTTGCCTTGTGGTCGCTCTCCCAGGGTGGCAAACGAGCAGTGGCAGGAGGAGATTCGCCAGGCTTTCACTAAGGTATGTGCTCGGATTGAGCACCCTGATCAATCGCTGACAGTTATGCAGGAGGAAGGCCTCAAGACCCTTATTCTGACTGACCTACTCCTGTCGGATCATCAACTGCATGAAGCTCAATGGGACGTCATTGTAGTCTCTTTCGAATTTGTTGAGACAGCTTTCAGGGGCCAATGCTGAGTAACCCAGTGCCTATATATCAAACCACACATACATATGTACAAATATAGACAATATACACCGACCCCTCTCCCCCCAACACCTCACCGCTACCAAGCCTCGCACAAACGCAGATCCGTCTCGGCCTCGATGTGCCCTTGATCCAGCGCCTCCCCTGACCTCCCCGACAGAGACCCCTTGAGGCACATTCGATATGCGCCCGCCCCCCTCAATTTGGGGGGATTGGGTTGATAGGGAGCCCGGTAAACCGCCAAGGAGCTGTGTGGTGTTGGATTTTCTAGGAACTAGAAGGAACGCGAGGAGATGTTCGTGACTTGTATCCCAAAACTTACATCTGAGATGCACAGACTAATCAGCGGTATCTGGATATACGACGCCTTTCCTTAGTACCTCGCGTCCATCGCCAGGCATTGTTAGCAGAGCGACGACACGGCAAGCGGCTGTTGTGTTGGGTAAACAGTGCATAACTACATCTCCATTGATGGTTGAACAAGCAGCGCAGAGAGAGCTGGGCTAGTACCTACCCTACCCTACCCTACACACCGAGTGCGCCAAAACGCCGTTCCCCTCCGCTTGTCCCCATCTAGCCAATGGACCAGGTACTCTGTACCAGCCTCGAAGTAAACAAACCTAACGCCACGCTGATGCATCCCCCTCCCGCTCCTGCTCCCTGTCCACGCCCGGGCGTCTCTAGTTCCCCACTGCGGTGTCGTTCAGCGCGACACAGACTGCGCCGCGGTGGTGGCCGTTGTACTGCCTGATGATACTCTGGCTGTTGAGCTCCCACAGCCTTGCATAGTGATCTGAGCATGCCGTGACAAGGTACGCCGAGTCTGCACTGAAGGCGCAGTCCCATACCCAGCGCTGGTGGCCGTGCAGCGTAGTTTCTAGCGGGAACGCAGCAGGGTCGCGCTCTGCAGCGCTGGGGAGCTGATCGCCAGGCTGGATGTTGTGGGGCTGCGAGACGTCGACGGACCAGATGCGCGCTGTGTGATCGGCGCTGCAGGTTGCGAGATGTCGCACGTCTGGGGACAGGAGCACGCGTGTGATGTAGGTGTGGTGTGCGACGAACTTGCAGACGGGGATGATGGACGTGACTTCGGCGCGTTGGATCATTTTCCAAACGTAGACGTTACCCTGTTCATGTTAGCTGCGCCTGGGGTCGTGGCGTGGGTGCCCTTATGGGCGACTTACAGCGTTGTTTCCTGCGCAGACCATGCTGCCATCGCTCGCAACCGTGACGCTGGCAACACTGACATCGTCCTCGGGGATTAGCTGGTGTGAGCACTTGTTCTCTCCGAGGTCCCAGATGCGCACATTCCCCCCGCGGTCACAGCTAATCAGCTCGCCCTGGTTCGGGTGGATGACTACGTCGTTGACAGGAACACCGTGCGTGTAGTTGCGCTGCACATTGCCGCTACGCGTGTCCCAGATCTTGACCGTGCCGTCCTCGGACGACGTCACTAGCCACTTGCTCTCGCAATGAAAGGCTACG
Organism: Neoascochyta sp. HWLR27; assembly: GCA_019775935.1. NCBI lineage: Eukaryota > Fungi > Ascomycota > Dothideomycetes > Pleosporales > Didymellaceae > Neoascochyta > Neoascochyta sp. HWLR27. The sequence goes on along the minus strand of WODD01000082.1, from coordinate 35,667 downwards.
CCCGTGATGTTTGACGTATGGCCATCAAATGTGAGGATGGCGTTCGGATTCGTCGACTTGATGTCGTAGAGCTTGACGGTGTGGTGGCCCGCGGCGGCGAGGTAACGCTTGTCGGGCGAGATGCATAGCCGGTTGACTTGCGAATCGGGGTGCGGGATTGTGCGCGAGCAGATGCCCGAAAGCGCCTCCCAGAAGCTTCAAGGTCAGCGATAGGAGAGAGGGAGAAGAGGTTGTGCGAACCGGATCGTGTGGTCGTAGCCCGCTGCGTCTGTTAGCTGCTGTCGGTACAGTACGTAAGTGTGGGGGGATGCGCACCTGTACATAGAATGACCGACATAGCTGTGGAGAGGGCAAGATTTCAGTAGTAGTAAAAGAGCGACGGTAGTTTCCAGAGCGCTTGCGACTTCAAAACACTACACTCGGTGCACGCACTACGGTGCGCGTTGCTGCGGGACAGGACCGCCGCGGCTCGCGGTTGAGGTTGATGGAGCTGGGCGCTCGGGCCGCTCGGACAGTTCTCAGCCCTACGCCGGGCGGCCGGTCACCTAATCGAGCGTCACCTCATATAATGCAGTCTTGTGTCGCAGTCTAGCCCCTACCTGCCTGAGGCATAGCATCGGTCTTCAAGATCTAATCAGCAATCACATGCAACCAGTCGCGCACATTCAGAAGCAACATCACATGAACGCATGCACAGACAATGTTAGTTAGCTAAGTATATTGATAGTCTTCCTCGCGCACGGAACAGCTTGACTAGCTACAGGTATGCTGCCTTGACTTTGCCTATCCCGGAGTATCTTGTCCTCGCAGCAGCACGTCGTATTGATCTGATGTCTGTAGCGGCACGACTCGGAGGACCGCCGCGGACAGAGCCCAACACACGCACCCCGCTTCCTTCGCCTCTCATCTCGGACTTGCCAAACAAGAGCGGAGGATTTTGATACGCCGGCCATGCCTACCCAACGCCGGTCGCTGATGCTTGATTCTCAAAGATAAAGCAGACGCAGACTCTGCAAACTCGTGTAGAGCAACCCAGCAAGATGCATCGCGTCAAGAGCCGACGACGTGTCTTGCTGCCAACAAAGAGGCTTCATTTAAGAACTCTTCATTTTGGCTCATCGCTCGCTTCAGGGCCAGGGTTGGCTGGCCCCGATGGTGGGCCTTGGTGCTGCTGCTGCTGCTGCTGCTGTTGTTGTTGTTGTTGTTGTTGTTGTTGTTGCTGTTGTTGCTGCTGTTGTTGTTGCTGTTGCTGCTGTTGCTGTTGTTGTTGCTGCTGCTGAGAGTACTGGTGCATCATAGGCTGTGAGTAGCTTCCGCTTGGGGTCCCACGGTGGGCTTGGTGGGGAAACTGGTGATGTTGATGCGGCGAGGATCCATAGTGCGGCTGGTGAGGCTGAGGGTAGGGACCGCGCATTGGAGTCACTTGTAACCGTTAACAAAGCTGGAGGTATACTTCAAGGGGAACCTACTGGATCCTGGGGGCACTGGAAACATTTGCTGTCCCGGCGCGCCCGGCTGCATGTACATCATGGGGGGTTGTTGGTGTCCCTGCTGCGAGCCTTGGTGGCTCATCATCGGTGCACCGGGCCTGGGGCTAGGAAAGCCATTGGCACCGGGACCGCCAGGCATGTGACCAGGGTACTGCGGGTAGGCGTGGCCAGGTGCCGGCGAGTACATTTGCATCTGGGGGTTACCTGGCATGCCCATAAAGGGCCCGTTGGAGTGTTGGTTCGTCATCATGTGTCCTCCCATAGCCGGGCCCATAGGCTGAACGAACTGGCCGCCCTGCGGGCCGCGCAGGGCAACGTGCTGAACGTTCGGGCTCATGCCGTAGTGCGGCATCTGCACTTGTTGCGCGTAGCCCGGCATCGGCTGTGGCTGAGCACCATATGCGTAGGGCGGCATAGCCCGGGGCGAGGGCTGCACCGAGGATGTGGAGTGAGAGAACTGCATAGGGTGGCCTTCGAAGTGTGGGCCGTGGGGCTGCACCGGACCACCGCGAGGTGTGTGGTGAGGTGCAGGGCCCTGCGGCATCACTTGCGGTCCCTGGAGGTGGGGAGGAAGCTGGTGCTGATGGGGAACCGGACCGTTTGACATGATGTTGTGGGGCGTTGACAGCGGTGCAGCGGGAGCAGCATGTTCAAACAACTTCACGTAGCCCTTCTCGGTGTTGGTCGCTGGGAAGTCCCAGGTTGGGGGTGTGCGAAACGGTGCAGGCATGCCGCCGTTGTGAGACATGTCCGCATCTTTCGACTCCTTTACCATGCGCTCAATCGAACCAAAGGGATCCTTGGCCTCGATGGTCTTGAGAGGCGGTCGCTGACCGCCGAAGAAGCTCGAAATGACTGGGGTTTTCCGAGACTCCTGACCTGCGGCGGAAGGAAGCCTGGGGCTGGACGTGTTGCTCGTGCTGGTGGTCGGCTGGAACGTGTTTGCAGCAGGATTGGGCCTGAACTCGTGCGCGCGGACGTTGAACCGGGTGGAAGCGGAGGAAATAGGCGTCTGGGCACCACTGGAAGACTGCGAAGGTCCGGTGGGGACACGCATATCCTGGGAAGGAATTGGCTGCGGGACGCCGTTGTAAGGCAGCGGTCCTTGCTGTTTGTGCTGTTGCTGGTTCTGCTGCAGACGAGTGCTGAGCGGGCCTTGGTTACGCGAAGGTGTCTGGTTGGAGTTGTGCTGGGAGCGGTCCCTCAAGCTAGCTGATGCGTACGCCGACTGTCCTGGGCGCGGGCGCTGGTTTTGCTGGCGGTCGGCGGAGGCGTCTGGAGCTGGGCTGGTAGTATCGGCCTTGGCTGCCGCAGGCCGTGCTTTGGGGTCAACAATAGTGCTGGCTGTCTTGGGCGGCGTGGACTTGGTCTCCTGCACCTGGCGAAGTGCTCTTTCCACGATCGCTTGCTGCTTGGTCTCGTCCTTGGCCAAGATGGGTACCAAGTCAGAGGGCACGGGTGTGCTCAGTTTGAAATTTTGTGCAAACTTCTTGAGGTCATTCAGTTTGACAGCCTTATTCTCGCGAGCGATTGTCCGTTGACGCTCAGACATACGCAGCTTCTCTGCAGCAGAAAACTGCTTGAACGAATCCAGCAAATCGTGTTCGACGTTGGTCGTGGCGTCGTGAGGCCGTCCAGTTTTGCGCGGTGGGATAGCCTGTACGGTAGACTTGAGTGAGGTACTGGGCTTCTGCGATTGTGCTGCAGCGGGCGGGGTTGCGGCAGGGTTTGTCTCAGTCTTGGGCGCAGTGTCTTTGGCAACATCCGGCTGTGGTGCCGGGGAAGGTGAATCAGCCTTGGCAGGCGCCGGTGCGACTGCCGCGTCGACGGCGGGGCTTGCCGTGCGCTGAGCAGCCTTGGAAGCTGCAGAGTCTGGCCGGGCAATGGAGGACGAGATGATGGCAGGGTCAACAGGCGCACCCTGAACGGTCGACTGGCTTGTAGGCGCACGTCGTGCAGGGGGCGTGTACTTGTTGGACTGGCCACTAGGTAGAGGCGACACCTCACGACGAACTCCGCTGTATCTAGAGCAAACATTAGCACACGCACATGAGAACCATTGGTAGATCGTACTTGTCTTCCTCGTCCAATCCCTGATCGTCGGCTGCGGCGCCTCCTCGCTCTTCGCGCACGTGCGAGTTGGAGGCACTGCTGGCCTCGATCTCACGGGCGATTCTCTCGGCACGAGCAGCCCTCTGCGAGTACTGGGGGTCGTTGCGGTCGATTGTCGTGGTATAGATGTTCTCGTCGTAGTTGCTCTTGACGCCAAAGAGTCGCTCGTTGGTGGAGAACTGGTCCCACTCGGTCGATCGGCCAGAGGATTCGAGCGTCATGCTGGTGTCAGCCTCGATGGGCTCCCACTTTTGCAGGTTGCGCTCGCGAATGGCCAGGTTGCCGGAGATGTCGGCATCGGTGCGGAAACCAGCACCGTTCTGCGTCTTGGCCTGCGTCTTGTCAAGCACGACGTTGTTGACATTGAAATCGGCCACGTCGCTCATGTCAAAGGACACGACGTGGTAGTCGCCCACGCCAATGTAGTCGTCGGAAATGTCGCCGTTGGTGTGCGAAGTGCTGGCCGGCTGTAGCTTCTTGACCATTTTGAAGACGTAGCGCAGCTCGCTGGGGTCGAGCGAGGTGCCCGAGAGGACGCCCGAGTACTTTTCGCCATTCTTGAGGGTGATTGTACCTGGCAGGCCCTGGGGTGGATATTAGCGCAGGCGGTGGGAGCAGAGCACGGGGACGCACAGTCAAGTTGGCAAGCAGGTACATCATGCGGTCGCTGAGGTGGCGCATTGGGGTTGCGGAGTCGCCCGAGAGCGAGGCGGGGCTGTGTGCGGGCTTTTGGGTGTTTGCAACACCGTTGGGCGTCGTGGGATTGGACGGGCGCTGGGTGATGGGGTTGGCGGAGCCCTGGGACCACGCCTTCTGGGCTTGGGGTCTTCTGCGGCGGGGAGGATCAGCATTGAGATGGAGGGAGGGGGGCAGGGGGCATGCGGGCAGTTCCTAATAGGAGGAGAGGAAGAGGGGCTGCAGTGCAGTGCAGTGCAGTATGAGGGCGAGGTGTCGGTGAGGCTGCAGGAGGAGCTGGAGCTTACCGTTGGCCGTCGACGGGGCTGGCGGGCTTGCGGAGGGGGTCAATGGCCTTTGCGGTCGAGGTCATCTTCAGGTGGCGGGCAGGCGTGGCGGCAGCGGGGCTCGTAGCATTGGAGGCGCTGCTGTTGGAGTTGGTGGCCGCGGCGGCGGACATGGAGAGGGAGGGGGCAGCACGAGGCGGAGGGAGCGTGCGCGGGGAGAGGTTGGACGGGAGTCGGGCGCAGCAACGCAGGGCACGCGATGCGACGGGCGACAGGCGGCGGGCGACAGGCGCTGGGAGGGCGAGCAGGAGAGCGGCCCGTGGGGAGAGCCGGCGGGCAGGTCGACGGCGAGTATCAGGAGGAGGAGAGGCTGAGGCTGTGGGCCAAGTAGCAGCAGCAGCAAGTCGTCGTGAGGGTGCCAAGCGATCGCCCGTTTGAAACGACGCGGAACGCGGGCGCTACTAGCAATGGCACGTCTGCGAGTCTGGGAGCCGGTGCCTCTCGTCTCTAGTTGGTTGTCGCGCGCGGGCAGTGGCCGTGGAATGTGCTGCGACGCCGCCGGCCCTCCCGCCTCCGGACCCCAGCATGAATTATAGTAATAGTAATACCTACATGCTGTGCCAACGCCTCTGGGGGACGGGACATGCAATGCGCCGGCAGCTGCTTGCATGCAGTTGCAACAATAGACTTGTTCTTGTTCTCCTGCGGGCTGGACTCTATGCCGCAGCCTTGTGTGTCCAATCAGCATCTGCCATTGTACGTAGGTAAGTACTATGTAGGCATTATCAGCTGGGAGACATTCAACACACGCTTCAAGCCCAGCATCCTCTACTCTACCCATCACAAGTCAATCTGCCCACCCCAAGTCAAACCAATATACCCAAGCGTACACCGAGACACGGCGCTCCCTCCACGTCCTGGCGCGCCTCGACTCGACAATCCTCAGCCGCAACCCTCCCTGAGCACGTGACCCAAACCCCAGCTCGCCCACCCACGCCCACGCCCAACACGCCAATGCCCATAGCGCAGCCTCACGCACGCCCGCTCGCCGCCCGCACGCCCGCACGCCCGCACGCACTCGCTGCTGCTCACTCGCTCTCCGCCTGCCACCATGGCCGACGACTCTCCCTCCTCCTCGGTCCGCTCCTCGCAGGGCTCCGGCTCGGCCTCGAGAAGAACCCCCAAGAATGTATGCGCCCCCGTCGTGTCCTCCTCCCATAGCTGCCAGCTGCCACTCTGCCTGACATGTCAACGTCTACCATGTCCACGCCCAAGATTCGCCCACTGACTACCTGCTAACCACCCCCTCCTCCAGCCCCAGCAGCAGCTCTCGCAAATAGAAAAGTCCGTCACACACCTGCTTGTCGCTACAAAGCAGCTGCTCGGTTTGTCCCAGCCCCCCAGCCTCCCCCACGCATGCTCGCTGCTAACCACGCCCAGAGACGCTCACACTATGGTCCCGCGGCACCGCCACCGAGAGCGAAGTCTCCGACGTCTACGTTCGTCTCGGATATGAGTTCAACATCGCTTCGCGCGCCTTCAACGCCATCGGCGTCGACACCCAAGATCTTGGCAATGTCCCCGAGCTGCTGCGCGGCATTCTCGAGGAGACGCTCAGCCAGGAAGCCTCCCAGGCCAGCCTCGACAACTTTCTGCCACGAATCCGCGACATCATCATCAACCTGCTGCATGGCCTGAAGAAGAAGCAGCAGCGCCTGCGCCAGCGCACAGGTCGTGACGGCTCACTCAACCAAGCAAACGCCTCCAGCCCTCGCCAGGGCAGCGTCGGCAGTACAGGCGACGTCGAGGAGCCCCAACAGACACGTGCTTCAAGCACACGCTTGCCCGCACGCAACGATGGCACCGAGTCTGCCAACGGGCCTGACCTGCCTCCGCGCTCCTCGTCGGTCGCTGGCACCTCTTCCACCGCTGGCAGAGCCTCTCCAGCTAAGATGGAGTCGCTGCCCGCCAACCCCAGGGCCAATCGCTCCACCGCAAACAGCCACACGTCCAACGACTCTGCGTCGAATTCTGCCCCCCAACAACCGGCCACCGCCCCGTATCCCACAGAGGACGCCATGCCCAAGCCGCCTGAGCCCCCACAGACCGACTATGCCATCGACTTTCCTCCGCCGCCCCCGCCGCCGAAAGAAGAAGATGCGCTGGCTGCACTGCAGAGAGGAGGCGACCTGGAGCGCAGAGCTTCCCGTCGTTTCTCGGCATACCAGATTCAGAAGCACCTTGGTACCAACGGCATACCCCTCCCTCCTGTACAGAACTCTCCCATACCAAATCGGGGCCGCGATGTTCGCGAGTCTATGAACGCCGTTCGTACAAGAGCTTCTGTCATGCACAGCCGTCAGCGATCCAACCAGCAGCGACCAGGAATAGACACTTCGCTCGACAAGAAGGATGATGCTGCTAGCCGCATTTCGGAGGAGAGCGCCCAAAGCTCCAACCCAAGCTTTACTCCACCTCAGGAACCTGACCCAGAAGACAGCCCTACTCAAAAGACACCAGATGACAAGCTTGCAGCACCTCGCTTCCCTGAAGTTGACCAAGCGAATCTGGATGCAACGAGTGGGCCATTGGCCTACCCCCCTGATTTGGGGAGGGAGTCTCCTGTAAAGGAACCCGAAAAGTCTTCCACCGTCCTAACCAGGAGCGACTCACGCCGGGCTGCCAAATCGCCCTCCCCACAACCACAGCAGTTTGTACCTGAGCAGTCGCCGCAGCCTGGCAAGCCCCTCACTCTCTTTCTTCAATACAAGAGTAAGATCAAGAAGTACGTCTTCACTGACGGGTTTGATCTCTCGCCCGGACGCCTGCAGCTGGCATTTATTGAGAAGTTTGCCTGGGACACACACCGCAATGGTGAACTGCCTGAAATCCACATCCAAGATCCAGTTTCTGGTGTTCGCTACGAGCTGGAAGATATAAACGACATCAAAGATCGTTCGGTGCTCGTGCTCAATGTCGAGCAGCTGGATGAAGTCAAGTCTCACATCGACGACAAATTCGGTAACCTCAGCCGTCTTGTAGAAAGTATCAAGACGGTCGTTGTCGATCAGCAATCCGCCATCGATCGTGTCGCCGAACGCCAGCAGCAGACAGCTAAGGAGCTTGCTGGTATTGCCGCAGCGCCGCCCTTGTCATCCGCCCGCAATTCCACATATCTTCCCATTCGCCCCCAACAGACTGGTACTCCGGTAGAGGGTACTGTTGCGTCGGCAGCGCAGCTCAGCGAGGTTCAGTCTCTGCGTCGCGACCTTGCCGTGGTCAGACAGACGTACTCATCGTTCGTTTCCGACATCCAGGCCAGCATGTCGGCAGTCCGCACAAAGGCAAATGCCGTCAAATCGACCGCCGTCAAGGCTGCCCTGCCCACATTGGACGGCGACACAGGCCGTGCATACATCAACACCGGGAAGAAATCGCTGCAGGATGACTCTGAGAAGATTGTCAACCGGGTGGACGACCTTCAGGACCTGGTGGAAGATCTCCGCAAAGATGTTGTTATGCGGGGCGTGCGACCTTTGCCCCGTCAGCTTGAAATCACAGCCAAGGACTTGTCTGTGGCGACTGCAGAACTCAAGAAACTGCAAGACTTCTTGGCCAAGGAGAAGCCGCTATGGACCAAGATCTGGGAGCAAGAGCTGCAAACTGTATGCGAAGAGAGGGATCTGCTTACCATGCAGGAGGATTTGGCAGCTGATTTGCAAGACGATCTCGAGAAGGCCACGCAGACATTTGAGCTCGTCGAACAGGCGACGAAGCAGCAGAACCTGCAAAGCGAGAAAGACCAGAACAAGAAGACGCGTTCGAGCAGTGGCGCGGCCAAGGCTATCAGCGCAGCGTCGTTCGATCGCGCCGTCGACCCAAGACAAGCCAGAGATGGCGTGCTGGGCGAGGTCAAGGCTCTGCAGCCTAACCACGAAAGCCGTCTCGAAGCGATTGAGCGCGCCGAGAAAGCCCGGCAGCGCGATCTCTCGACGCGTGAGGATGCGTTTAAGCAAGAACTAGGCGCATTTGTCGAAGAAGGCAAGCTCAAGAAGAGCGGTGGCGTTGAGGAAGTCGAGCGTGTGCGCCTCATTCGCGAAGAGCGTGCGCGCAAGGAGAACGCCGAGCGCGAGGCTGCTCGTCTGAAAGCAAAGGCCGAGAAGCGGGAGCGGGAGCGAGAGGCCGCAGCCGCTGCAGCAGCCGCTGCCGCCGCCGAACCACAAGAAAATGCCGCCGAGCCAGCCGCCGAAGAAGCTGCCCCCGCAGACGCCCCTGCAGATGCCCCAGCAGAAGAGGATAAGGAGTCGCAGGCCCCGCCAGCTGAAGGTGCCAATCCTGCTTAAGCCCTCTGCTGTCCACCATCTATCTGCTGGGATCTGTGCTGATGCCCACCTTTAGGTGTAGATATGTCGCAGCGGCCGTACACGGTGGGGCCGTGGGTCACAAGCGGACTCGCGTTCCCGATGCCGATATACGGCCCAGGGCTCGGGGGTCCGGCGCTGTCAAAGTATACAACGGCTATCAGGGTCGTCGAAGAAGGAGATAGAAACAGTCGTCATCCCCCACGACCCGCCGTGGACAACAGAGTCGATAATACACATGTCCATGCAGCCATGCACACGGCACCCTCTCTGCACGTCAAATCAGAAAATACACCACCCCGCCGCCCCACCAGTCTGCGTCTCTACACCAAAACGCCTGAAACGCCTCCTACAGGCCGTAGGCGCGGACAAACCGACTCGGCTCTGCACACGCCGCCCCGGGACGCCGACGCCAATGGGAGTGCTGACGTGAATGCGGATGCGGACGCAGATGCGCGGAGCATCGTCAGCTTCTCGCCAAGCATGCGCGGCAAGCACCTCACGACGTGGTTTTCGGGCTTACTGGGTCGATGAACATGGCATGGAGGGCTGGGGGACTGGGGGATATGTAGCCCATAGTCTACTCATTGAACCAGTACATGTCATGGAGGAACCGTGGTGGGAGGTTGTAAGAAACAGGATACAAGTTCGCGAGTTACCCAGCGCAGTCGCTGGCGGGTACCCAGGTCGCGTGGCGTGCAAAGGAGGGGAGTGGATTGGAGTGGACTGGAGAAAACAGAGAAGCGAGAAGTAGGTGAGAAAAGAAAGAAAGCAAGAGAAGGAAAGAAACGGAGATTCATCTTTTCTCTCCCTCCCTCTCCCTCTCCCTCTCTTGGTCTCGGTTATCCCAGCGCGTCCGCGACCCATCTGTTGATTCATCAAGTCCAGCGTTTTGCGTGGCGTTTAGGGCGTATTTTCTTTTTTTGCTTTGCTTTTCGTTTGGTAGAGCCGTGTTGGGCTGTCGGCGTGCATCGATGGGCGTGAGCATGAGCATGAGCATGAGCATGAGCGTGGGCATGAGCGTGGGCATGAGCGTGGGCATGAGCGTGGACTTGGGCATTTAGCGTTTGTCTTCTCGCGTGGGCATGGAGGAGGAAGGGGGTTGCGGTAGAGGAGCAAGGGGCTTGTGTGTGTGCGTGTGTGTGTGTATATACCTGTGCGGGGCTCGCTCGGTGTGGGTGCGGTGTAGGCATGTGTGACTTGGGTAGCATGGGCTCGTTGAGCCTGGAGAATATTACATTATGCCTCTTCTTGCGATGGGCGTGTTTGGTTAGTACCTATGACTTGGTTGATTCACTGACTCGTTGATTCACGTCACAAGCAGCGTCACCACGGACCAAAGAACACAGAGCGTAAAGAGGATGGCGACAGGTTTCTCGACGCCAGGTATCAAGTATCAGGTATCTCAGTTCTGCTGGTAGCTAAACACGGCCTCGCTGTCGTGACGCTGCGTTGCTACTATCGCTCTCCCACTCGCTTCCTCCAGCTTCTCTTCTCGACACTATTCATTCGCAATCGTTAAACGTGCTCGCTCCTCGCGGGGGCTGAAAAATTGTGCAAAAACATAACCGCACCGCGAGAGCTCACACTGCAAAAGCCAGACTACGGCTGGCTAGCCTTTGGCGGGAAAGGCTCACTTGGAAGCAGGCTTGTCGGCGTCTTTTGACGCGTCGCCCTCGGACTTTTCTGTCGCGACAGACGACGGCGACTCGGTGACCTCGGCACTGGTCTTGGTGTTGCCGTACTTGTCAACCTGCTCGGCGAGGTCCTTGTCCTCATCGACCTGGTTGAACATGTCACCGTCGGAGCCGGCCTCGATCTCAGTGCCGTCGCCGAGCAGAATGATACGGCCACCGGGAGCACCGCCGCTGGGCCGGAATCGGTGGTCAAGATCCATGTCGATGTCATCAGGGGAGTCGTCAATCTGGTGATGGTTTCCAGGACCGCGGAACTCGGCTGCACGATTATATTAGAATAAACTCTATGCGCCGGTAGAGGCGGGAGAGGCTGGATCTTCAGACTTGCCGTACTCTGGCGGCGCACATGGGCCCTCTCCGTTTGATACCCGCTTCGCAATATCCTCGTACCACTGTTCCTTTGTACGCCCCTGCAGCAATCCTACGATGGTGATGGTCATGTTGTCACAACCAACACCTCCCGTGTCACTGTTCGAAGCCAGACAGTTGTCCATCATGTTCTCGCAAATGGCCGCGAGATCCTGCTTCGCCACAATACCACGCCTGACGAACTCGATAACGGCCTGAGAAGACTGGACGTCCCAGATGCCTAGCCAAGTTAGCAAAGATGTAGAGGTTGTGGGTACAGCCAGACATACCGTCGCATGCAACAACAAGGAACTCGTCCTCGGAGGTGATCTCGTGGATCTCGACGTCGGGGAAGGCAGTGACAATCTGCTGCTCAGGAGGCAGATCGGCGCTCTTCTTGAACTCAAAGTCACCTATCGCGCGGGACAGGGCGAGGTTGCCGTTGACGCGGCCAAAGTCGACGAAGCCGCCGGCCGCCTGGATGCGGGCCTTCTCGGCTGGGGGGAGTCAGTCGGATCCAAAAAGAGCGTCGCAGAAGACTGACCTTCATTCTGCGGCTTGTGGTCGAACGAGAGGGGCTTTGCGCGGCCCTTTACTCCCAGAACGGTACGCGAGTCGCCCGAGTTGGCCTGTTGCTGTTAGAGCACGCGTGTTGAGGGGAGGGCAAGTTTACATACCACGTAGATCTTGTCCTTGGAGAGGATGCCGACAGAGGCAGTGCAGCCAGAGACTTCCTCCTCGTACCTAGGGTCTGCGTCATGAGTCAGCCATGTTTCGGTGAGCAGCAAAAACAGCGTGGCAGCGCACCACTAAGGATAGCCCTGTCGGTTGCGAGGAAACCGTCCTGGAGAGCCTTTTTTATGTCGCCCTCGGCAAAGGCATCTTGTTTCGCTACAATCTCGTGCAGGTGCTCGCCCGTGTAGATGGCGACCTTGTCGCCGCCATGGCCGTCGTAGACACCGAAGAAGGCCAGTCGCTTGTCGGCCTCGGTGGGCTTTCCACCGTCGAGGGAGGCCTGGAGATCCAGGATACAGGCGTGTGCGTCCTCCATGCTGATTCTCCAGCCCTGCATGGACGAAGTGCCGTAGATGTACGTCTCGCCATCGCCGTTTTCAGATTTCTGGAGTGCAGAGGCGCGTTAGAAGGCAATCTGGGTGTGAAGAGAGGACGGGTGGCAGAGGAGCGGGGGCGGTGAGGGGACAGGAGGCAGGAGGCAGGAGGCAGCGGAGGGTGCGGGGTGAGGCGACGAGACTTACCTTGTCGACGACGGGCTCGGAGAGAGTCTGACCCATGGTTGCGGGTTGGTGCGAGTGCGCAGCAGTGGGGAGAGAAGAGAAGATTCGGGTGCAAGGCTCCAGACGCTATTGGGGCATGTATTTGTGAGGCGTCAGAGGTGGTGTGTGGGGGGTCGGTGATTTGGCGTGCGCGAGAATAGTCAGGCGCGGGGAGTAGAGGTAGAGGCCGTGGAAGGCGGCGGGAGGCAACTGGGCAAGCAGTCGCGGGGAATGGTCAGGGGAAGAATTGCGTCGTGGGCGCGGAGGGACAGACGGGGCGAAGTGGTGTGGTGTAGGTAGGCAGAGTGACGCTGCAGTCTCTCCCCCCGATAGCAAAGGCAGACGACAGAGGGCTCAGGCTAGTCTAGGCGGCTGCTAGCGCGTGGCGCAGGATGACGAGCGACGACGTTTACTTTGTCCGCACCCGTGACGGTGACGGCGACGGCGACGGCGAGCTGGGGGCAGGCCGGGGGGCTACTACCTACCTGCTAGCTACTACCTATCTACTTTGTGGATGCCATGGCCTGGTGCCGGCGAGGGGCGAGGGGCGTTGCAGCGGTGCAGCAGGGCTCGCGTGCCGCCGTGGCCATGAAGCTGCCAGCAAGCAAGCAGACACAGACAGGCCTGGAACCACCCGCTACGCCTGACCGGACTTGGGCGCACAGCCGGCTCGACCTGGCGCGACATGGCTGGATGGCTCACCACAACAGGCTCAGCATGCGCCCTGCAGCTCATCAATCGCTTGGATCCGAGTCTGCCAGTCTGCGAGTCTGCAAGTCGAGTCTACCTACCTACCAATCTAGGGCGCGCCCTGGGCTTGATAATACCGCGCTGTAAGAGCCCGCCTGGCCCCACTACCCATCCCACTAGTTCGCCGCCATCGTGACATGTACATGTCACTACCACCTACAAAGGTATCGATATCGATGTACCTATGTACCCAGCTAACGACTCCAAAACACATCCCAACTTACCAGCAGCCATCGACCCTCGCGCCATGCTATCATGCAATCTGCGTGTGCATCCCTTGAGGCTTCTGTCTCACCCTGAATGAGGGTCCTTCTACGCCATGAGCTGTTGTCTTGGTGAGCAGCTGGCCAGGTGTCGGACTGTCCCGTCCCGCCGAATGACTGCAACAACAATCCTTCCAGCCGCATGCCGGCAGTGCAGGTAGGTAGATAGATAGATACATAGTAGATGGCAGGCGGCAGCTGGCACCGGTAGGTACAAGTACGTACGAAACACGCCCCCCGTGCCGCCATCCAGACGTGCCTCGGCCAAAACCGCCGCTAGTCCCGATCCAGCACTGCCCTCGCGGTTTCGGACGTCTGCGAGTCGTGGGGCAATACGGGGAACAGTCAACCGACACGCGCAACCCTCCGACAGCCGTCGAGATTGCCAACCAAGCTTTACCGAAGCCCGGACAGACGCCATGTCGCAGCCCAGTCTCCCACTGTGCCCTGACGCTCAACCTCGGAAGTTTGACTAGCGCCCTCGTAGCTCCTTGGATCGTCATCACCTGCCGAGGGATCTCGCTGCTGTCGTAATGGATTTAGTCTCGATATCCCCACACCCTTTCCCTCTGCCTCTCCTTGTTTCACCCCATCTTTCTCCTCAATTCCCCCAGAATGTCTCCCACTCCCGATTGGGTCAAGCAGCTGAAGCCCTCGGGCGCCCAGGGCCATGAGCTACTGGCCGCCGAGCGTGCAAGCTCAAACATTCCCGTCCAGAAGCTCGAGGAGCTGCTCCACACAAAGGATGTCATCCAGCGCAGAGACGCCATCCTCGACATCCTCAAGGCCGAGAAGGTCTTCGACAAGTCGCAGAACTACTTCATGGGCCGCACCGACCGCTTCGAGCGAGCCCTTGCCCGCGAGAAGAGGCTGAGGATCCTGAAGAAGCAGCACAACTGGGACTACGACGAGTTCCGCGCCGCCACCGAGCTCGTCGGCGAGCCTGGCCCCTACGGTCTCCACGACAGCATGTTCAAGGTACGTGTCACACCCGCCACTCCCACACCGAGGCACGCCGCTTACGACTCAGGTCACCCTCGGCGAGCAAGGTACCCCCGAGCAGCAGGAGAAGTGGCTCACCCAGGCCAACGACTACAAGATCATCGGCTGCTATGCGCAGACAGAGTTGGGTCACGGCTCCAACGTCCGCGGCCTCGAGACGACTGCCACATGGAACGAGGACGACAAGACCTTCACCATCCACTCGCCCCACCTCACAGCAAGCAAGTGGTGGATCGGTTCTCTGGGCCGCACTGCCAACCACGCAGTCGTCATGGCGCAGCTCATCATCAAGGGCAAGTCCTATGGACCTACTCCCTTCTGCGTCCAGATCCGCGACCTCAAGACCCACGAGCCGCTCGACAACATCCACGTTGGCGACATCGGTCCCAAGTTCGGTTACAACACCATGGACAACGGTTTCCTCCTCTTCAACCACGTCAAGGTCCCACACATCAGCATGCTTGCTCGCTACTCGCATGTCGATCCTCAGACGAACAAGTTCGCGCGTCGTGGCGCACCCACACTCGTCTACGGAACACTCACATGGGTCCGATCAACCATTGTCATGCAAGCTGGCAGTGTGCTTGCTCGCGGTGTAACCATTGCCACCCGTTACTGCGCTGTCCGTCGCCAGTTCCAGGACCGTGATGCCCCTGCTGGCGAGGCCGAGACACCTGTGCTTAACTACACAATGGTGCAGATCAGGCTCCTGCCCCTGATCGCTGCCACATTCGCTCTCCACTTCACTGGAAAGTCGATGATGGACATGTACCAGGAGAACAAGAAGAAGATGACCGAGGGCAAGGCTGATCAGGCCAGCAAGCGTGGCCCTGGGCCCGAGGAGACACAGTCTGGCAGCGACTTCTTGGCCGATCTGCACGCCTCGTCTTGCGCTCTGAAGTCTCTGAGCAGTACCATTGCTGCCGAAGGCCTCGAGGCGTGCCGAAGGGCTTGCGGTGGTCACGGTTACTCCAGCTTCAGGTACGTGGTTTCTACCTAAACATCATTCAGCAACTAACACGTCACAGCGGAATTGGCCCGTGGTACGCCGACTACCTCCCCACCATCACATGGGAGGGCGACAACTACATGCTGACACAGCAAGTCGCCCGCTACGTAAGTTCACTTCCCCATGTTACAAGCCATCCCTGACATGCCCAGCTCCTCAAATCTGCCCGTTCTGTTCTCAACGGCGAGAAGCCCACCAACGACACCACCAAGATCCTCACCGAATTCCAGTCGCGCCGCGAAATCGGTTGCGCTTTTGACGTCATTGGGTCCGACGAAGACCTTGTCGCTGCGTACGCATGGCGTGTGGCGTTCCTCGCCTTCGAGGCCTCAAAGCACCGTGACGAGCAGAAGAAGCCTTGGAACGACCTGCTTGTCGATTTCTACCGCCTGAGCAAGGCACACGCTCAGTACATGGTCGTCAAGACGAATCTGTCGGCACTGCAGAAAATCGCCGCTGCATCCTCCATCGACAGCGAGACTCTTGATGTGCTCATGAAGCTCTTCCGCCTGTTCGCACTGCACACCCTCGAGCAGGAGGGCTCCGAGTTCTACGCTTCCGGCGCATGTAGCAAGCAGCAGATTAGCCTGGCGCGCACCAACGCCGTCATGCGCCTGCTCAAGGAAATCAGGCCGCACGCCGTGCGCCTTGTTGATGCGTGGGGCTTTGACGACTGGGTTCTCGACAGCAGTCTCGGTCGCAAGGACGGAAAGGTGTACGAGGACATGTTCTACCGTGCGAGCGAGCTGAACCCGCTGAACCAGATTACGGTTGACCCGTACCCTGACAGCGAGGTGCTGTTTAAGCGAATCGATAAGGCGAAGCTCTAAAAGCCGCATCTTGTTGTATTACTTTTGATGAAGGGGTTAGACAAAGATAGATAAAGACAACCAACTCACCATGTAATTGAACTAAAACATCGATCAATCTCTCTACACCAATGTGCTAGAGCATCCCTCTCAACAACGTCAAGTAACTATCCCTAGGCTGTCTAGAAGGTACTCTATGTCTAAAAGAATTATGTACAGATTTTAGAAAATCACGCAGGAGGTATGCTATCATTTGCAATATTATAGATGTTGTTCATGTTAGTTAACTAACAGGGTTGCTGACTTAGACTGTACCTTTCAGAAAGATACATCGTGACTTCTAAAAGAGTGGATCTCTAAATGTAAGTCGAGGCAACGGAAGTACACCCATACTCACCGTCCGCCAGATCCGTTCAACCAGAGCCTTTGCAGCCATTTATCCGTTCTTCTCGGCAAAATCCATTGCTCTTTGCACTTGCTTTCCGCCGTCTGAGATGACATCTACCTGTTTGTGGTACAGCATGAGCAAGCATGTCGAGTCTTGCGTGTTCTGCCGCGCCTTCTAAAGCCGTCCTCCCTTGGAATCTGCAGGCCGGAGCATTGGTATCAGCGCCGCGCTCCTGGATAAGGCATTCTGTAAGTCCCACGTTGCCTTTGATAGCGGCAAATTGGTGCGCGGTAGCGCCACCACGTATACATGGCGGTGCGTTGACTTCTGCGCCGTTGTTGAGGAGGTAGTCGATGACTTCCAGATTGCCTATTTCTACAGCTAGCTGTAAGGGCGTACGACTGGTACCGAAAACTGTGTTGTCGTTGATATTAGCCCCCGCTTCATGCAACAGCTTGACCACTATTACATCGTCCGAGGCGATCGCGTCGAGAAACGGTGTCCAACGCCCTATAATAACATTCCCGCAGAATATATAATCGCGAAAAGGAATAGTTGGGCTGTTGGGATCCCCAACGCATGCGAGTAGTGTGCGAATGATGTTGATATTGCGGGACCTGACCGCTTCGCTGAACAAACTCGTAGGAAGGCCTGCAAAAGAAGGAGACTTATCCATCGGTTGGCTAGAGTTCAAATTGACATATGGTCCAAGAAGGCTGACTATTTCCTTGTCTTCATCCTTTCTCGCCGTTCGAAGGGCTGTGCTTGCAAACTCCAAGTCGCCGTATGGATAACATTGACGGAGAGTATCAAAAACGATCCCAAACATGCTCTTGGACTGCGACAATGCAAACTCAAAGGCCGTTGAATCTTTGAGCTCTGCCCCTTTGCTGATTAGTTGGCTTACCAAGTCTTTGTGTTTTTGTCTAACAAAAGTCGAGAGAGATAGGTTTTACTCATGTGTTCCTCTTCTTTTCGAATCTCAATGATATGTCAGATGCTGTGCCACGTATCCTTGGTGATCTTTTTTCAGAAGCCCCAACGCCTGAACTGCGCCTCATACTTGGCTTTTCTATGGATGTGCCAGTTCAAATTACGGAATCGGAGGTCTTGCTTGGGTAAGTTTTTTGCAGCCACCTCGGCGAGATATGACGAAACAGCTGGCGACTTACGTTACATGCATATCGTGATGACTTAGCATGTACTCAATCACACCACTCGACCCCTCCAATTCCATATTCCTGTCTAGATAAGCGACCTTTATGGCTTCCTTATGGGCTTCTCATCGCGCCGAGGGCACTTTCGACTGGCGGATGGGAGGCATTATAGCTAGGCATAACGATACTAAATTGTACTAGATCTGGAAAAATTATAGGTATGCAAGTTTTGGGCGCCGCTGAGGGGCAAGTTGGCGTTAGATCCAAACTTGCTGTCGTCGTCAGATCTATGTAGTGACAAAGGGATTTTTTTTCAGCGCATTGTAAGACAGGTACACCGTTTCGTTGCATCTGCAAAGATAGGACTTTAGATAGTTAGTTATAAGTGATCAGAATCTAATTTGGTGCCTCCCAAATAATTAGCAGTTCAATCTATACCACAACATGCATATAAGTGCGTCATATGTACAGCCTGTCTTTATCATCGCCATCAAATCCTCCATCCCAGACTCCCTCAAAAACACTAATGGCTGCTTGGTCGATCGAAGCGCGTGTTGCACTCTTCATAAACATCTTGGTGCCTATCGTCGCTCTCCTAAGGAAAAACTGTGTGGACTCGGTTTCGCTCGACACATCAAAGTAAGATTTCTGGACCTAAAATCGTGCGGCCTCAAAACAACATGTGAATCAGACCGCAGCACCGTGCCTCTACACACAATCTGGTCGAGAGCAACGCTCCCCGCGGACCACTAGTTGTCTTCGTCCACAGTGTTGTTGTATTTCAACAGGCGGCGTTGGATCCGAAGCGTCTGGACGAGATCTCATGGCGAGTAGAATAGAGATCGATGTAGAGCACTGTGGAGTTTCCATTGGCATGTGGGTTACAGATGTTGTATGTATACAAACATATATATGTATAGATACATAGGCTCATCAGACTAGCAACTAATCTGGAACGCAGCTTTTATGAAGTCTTGTAATAGTAGTGATACGGCGTTGAGTAACGCGAGCTTCAAGTCACAGTCCTAATCGTAATTAATGTCCCACCATCGTACAACGGGCAGCTTCGGCTCCCCCACATCCCCGGAAGCCTCCAGCTTCAAATCATCCATCTTCATCCTCAGCATCACTTCGCTTTCTGGCTCGTACTCCATCGCTTCTTCGAGATACCCCCAAGCCGCTCCGAAATCTCCAGTGCTCTTGCAGACCACGTGCAGCCTGAAGCACAGCATCGCTTTCTGCTTCCGGAGGAACTTCTTCAGGTTCGCAGTGCCCTCCACTACTTTGTCAGGGTATTGCAGCCGCGCAGATAGAAATGTGATTCCTTGCTCGGCGAGTTGGCGGGCTTTCTGCAGCTTTTGCTGGTTTCCAGGAGTTGTTGCAGCGTTGGGCCCCGATGCATCCAGCCCAGTTGCCGATGTAGAGTTGACAGTAAGCTGGACGTAGTTGGCCAGATTGTTGTTCAAATTGACCCATAGATTAAACAAGAGGTCTCTTTGAGGTGCGTTGGCGGGTACACTGCGCAAGCATTCCAAGTGACAGGTCCAGAGAACCTCGGCGTATTTCGCGGCCATCTCATATCTATCCGCAGCTGCATCCCAGTCTTGTATCTCTATCTTTTCTGTAGCGCCGTACTGAAGAGAATTCAGCTTCTGCATATGGTCATTGGCTGAGTATTTGCCGATGAGACGTGTCCTGAGCTTCTCCACGAGGGTATCGGGTATCGTGGGGCTCGTGCTGATGCCGACAAAGTGCGCGGGGACAAACCAATCGGCCCAGGGCTGGATGAGTAAACTGATCGCATCCTCCAGTGTATGCAAGAAAGTGTCCAAAAGCGTGAATGATGCAGAGGCCTGCATTGTCCAGATGTACCAGTCAGGCATCCACATCATTCCCAACAATGAGTGGATGCCCTCGGCTGGAATTATAAAAGCAGGAGAGCTTTCAGATGAAAGGTCGTTGTGATACATGTAAAAGTCCAGTTCCATAGCGACTGGTGTGCCGAGCGCGGATTGCTTCACTGTCCCATCTAGTGACCATAATTGCGAGACGATAGGCAGAGGGGCCGCATCGTCTTTTAGTATTTTTTCAATGAACTCGGGGTCGTTTGTTTTGACGAGGACACAAAGTTGCGATTTAAGGAAGGTTTTGATCTCTTGGTGGAGTTGCTTATTGAGGAAAAGGAGATTGCACAAGGGCGAGGACAGGGCTTTCCCGCTTTCCGATGTCGCAGGCTTGGGGCATGTGGATATTTTTGCATAGATGCGCTCGCGCACTTTGGACGGGATTGATGAGAAAGAGGCACTCATTGTGAGAAAGAGATGATTTTATCAGACGAAAAAATGCTGCCAACTCAACGACTTTATGTAGTTGGAAGGGAGATTATTTACTCGCTTCCTTCAGGCGGCAACTGCTAGCGCGAATCCATCAGGCAGCCTTGCCCAGCCACAGACGACGTGCCGTGTTGAACCGTGTGGTTTGTTTTGGGTCGCCAATATTGCCATCACTGCACCTTGCCTTGTGAACAGCAACATTCTTCAGCATTCGTATACTAGTCGCCAGCTTCCCCTGAGATCTTACAATGCATCCGAATTGTTGACATGAACGTAGATTATCATTGCTGTTCCGTCTACAGGTCAATATTCGACTCATCACGTATTGCCTTAGTGATACACGGGTCTCGCCGCATCGCTCGTTCCTGCAGGCTCCACTCTGACGTTGAACACCTTAGGTTGGTCTGCTTCCACGGTTGTTCCATCTTGCTGCTCTTCCTCGTTTGGCGCATCAGCAGTTGGGCTCTGTGAAAGTGGCTCAAAATGGGCCTCCCCGATCCTCTTCCTATCGATGCGCCGTCTCCAAGGCTTGTAAAAAAGCACGCTGAGGCCTCCAAATAAAACAAAGGCGCCGCAGATTGCTCCTCCTGTGTGAAATCAGTATGAGTAGCAGATGTCCGGGGAGTATAGACTTACCGACAATGTCCCAGCTGTCACCCAGCTTCTCGACGCCATCCCAGAAGCTGCCGTTCGGCTCCGCTACGTTTAGAATCAAATTCAAGAACTGTACCGTGCCGATAACGGTCGCAACGATGACGGTTATGATGGTGAGCACGATGCTGTAGTAGCATATTGCGATAGGGTCCCTCGCGAGCTGCGTGCTTGTATAGAGCGTCATCATGAGCGCGCCGTCAGTTGTGTCCAACAAGCACATCCCTGCTGTAAACAGTAGTGGAAAGATCAAAATAAGCCATATTGATGTGCCTTTCGTTGCCTGGATAGAGCTGATCCCAAGGATGGCAATCTCAGACGACGTGTCGAAGCCGAGCCCAAAGAGCACGCCAAGTGGATACATCTTCCACGGCCGGTCAATGAGCTTGAACAGCTTCTGCAAAACGGGAAACAGACACCCGCCGCCTTGAATTTTGAATTCCTGATGCTCGGTCCCAGGCTCGCTCGCAATCAGCCTCTTCATCTGCACAATTAGCTTGTACAGAATGTAGATGTTCATGATACCGAGCAGAAGCAAAAAGGCGGCAGAGACTGACGTGCCGATGATGCCACCGATGCGCTCGAAATTGTCAAACTTGGACGATACGGCGGCGGCTGTGCCCGCCACCACGAGAGACGTGATGATGACGACGGTTGAGTGGCCGAGAGAGAAGAACATGCCAACAGTGACCGGGCGTTGGCCGGCGGCAATCAACCGACGCGTCATGAGATCTATGGCTGAGATGTGGTCTGCGTCTAGCGCATGGCGGAGACCCAGCGCGTAGGAGAGCACGGCGGTGGAGACTAGAGGTGTGTTGAAGTGCTGGAGGTTTGCTGAGCTTTGCGGCGGGGTGTTTGAGAGAGGTACATACGAGTACTACGCCGACTGCAGCCCACACCAGGAGGTTGATCGCAACGAGAGTGACGATGATTGCGATTGCTGGGAACGGCAGCTTGCTGAGGTAAGGAATTCGCGAGTGGTATGCGGACGCCTTATCCGAGGCTTTCTGGAAGAGTGAAGGGCCGGCCTCTATGTCGGCTGATACGTCGCTCGGTGTTCGCGTTGCCATGATGGGTTTGATGTCGCGCACATGGACTTACGTACTGCAGGTGGATTTAAAAATGAGGGTGTATCTGCTTCAACGATGCTCTTGTGGAATGTCACGGTTGGGAGAGTGTACTGTGAAGTGGGGTAAGCCTCCCGATCGGCTTCTAGGCCCTAATGGGATAGTCTATCGCCGCGGGCGCACTCCATGCAGCCTTTGCAAAGATACCATCTACCTACAATCCTCTTTCGCCAAGTCCACCGCCGCCCCTCGACGCCATGTTCCCCCCAAGAATACAGGATTCGCATAGAAGAGCATGATGTAGGTGCATAAGCAGCCCCCTCATCTTAGGACCTGCCCGTTTACTGTCCTTGCTTACCTGCCAATTGCTTGTAATACCTCTTTACTAAATCCAACTCATGAATATCATCCTTGCGTCTTTGCAAAATTCTCTACCCAATAGTTACAACTATCTCTATTCACATATCAACCTCTTTCCCAACACTCGACCTCTCTCTCCTCGCCTTTTACGATCAGCCTCGAGATTATGCTCTGCGCCACCCATCCTATCACATTCAAAAGGGCATTTATATTCCTCCTCAGCAGACTGCTCTACAACGGTGGCTTGACCTTTACAAATACTCGCACGGGAGAATGTATTCCACGGCCAAGTATGCACGCACAGTACATACTCTCAAAAGCCAATGAGCCACCAATAGAAGAAAACCAGTCACATTAAACAACGCTCTTTCCGGATAGGCCTTACATTCTCGAGGCTACATTCATACCGACCGTCACGACTGCGCCGATCGCTCCTCGGCCGAATATAACAGTTGCAGAGATGGAAAGAGATTCAGAGCTAACAGCCGTCAATCACCAGGTGGCGCCATGTGAGGGGCTTTGAGGACGGCCAGACCTACGAGGTTGGTATCTGCGAGGGTATAATGATTAGTTCGTGGCTGCATGGAAGCTTTGATGAGATCCTAGAGACAAGCAAGGCAGGGACGACACCAGAGCTTTTCAAAGAACATATCCCTTACAGGGTATCGCAGAGTGCGAAGTTTGCTGTCAAGCGGCCAGATGTGGATGGGAGTCTGAACTATCCAGGTAAGTAGGCAACTAAAACAAGTCTTTCAGCTCCTTACGTTACTCTTACAAAGCGGCATGAGCTATTCTGTGTTCCATGATAACCCTGAGTGAATTGCAATATGAAAAGGCCGAAATAATCTGCAGAAGAGAAGGAGAACAGTATTCCATAGATACCGAACCCCGAATATTATCTAAGAACTGTACAGTAGAACGAGGCTAACGCATAAACGCTGTTCTGGTTTGCATCACGCCTAATTGTTAGAATACAGCACTAA
Source organism: Neoascochyta sp. HWLR27 (assembly GCA_019775935.1). Taxonomy (NCBI): domain Eukaryota; kingdom Fungi; phylum Ascomycota; class Dothideomycetes; order Pleosporales; family Didymellaceae; genus Neoascochyta; species Neoascochyta sp. HWLR27. Next base: position 12,651 of record WODD01000082.1, on the reverse strand, counting down.
GCTGAAAGATGAAAGTCTACTCGTATAAATTAGATAAAAATTTGCCTTAGTTACTGAAAATAGCCAAAGATCAACTAATCGCTCTTTGTAACAACACCCCACCTCTCAGCAAAGGGATCGTCACTGGCATTCGTACGGGTCCATTCAGCTGAATCGGCAACATACTGGGCTGGTGCCGAGCCATATACGTCAGAGATGAATCCCAATGTACCATCAGCACCCGCTGAGACCCCGGAAGTTGTGTAGGTATTCCCGTCTTTTACCCAGCGCCCTGTCTGGTATGTGACATTGGTACCGAACGTAGTAGCCCAAGCCCAAGCCCTCTTGTTTGTCGTAGCTCGTTTGTTGTCAAGAACGCCAGCCCTTGCCAAGATCGTGCTCCCAGTGCAGACAGAAATTATGTATTCGAGAGAAGGGTAGACCTCTTTGACGAATGCAATTTCTCGTGACACATTGCCTCGCGTGCCGCCACCACCAGGCACAATCAGAACGTCCAAAGGTCCCTTCTCTGCATGTTTTCCCGAAGTAAAATTGCTTTGCGCAAGTTCGCGATACTCGTCGAAAGTCACCGTTGGTGACAAACCCATACCAAACTGTGAATTCGGTGGTGCGCATGTTGATGGCGTACTTTCTGCTCCCAGAATAGACATGTGCATCTTCCCGGTCACATTACCGTAGTATAGGCTCAGTCCGATCAGGATCTCCATGGGTCCAAACATGTCGAGTGGAGTGAGGGAAGGAAATACAACAAAGCCGAAGTGAAGGGGTACTGCAGTCGTGTTCGTGAGAGGTGGCAACGGGGACAGTGGCGTCTGGGCATGAGCAACTACCGCCGCCGCTAGCACAGTCGAAATTCGAGATGCGAGCATATTTAACCAAGATGATGGCAGGAAGGTTGTGAGATGTAGATAATAACTTTCTCAAAACCTAGCAAAGACTTCGATTTATTTGGTAGTAGTGAATTTGACGTTCTAATACATCGACAAGGCCTCTTTATATGTCCTAGAGAGCGCACGACGATCCGTTATCGATTTTGTACTTATTAGCCGCGTGAGTGTAGTCGAGCGTTCTGCATTCAGAACCGATAGATTAACTGCAAAGCTTACAACCCGCTCAAAATTGCGCACCCGCCCAGATTTGCAGGGAATGAACATATTGGGTTTGAAAGCATCGAGCCACCATGTACGAATGGCAACAATCCTGCCTTAAAATTTAATCTTTGCAAATGAGCTAGGGCGCCTAATCTTACATCTGACGCGCCCCGCTTCGCTAAGCTATCCTTAGATTTCATACCCGAGTATCTGAATCAGTCGAACCGAGAAGATTAGATGCCTGCTTTGTATGGCATAGAAATTCTTTGCTATTTGGTCTCGACTAAGACTTGTCTTCTCCAGACGCGGATGGCCTTTGCACCAGCACGGCAAATTCGATCCAAAAGGTAAGCACAGTTTCACCGGATCTGTAAGAAAGCGCAACTCTGCCGAGGTCACACATACTTTTTCAAATCAAAGATACTGTGCGGTCGTTGAGAGCATCTTGGGATCATATGCTCACTCCAAAGGTCAGCATCTTGCTGTTCGGATAAGCAGAGCAGTCGACTTTGAAATACCCGGATGCAGAGCACTCAGGTAGACACGAACTTGATAATTACTACCAGTAGGACAGCTAACTAACTAATTTTAGTTGACAAAAGAAAGATTCATAGAGGTGTGTCGTCTTTTCCATTTTTCAACGCATAAACCTGTTCAGCGTTCATAGAACCTAATTAACATGTTCTTCTGGCCTGTTGGGAGTCGAACCTACGGTAGATAGAGCAGCGGGTGGCTGCACATTCACCGCCTTAAATACGCGCTTACTAAGCCGCGTGGCCCAAGCTCCACCTACTGCCTTACCGCCGATCCTCTTCCTTCCATAGCAAGAATCAGAACAATCGGAATCACTTCAGCTCGTTGCAACGAATGTGATCCAGATACCTTAGCCGTATCAACATGGCCTCAGGATTTCCCCTTCGATCTTCTTACCCATTACATATAGAGGCCGAGCTGCCACCAACGGCACCTATTGTTATTGGTAGGATCTCTCGTAGGTCCCACTTGTGCAAGACTAAGCTCCTGGAGACTCGAATCGTTACCCCACTGAGAGAATGGAGGTAGCCCTTTTGCATTGGGATTGCCGGATCGAGCGAAATTGGTCCAGTAGTCTTGTATGATATGGGCAAGTGTGACATTGATGGGTCGGAAGAAAACGTCTGTTGGTTGCCCGTCGTAGAATACGTAGTAGAGCTCTTGACCGTGCATCGCTGGTGGTGTAGCAAATAAATAAGAGTATGCCCGGCCTCTGAAAGCCATGTTGATGTAATATGTGAGACAAGTAATGACCGTCTCCGAGGTAAGAAGAGCTTGTCGGCCATGAGCATTATAGTAACCATTTACGCTCAGGGATTTGGACGTCGCTGGGTTGTAGTCTTCCAGTACACTTCCTTGGGTTGGAATGCTTGCCGGATAGATTACTCCAGTAATATATCGAAGCACAGATGGAGGTGCATTTGGAAATGAAGATGCGATATATGCTAGATCGTGGTCAGTGAGTACCAACTCAAAAAGTAAACTTGCCAACGTCGTGTCGCAACCCACCTTCAAAAAACGTGCTGTTAGTCAAACTTGGATATGCCATGCCTTCATCACCGTTATGCCCCACCATGACATCTACAGACTTATCGAAACGACCATGCAATAGCAGTAAGCTAGGCATCTCAGGCACAAACAACCCATCCACTACTGGTCCTGTGCATCTGGGTCAGTGACATATAACACCAAAACTGTTCAGAATCTTATAGGTACCATATGTCCACGATCCCGCCCTGGAAGTTCGGACCTGGAGCTCGTTCACAGCTTGAACCACGTTCGTCGGTAATTTTCTGACTTCTTCCAGATCGGACACGTTCAAAAGCCTCAAAAAACTCTGGAAGTTTGTCTCCTGTTCCAAATTTCCGGTCATCGGAGTGAATCCTGGACTTTGCAAGATTGCCCTTTGGAATGGGGCTCTGCCGTTCCTATCTCCAAATGCCGTTATCTGGTGGGCAATAGAACCGCCACCGGCGGATTCACCGAATACTGTTACCCGTTCCGGATCACCGCCAAAGAGATGTATGTTCTCTTTCACCCATCCCAAAGCTAGTCGCTGGTCATAGAGTCCTGCGTTACTTGTTCCGCTCGCTGCAAACGACGGTCCAGATGACCAACCAAAGGCACCTCTTCGGATGATCAGTGACTGGCGTCTAGTTTTGAACATGGCAACTCACAGTCTGTAGTTCATCGCAATAAGTATCACGCCATCTTCGTTATCCTGCTGACTTCTTGATACCAAGCCCCCCAAAGGCACATCGTATTTTGTCCCGGCGCAATACCCTCCGCCATGTATCCATACCATGACAGCTGCTCCTTTTCGGACCCTGTCGGACTTCAAGATGCGTCTTTGAAAAGCTTTCCGGGGCACCATGACATCCAAAAACAGACAGTCTTCTGTAGCTCGAGGGTCCTGTGGAGTGTTCCGTGGATAATCGAAGCTTTTTGTGGAGTTTTGAAACCCTTCCAAGTCTGTCCTACCAGTATTGCTGTAATAAGTGTTGTATATTTGATTGACAGTACTACCCGCGGGGTACGCTTGAGGACAGATGCGTGCGACAGATCCATCGTCAATAGTTTCATTGCGACCCTTGGGCGGTACTGGAGCGGCGAATCTTAAGCTTCCAAGCGGCGGTTCTGCATAGCGTATATTCGAGAAGTTGTAGTAATTTCCAGTCGTCTGGGATTTCACGTTAATTGGATAGCCCAGAGAGACTGAAGGAGACATCGCTTACATTGAAAGATGCCTGATAACGGCCGTACCCGAGGTCAACGACTGGAAGCTGAACATTTCGCGGCTCCGACGTGCTTAGTGCATATGCTGCTACCCAATTCACGGCCAAAAGCAATATTGAGAAGAGTGTCACCATATCTGTTATGAAGGTGAAAGTACCGCGAGGATTTCAAACTGCTGCTAGAGTTTCTGCCCTTTGTGCTTGGTCGCGCAGGTGTTTTACCTAGTAACTGGGTATGCGAGTAAGCGCTTTTATCTGTCCAACCTGTTACGCAGATGGTTCGGGTAAACATCTCGCAATGTCAGCCACCGACGAAGATCTTGAGTTACCGACTTATCATGAGCCTGAATATCCCGGACTGCATGTTCGACCTTTTCTAGTGGCATGTGCGACTTCTCTAGCGGCATGTCTGACTTTTGTACGCTGCGCACCTGACCCTCTAAAATTGTACGATCAAGCAAGTATATTGATCTTTTGTATGGCAATACAAAGACTATGGCATGATCCACGCGGATCCAATCCGTTGTTTGTGCTTGTGCACGCCTTTACGCAAGCCCCTAGCTGCAGCCGCTGAAACCTCGCTCACGTTTTGTACAACCGATGTATGTATTTCAAAACGCTCTTCTGCCTACACACACCGGTAAGATAATAACATGTCTTAGTTTTTTCGAGAGCATTGTATCTTCGCATGTTTTGCACAGGACTTGACCCCAATTTGAATGACTATGTAATGCATCTATTAAAAGTTACTGATGGTCTCCCTCAAACTACGCCAAATCGCAACCCAAACTTTACACTCCCCTTGATTCCAGCGCAATATTAAGTGCTTTTTGGAACACCTCTACGTTCTCCGGCCTTAAAATAGTGAAATGAGTTCCCTCCACGCGATGATACCGGAGAGGACCTTGGGAATCTTCTGTGTCAACGTCATTTTGAGTAGCACCCGTGACATGGTTCTTCCACTTCGCAAGCCAATCGTGGCGCCATTCGAGATCCGTGCACTCGTACTGCGGTAGTGGTGGCACCCAGAAAAGGTCATACTTCGAAACCGATCCAGTCGGGACGTAGGATCTAGTGATCATCTGCATGTTCTCATTGATGCGTTGCCATGCCTCAACCTTCGGAACGCTGAGGTCGAGGTTCTCCAGTGTTCCGTCGGGAAATCGCGCAAATATCGCTTGCGTGAATTCTTCGTCCAGGGTGTTTTCCATCTCTCTTTCCCAACTCAACGCCGTGTCCACGTCCAAGAGCTGGAAGAAGTGCAGCAAATCAATGATGAAGTTTCTCGGTTTTGCGCGGACTTGAATGCGAGTCAAGTCTGCAGGATTGTCGATGCCACCGCAGAACGACATCTGTTCACCGGCTACCTCTAGTCTTTTCCCGAGCTCGAATGCCAACATGCCACCAAAACATAAGCCAAGGAGTGCATAGGGACCTTTTGGTTGATGCGCTCTGATCCCCGCTACGTATATGTCGAGCATCTCATCCAAAGTCTCGAATGGCGTTTCATTCTTGTGGAAACCGCGCACGCGAAGTGCATACACAGGACGATCCGGGATATATTTGAGGAGAATCAGCCAGGTCAAAAACTCTCCACCACCGGGGTGACAGAGGATGATTGGAGTTTTTGAGCCGCTTGAGACAAGAGGCACGATTGGGTCGTACCCAGCAGTCGTGGTTCCCAATGACAGCAACATGGTGTCCATGTCGCTGATGGTCCTGCAAGCGAGGAGGAGTGACATGGAGATCGTTTCCTCGCGCTCAAGAACTTTTTCAAGGGACGACTTGATCCTCAGATAGCCAAGGCTGTCGATGTTCAGATCAGCCAGAGCTACTTCGAGGTAGAGATCCGAGGGAGTCAGTCCAGTTTCCTCACACAACACGCCCGCGAGAATCTTTTGCAGAGAGGTGGTAAGCTGAGTCCCTCGTTGCCCAAGGGACTGTGGTACACGTTCAGCGAGTTTGAATTCGTCAAAGTCGCCAGCGATGAGCGAATTCTTCAACTTGGAGCGTGATAATTTGCCAATGGTCGACTTGGGCAACTTGTGCCTAGGTAGCGGAACGACCATCATTGGTCGCTTTCGACAGAAACGGATGACTGACTCGTTGATCAGTGCAACAGTGTTGCGCAACTCAGGTGTGTCTTCCAAGGCGTCATTGGGCGGGTTGAACAGGACGACAACCTCTTCGCTGTCAGCATTCGCCCCGTCCTTCCACATCGAAAAAGTTGCAGTGAAACTTTTGTTCAAACCGGGGATGTTTGCCGACTCAATCGCATGTTCCAGTTCAAAGGAGGAATAGTTCTGGCCATTGATGATCAAAACCTCCTTCGTACGGCCTACGATGCGCAGATTTCCCAGATTGTCCAGCTTTCCGAGATCTCCGGTGTCGAACCAGCCGTCAAGTGTCTTACAAGCGGCGGTTGCTGACTCGTTGTTGAAGTAGCGCCGGAAGATAAGTGGTCCGCAGATTTGTATTGCGCCAGATTTGCCTTGTTTCACAGGCTTGCCGCTCTCATCAGCTAATCGAAGATTGTGCTCTGGGAGATGCTTTCCCACAGACGCGAAGACGTAATCTCGCTCCACATCATACGCAGGTGCTTCGCAGTTGTAGAAAAGTGCGGAGCAAGTCTTCAAGGAATTAGCATGTAACTTTCGTAGGCTTGTAGTTATCGGAAGTACCTCACTCAACCCGTAGCTTGCCTTGATGCATCCTTTCCGTGCACCGTAGTGAGTCAAGATCTTTTCAGCAGCTTCAAGAGTAGCTGTCCTGTTTGCTTCGCCTCCACACATGATGACGTGTAGCTCGCTGAGATCCAGACGCATGGACTCTTTCTGGCTCGCATCCATATCGTTCATGGCACGGGACGCGGCTGCGATGAAAAAGTTGGGAGCGAATGTATATGCAATGCGGTGATCACTCAAAACTTTCCAGAAGCGGGCTGGGCTTTGAACTAACTCTATAGCTGGGACCATAACCTGGTTGGCGCCAGCATACAAAGCATGGAGATGGTTCTCGCAAAGGGCGGCGCTGTGATCGAAGCCTGTACATAACGTTTTAGTGGTTACATCTTGTGAGTCCTTGAGGCGGGTATACTTACTAACCCAAGACATGAATGTCTTAGTAGAGTCCATATGATGGAAGCTGCTCTTCAATTTACTTGAAGTAACCAGCTGCGCATGCGTATACTCGACGCCTTTTGCAAAACCTGTGCTACCGCTAGTGAACAGAATTGTGGCAAGATCATGCCCGTCTCCATCTTCATCAGTGGTCTTCTTGATTGGATTGTCGGTCTTCTCCTGAACATTCGCGATTACTTCAACTGTTACAGTGTTGAAAGCCGGGGTCGTCCGAAACACCTTCCCCAGCTGCTTCGTAGTCAAAATCGTGGCGCCATTGAAAAGCTTGTTAAGATTGTCAAGTTCACCCACGACGGTGACCTCGTTGCTTGACAAAGAAGAGAGCACTGCGGGTACACCCCCTGCTGCTACAACAGACCAAAACCAGATTGTGTTGTCGCGGTGATTGTTGAAGTACAGCACTACGCACCTTTGAGGCGTGACAGTTCCATGTGCCTGAAGCTTGGCTGCGTTGGACTTTATCGTAGTCAGTTTCGTTGAGTCTTCTCTCAATACATATCACTTTACCTTTGCCTCCATGAACAGGCTTGCATAAGTCATGAAATCTCCTTTCTGGTCCCAGCCATTGTCTTTGAAGGAAATGCCGTTGTTTGGCCACATCTGCGCTCCACGTTGCAGCAGCCCGAGGAGTGTTTTCGGGTCCTCATCGTACTTCTCCACCGGTGTATGCTTTTCGTCTAGAGCGGTGGGGGCGACGAATGAATAAAGGCGCTGAACTAGTGGGATAATCATTGTGGAAAACCTAATGCTTGTGGTGTATTGATTTGGTCTCAGGCGGGGGAGATCTTATAAAATATCATTGGAATCAAAAACATTCCGAGAAATTTTCGACATACGCCAGCAGTGGCAATCCATCGCGACTCGTTGCGTGGAGTTGGACATCTCTGCATTGAGAAGATTGTATGCTGGCTCCGCAACCGGTCATTCGCGGACCCGCGGAAGCGTGGGATCCACGGTGCGCGTTTTACGAAACCGTCAATCAAGGTCGTTATCTACCAATGGCAGCAACCAGAGACTTCAATACCAAAATAGGCAACAGCGGCTTGAATTTATCTTCCATCTTAGCCAGTAGATTGGATTTTTGTGGTGAATTACGATGCCTCAACACTTGCGAAACCGGCGAAACAGAACGAGGCTCGGGGGCCTCGAGCCCAAGCCATCTCTTGTACACCCCTCTTGACTTCACCTTTAGCC
>WODD01000079.1:106949-123633 GCA_019775935.1 Neoascochyta sp. HWLR27 | reverse complement strand
ATGAAGCAGTTGTGTAACTGATCGGTTGACGCTGTACCGAGGTATTCCGAATAAATCCGACCTCATACTGAAGTGATTAATATATTGTGACATCAAGTCTATCGCCCTTCTCAAGTCCAATAAAATTAAAGCAACTTCTATAGTGATCCAGACGACTCGCAAATATGCACAAAAGAAAATCTCTCGAGCAATTAATATTTCATCGTGTACGTGCTGTGTGAACTTTTCAAGCACATCCGCACAGTTAATCAAGGCCAACATATATTCACCTGCAAAAAATCATTCAATCACCATATCTCCCTCATACCCTGAAACACTGTCCCAGGAAAACTGAAATCCTGTTTCAACCGTCTTCTCCCCGAGAAGCAACCCACTTTCCATCAAGTACGAACCAGGTAAATTTTTCCGGCTCTCCTACATATTTACCTCGAACCCAACTCACTTCTACATCACAAAAAATTCCTTATCCCACCATCTCTCCCCAGCATGACCTCAACTAATCTGAAAACGAGCCTGAACAGTCTCGTCTCGAGTGACATACACTTCACATCGCACAGTTCGTAGGAAATAAAATAAAATCCAGCACTTCTACGTATTACATCAACCACAGCCTCCACCCTTACACGCAAAGACGCAGCTCATCTCCCCGCCACCCCGCTCGAACCTGAAAATCCGAGCACCATCACAAAACTGCCCCCGCCAGACAGGAAAAAAAAAGAGAAGGCCCGTTCTGTCTACAAGCAACCACCATCGTCATCCCGTACTACCCTAAACCCCCTAGCCATGCTTCTTTGACCGACCAATACGATACCTACCTACCCACCTGCCGGTCAACCAGCCAACCCCCAGCATCCCTCTCGTGTACTCCAAAAAGGCGCCCGTCCATCTACCCACTCGCTCACCTCCTAAACAGACGACAGAACCCCTCGATTGAAACACACAAACTGCTCAGTCAGGGAACCCGAGGGGACGGGGACATCAGACCAAGAGAGACAACATAGCACTCGACTAACTCGCGCATCACTCGTGCAGCTCCAGGATGGGAAGGGAAGGGAAGGGGGAAGGATGGAGCTGTGGTTCACATCCCGACTCCAAGAGCGACGAGCGAGGGGAACAAGAGCGTGAACGGAGACGGAAACGGGGATGAAGGCAGAGATGGAGGCTGTGATGTAAACATACATACACACATTGCATGTCTCCTCTCTTTGTCTCGCTGCATAACTATACTCACCTCTCTCCCTTTCTCTACACAACCCCCTCCTCTCTCTCTTTTCTCACACCCACACTCTTGAACACCCACACCTCCATCCACCCATCCACCCATCCACCCATCCATCCACCCATCCATCCACCCTCAACCACACGCACTCACCCCCCCACCTTCATCTCCGTACCAACCATCCCATCCCACCCCACCCTAGCACCTCCATCCACCCACCCGCACCAGCAAACAGGCTCGGGCTGGAGCTGGGGCTGGGGCTGGTAATTGCGCAATCTCCCGCTACAACCACGGCAACAGGGGTGCAGACAAGCAAGGGACCCATGTGAAGTAAATTAGCACGTCGGTGCACAGTAGATAGGTAGGCAGGTATTAGACTACCTAGATAGACGCGGTCGGTAACTAGAGGACGGGATTGCATCACTTCCAACGGGTACAGGCACAGACGCGCATTTGCATTGTTTTGGTTTGATGGTTGGATTTGGAGATTTGGGTATCTTCATTATTCGGTCATTTGCTAGCTTTATGGTGGGTCTGATTGTAGATGCTGTGCATCGCTGTGGGGGGGGGGGCATTATTCCCATAGTACATTTGGGTGTCTATTTCATGACCTGTTGTTCATCCTGCAAAGAGCTGTTCATCCAAAGAGCTGCATCCGCAGAGCCGCATCTCCCACTGCAATGGCAGTCGTCGGAGACCGGCGGACCAGCTACGTCGGAGTTGCGCGGTTGGCCGAGCCGGAACCACCGAGGTTCGGGCGCTAGAAGGCTGCTAGAAAGCTGCTAGTTGCAGCCCTGGATTTCTGGGCGCCGTCATCGCCGCCACGGAACAACCAAGAGAGTAGCGTCGCAGCGGTGGGATTCGACATGCTAGATACAACGTGTCCTCGCGCTGTGCCAACGATGACAGGAAGTGTTTGCTACGTGATTGGACACTGAGACAGGATCGAGCAAGGTGTGCGACGAGCCGGGTATCGCGGGATGGAGTGGCGCGGGGGTGGTAGCATGATCGGCAGCCAAGTATTCGCGCACGTATATCAGTGATAGGTGTCACCAACGACAGTCGAGCAGCGCACAGACTGGATGGTGGTACAGATGCGACAAGACTGAAAAATCGCGTTTGTGTTGATATTATCAAACAGAATAAATCGACTCGGGGTATCAACGTAGAAGCGCATTGAAAACAGAGCACGATCTGGTGCTCGAACTTATGGAAGGATGACGTTCTCTGGCTGGTCGAAGACGACGCCCGTCTTCTCTGCGAATGACTTCTGGATCGAGTAGGTCAAAGCGTTCATCGTGTTCTCGGCAAAGTCCTGCTTGACGAGGCTCTTGTCGAACCAGTAGTGGCGGACGAACTTGCCCTGGCAGTTGCTGACCTCGACACCTGGGAAGCCGTTGGCTTCGCCGCAGTCGAGCTCCTTGATGTAGTCCTCGTAGTCGTAGCGGATGTATTCGCCAAAGGCAGACTGCTCATGGAACTTGGGCTGCTTCCACTGGGAGCAGTTTTGATAGCGGACGTCATCTGGGCACTCGTGCCAGGCCTTGAGGATGGGCATCGTGTACTTGTTGTTCTGCACGACCATGAAACCAGTGTTGGTGTAGGAGCGGTTGAAGCGGTCGGAGTTGTATTGGGGCTCTCTGGGGTCCCATGGATCCTTGGCCATGACAAACGAGTGGTGTGGCTCGATGTTCCAGTAGTTGAGCATCCACTCGATGGGGAGATGGACGAAGCGGAAGGTGGCGTCGGCGTCAAGGAAGACAATGAACTTGTAATTTTTGATGTGGTTGGCCAGCGCCGAGGGCTTGATCCAGGTAGCGTGGCGGTCTTCAAACTCGGCGGCGTGGATGAACTTGTAGTCATAGCCGTGGGTCATGGCGTAGGTGTAGTGGCTGAAGATGCCGCTTGAGACGTGCTTGAGGTTGCGCCAGTCGAACTCGCCCTTTTCAAACAGGGCCGTCGAGGGGAGAGGGCGGGTTTCGAGGTCGAGAATGAGGATGTCGCTGCCCATGTTCTTGGTGTAGCGGGGTTTGGGCGGGAGGGAGATTTTGGTGCCGTTGGGCTCGCGGATAAAAGGCTCGGTCGGCGAGATCTTGACGGGGTCGTAAATGAGGCGGATGAGATCGCCCAGAGAGGGCGTCTTGGGGTCGCTGAAAGTCCTGTCAGAAACAAACATCGACCGACGTGGAGAAGCGAGCGCGATAACAGGCAAGAGAGAGCATACATTTCGACGTGTGTGGACCCAGCCGCTGGGCGAGGAATGTGCGGAAGCGTGGCGTGGGCGGGGACCTGGAAGTACATCAAGCCGACGATGAAGACGATGACAAAACTGGCGCTGGCGACGAGTGCGAGGAGGGGGCTTCGCGCCCCGGCCGAAGGCAGCATCATGTTCGGGGTTGTCGAGCCGGTGGGCGTGGCGTGTCGTGGCGTAGCGTAGCGGGAGCAGAGAGGAGCGGAGGGGCGGAGGGGCGGAGAGGCGGAGAGGCGGAGGGCGGAGAAGGAGAAAGGTAGAGGAGAGAGGAGGGGAGGGGAGGACAGCGAGGCAGGCGGTCAAGCAGGCGCACCGTGTGGGTTGGGGATGCAGGCGAGTTTAAAAGGAACCAGAACCCTTATTAGCCCTGCCCCGACTCTCAGCCGCCATCGACGCCCTGGCCAAGCAAGAGCGACATGCATCGTGTCCGTGTCGGGGCGAAATTGCGCTTGGCACGAGTCGAGCGCTCGAATGGCCAGCGCCGGCGCACCCTGACCCGCTGTTAGCCACCACCCACCTGCACCCAAGCTTTTTGAACCAGGGCCCACTGCGGCGATAACGACAACCACCGCCATCGAGCATGTGGCAGACGACACACGACACGATGGTAGACGTCCCTGATCGGTCAGGAGGGCGCTGGTGTGGGAACATGTACAGAGAAGAGAGTACCTCGACCCATCTTTACCTCATGCCGCTCGACAGCCATGCATGCCCACGCCGGTACGAGCGCCCCACCACGCCGCCGCTGCGACCGCAATCTCGCACAATACATCCAAGTCAATGCTGCCCTCAGGAATCCCCAAGACCCTGACCGATCAGCGGTGGCGGTTGGTTCCCCGCATCAGATTCCTCGACCTGCCTCTCCCTTCCTGTCCCAATCCTCGCCGGTTTGTGTCACAGCGGTACCATCAGCTCTCACCACACTGAAGATACGAACCTCTCAGCTCCCTCATGCCCTTCATTTTGCCCGTAGGCACGTTTTCGACTTTGCTGCCCTTCCCATCTCAGCCATGCCTTGCTTCGCTGCTCCGTACTTTTCCATCTTCCATGCTGCCGTCCTGCGCTTCTTCTTCGTCGTCTTCTGCTGCTGCTTGCCCTCCCTCGTTACATTCTCTCCCCCTCTCTGTCCATTGAAATACTCGCACGTGCTCCTTTAGTTCTACCGTTATCTGAACCTAAGATGGACTGGATGGACACAGTCATCCTTCTTCCAAAGATGGACGCTGGACATGTCATCCCAGTGTCCTCTGCGACTGACAGCCCAGGGGGCTCCTGCCGTTACAGACTGCCCCCACGCAATCCCCACATGCACTCGGTCTTCGACTTGAGATGGGCATAACCTCCTGCATAGCTGCTCCAACTACACAGGACATGTAGGGCAAATGCTTTCCCTCCTGCGTGCTCGACGTGTACAAACAAGACAGGCATCAAGCAACAGCAGTGGCCCAACAGAATGCCTCACCACCCTCCCACATCTATTTCTCTCACCTCTACCCCTCTCAGCACTAATCACATCTGTAAAAGTCTCCAGATGGCAGTCGTCCTTGTGCGCCGTCGAGCTGGAGCACATGCTGCACGCGGTTGAGTGAGCACGCCTGCCTCTTTCGTTGGCGTCACTGCCAGCCAAACACAAGCGTCAGCACCCCTTTCACTCCGGTCCTCGACATGAACATCACTTTCACTCACCCAACGCTGCGAGCCCCTCCCGCCTCTTCTGTTGCTCAACGCATTTTGCCCTGGGGTCGCTACACCCTGGAGGTACTCAACATGTCAGCAGCAACTATCAAGAACCCATTTCTGGCTCCGGATAGCAAGCATGAGGCGGCCAGAAAGTGGCTACAGCGACGCTTGCACAAGACGACCTCGCGCAACCCCGTAGCGCCCGCAAGGCCTCGAACAGCGCCCTCAACAGGCACAGCAGAACCCGCTCCTTTCCATGCAGCGCTGCAGCGACCAACAAACCCCGAGCGATCTTTGTCCTCTCACGCCCAGCCCGACCCAGCATCCTCGAGACCAGACTCCGGCATCACAAGGCATGTTAACGCATGGCTTGATGCGAATGGAAACGCTACGCCGCTCATGGAAGGTCTCCCTTACTGGAGGTCAGCCGCCATGACAGACGCCTCGGCCCCTTCTGGAAGCCTTCAGTACGCCGTGCCCGTCATACAGCCACACGAGGAACCACCATCGACGGATCATAGCCACCATGTCCGGGCTTTCTACCGTCGCGTCAAGAAAGTCCAAGTTCGGATGCCCTCGCTCTTGCGCACTGTGTCCCAGCGCTCTGCCACGCAGACCCAGTCCAACTCGATGCCCACTTTGCACATGCCCCGATCAGCAGTCGATGCGCCTTCAAACGGGCGACGCGCGAATATCGTGGCGCGACAGACTCCTGATAGCAGAGACAATGTACACATTGTGGACTCGAGTGCCCGCATTAGCCGGGGTGACTCGACGGGCGATGCGTCCGATGCGCCCACCTACTACACTGGACCTCCTCCATCGTACCACTCGCGAGCTGTCTCCACCACGTCGTCCTTCGGGTGCGTTGACGGGATGGGTCCAGTGCACAGGCAGGCCACCCAGAACCGGTCGGTGCGCACTCACGGTATGCGGGGAAAGCTCAAGGAGCTACAGCGAAGACTCAAGGCCGCCTAGGCGATACAGAAACATATCTACGGAAGGCGCAACAGAAGGATATGAAATTGTGGATACGAGATGGAGAGACATACACACATCAGGCAGGACAAGCAGGAGATATGCGCATTGCTATGTCATGTGGAAGGCACGAGCATACGACGTAGTGGATTGGTATGAATGATAGACGATGAACAGCTAGTTAATACATATGATTCATGAGAACAGCTGTTTCTGGCGAACATAAAAGGCACATGCGTAGAGTGGAATCGGAGCAAGTCACTCGTATAGGTACTTTGTTATTTGATTGGCGGTTAGACAGGACGTGCTGACTTACAGCGCATGGACCCTTTCAGCCTAGCTCCTACCCTTGGAGGGATTCCGAGCGCGGTGAGCCGGAAGCGGGAGCACCTCATGCATTCGACGTGGCCCACGCCAACCCACCCGCCATCCGCCATCCACCATCCGCCTTCCACCCCAACCCTGCCAATTGACCTCACAAACACCCGAGCCCACTGCGCTCCCACTGACCCCCGCTGCTGTCTTTCTCTGCGCTCGATTCTCACCTTTACCTTCCTTGACCTGCACCGCCTGCACCACCTGCACCACCTACACCGCCCTTGGCTTGCAGCCCGCCGCGATACCACGACACACCCGCATGGCCGACGCAAACATGGCCTCGGGAGACGACACGCCATCGCGCCCAAAGCGCCCCACGACACTGATGCGCCAGTCGTCGACACAATCGCACGTATCGCAGTCGTCGCCCACCGAGGGCGGCTACCAACGGCCGCCTGCGCAGCACAAAGTCAACCGCCACCACGTCGTCGGCGGACGCATGCAGCGCACCATGTCGGCTGGCAAGAACCTCACCAAGTCTGCCAAAGCGAACCCAGCAAACACCCACGCCCCCGAAGACGGCACCCGCCATCACCGCCGCTCTCAGTCTGGCAACTCTCTCCCGGCTCCGAGCAGCCCTCGCCCTGGCTTCAAGCGCAATGCATCGTCGGGCGCCATTGTTCGCGCAGCCCATCAAAGCGCCACGGGTCTGCGCAAGAACCACTCCAGCGGCCACCTTGCCCGGCAGGGCCAGGCCAAGCACGGTGTCAAGAAGGGGGACGGCATGACCATGAGGCGCTCATTGACCCAGCCCAGCAGGTCGCGACCCCCCTCACCCGACGAACAGCCCGCCGTCCACTTCGACATGGCAGTGGATGATGGCGACGGCGACGATGGCGGATGGACCGAGGAGAGCGCCTCGCAGTCACCCAACACGACTCGCTCCAACACGCGCTCCAACTCGGTCGTCACCGAAGCCCAAAAGATAGTCGACGCCCACACTGAAACCAACACGCGCGCAAATGCAGGCACAGGCGCAGGAGCTGAGGCAGTCAGCGAAGCATTGCACACGCGCGCAACAGTCACAGATGCAAGCGGGGAGCAGGTCAGCGAGGATTTGCCTACGCGCGCCGGGGCAGTCGGTGCACCAGGCCGCTCTTCCTCTTCTTCCCCAACAGAAGCACTCGAGGTGCTCCCCAGTCGCTCCCGCAAGCCACCGCAGGCAACAAATAGAGCCGTCTCTCACCACTCGCGTCCACCCGACGCTGACATGATCACATCCCGCCTCCTACAGCGCAGCACATCGCATACTGTCCCCCCACAGACGTCAGCCGTCGCTGCCACGGTCGCAACGGCCACATCGACTGCTGCCAGCCACACACTGCTGAGCAACAGCGCCGGTTCTACGCTGGTGGACACGCCCGGACGTGACTTGGTGTCGCGCTTCATGGACGGCCATGGCTCAGCGGGTACACCCCACGACGGCGGGTACATGCCGTCGCGCGACCCGTCAAACGCGGGACGTGGAGACCTTCGCAGGAGCAAGCGCAACGTGTCCATGTCCAACGTCGCCGACGCCGATGACACCGAGGGCGCAGAGACACCGTCCAAAGCGCACTCTGTGCGATCCGGAACAACGACGCCAACCAACCTACCGCTGTCGAGGACGCAGAACAAGCTCCTGCTGCAGCGGGCAGCGTCCAACATTGAGCCACACACGTCTGTGCCAGCGATTCTCCCGCGCACGGGCGGGCCGACGTTCCACCAGTTCGGGCTGACGTATAACGCGCACGGCGAAGGGCGCGTGGACCCGCGGCTGCAGCAGCAGTTCAACCACGTTGCAGTCGAATACAAGGTGGTGCGACGGTACCGCAACCCTCTGGGCGACTCGATCCAGCGCATCCAGCAGATGCCGGGGATGCCGCGGAAGACAGCGAACCACGCCAAGAGCGGTAGCGTCAGCAACGGGTTCGGCGGTCAAGGTGGTCACGGTAGTCAACAAAGTGGCAGCTTGAGCACGAGCATCAGCGAGAGGGGGCCCGTGGTGGAAACGGACGGAGCCGGGTCACGACGATCACGAGTCAGCGCCAGCAACGAGGGGGTTCGAGAGCGGACTAGCCGTGAGGGGGACGGGGACGGGGGAGGAGGAGGGGGAGGAGGAGGGCAACAGAGTTTCGTAGGCTCGTCGTCGCCGTCGACGCAGCAGCAGGTGTCGCAGTCGCAGTCGCACTCGGATGCAGCCAGGCCGCGGAACGAGGCCGAGGAAATGTGCCGCCGCATGTGGGAGAGCGCAGAGATTGTCGACGCCGACTGAGGTGGTGGTGGTGGTGGTGGTGGTACCTTTCGTGTATGTGTGAGTGTGGGTGTCGCAGCCGCAAGCGCTGGTGAAACGCGAAACAAGGCAGCGCTCACACCCACTCACCCACCCACCCACTCCGACTCGCACTCACCTCACCAGGCCCGACGCAGGCAGAGAAACAAGGCCCAAAAACCGAAACAGAAACGTGGGCAGAAACATGGAGAAACAGGCTTTTGGGCTCAGTTTCGCGCGCGCTGAGGAGACTGGTGGGGGAGATAGCAAGGGATAGTTAGGTTTAGGGTGGGTTGTTTGAGGGGGATTTTTGTGTTTGTTTGGTTGTTTTGGGTGTTGTGTTTTGTTTGGCAGCGCCAAGGGTTCTTCTGCTTCTGCTTCTGCGACGGTGACGGACTATTGTTGTTGTCTGGGTTTGAGTTTGAGTGGGTTTGTGCCGTTGAGAAGGACGAGGTATGGGTTATGGGCTATGGGCTCTCGAGCGGCCAGTGCCAGTGCCGGTGCCAGGGCCAGTGCGACGGCCAGGGCCGGGGCCAGGGCCAGGGCCAGGATGCAGCGGGGTTTGGCCCGAGAAGGGGAGTCGAGAGTCGAGGGTGGGTTTAGGGGGAATGGGCATGGCATGGCATGGAGCCGAGTCGAGATTGAGCCGTGAGATGAGATTGAGGGCGGGACGGAAGTTGCAGGCGGGAGAAATTGTACTATTACCTACTATACTATAGGGAAGAGGGGCTTATTGGGTGTTGAGGGCGCTGGGTGCTGGGGGGGTATTGGAACTGGACATGGCGGCTGAAGGGCGAGAGGGCAAGAGGGCAAGAGGGCTTCGTGGTGTAATGGTAATCTTAGGCCCGTGTGGGCATGACATGACAAGGCGGCATTACTCGACGACACGCGACTGGCGGCCGTAGGCGAGCAACGTGATTGAGAGTCTGGGTTGGTTGGTTGGTGAAGTGTCCGGTGAGCCAAGCACGTCGGCGAGGGCAGAGCCTTTTCTCTTTACAGACTTTTTTTTTCCTTGCGCAGTCGATTGTTGGTCCGTCGGTCAGCGAACGGGGAACGAACGGGAGGCGACGGCGGGCGATGCAGGGCCTGCGTCTGTATGCGCTAGCGGCCGAAGAGCAGCGCAGCGCAGAGCAGAGCGGAGAAGAAACGAGGAAACACTGCCGCTGTTGTACCAAACTACCTCTACCTAACCAACGAGCAAGACCTGCCTTGCCTGCCGTGGCCACCACGTTGGCGCTGCTGCTGCTGCTGCGGCGTGGGTCGGCGCGCCATTGTCCACGTTGGTGCGCCGCGCTGATTGGCGGATGGCGTGGTTGGGTTGGCGGCGCGCACCCGCGCTGTGCGTCTGGCCCCCGCTGCTCCTGCGGTTCCACGATGCCACTGTTGCCCGCCTGCCCGTGGCACGCTGCCACGTCGAGTGTAGCGAGGTGCGTGGCGGTGAGGGCTGCGAGTAGGTGGGCGCGTTCCAGCGGCTGAGCGGATGGGGGTGGTGGGGCGGGGAGGGCGAGGGGGAGGTGCTGGCTGGGTAAGACGGCGAGACAGAGAGAGGCATTCCGGTATTGTGTTGGCCTGGCCTGGCTAGGCTATGTCACGATGCGATGCGATGCCATGCGATGCGGTGCGGCAATGCCATGCCATGCCATGCCATGACTGCAGCGTGCGACGGGCCGGAAATTTCTGAGCGGCGACGTCAATCGGCAGCAGTCAATCGTCAGGCTCGGCGGCATGCAGACACAGGTCCAGCG
Source organism: Neoascochyta sp. HWLR27 (assembly GCA_019775935.1). Classification (NCBI taxonomy): domain Eukaryota; kingdom Fungi; phylum Ascomycota; class Dothideomycetes; order Pleosporales; family Didymellaceae; genus Neoascochyta; species Neoascochyta sp. HWLR27. The sequence goes on along the minus strand of WODD01000079.1, from coordinate 113,131 downwards.
GTAATACAGCGGCAGTACAAGACGACAGGCACCGTCTCGTCAGGTACGGCGAGGCTAGCGCGGCGCTAGGTGATCCGTTCGGGGCTAGCGTACGCCGAGCAGTGAAATGAGCATTTGGCTGGGCGGGGCGCAATTTCCCTTAAACGTCCCTCGCCTGCCTCGCTCAGTGTTTGACTCCAGACGCCGCCTCCACTCTCTTAAAACACGTCCCCCGTCCCCCCGTCTGCCTGTGCTCTCTCGGCACCCACGCTCCTTGTCTTTGCTACTCTGCCTGCTCGGCTTCTTATATACCATCCATCCGCCCCTCTGCCCCCACGGCCTCTTGAGCATCCACTCTTTCAGTCTCTACCAAAACAAACAACCAAAACAACCACCACCTCACCAACCACCAACCAACCACCACCGCAACCATGCGCTCCTTCACCAACATCCTCTCCTTCCTCTTCGCCCTCTTCGTCTGCGCCATGGCCCAGAGTGAGTCGTACGACACGACCGTCTACATCACCTCGACCGTGATGCTCGTCAACACCGTCACCATGTCGGGCTCCCCGACCGGCTCCGTCGCCAACCAGACGTCGACCATTGCCGCCGCCGCCCCCACCGCCTACTCGACCGGCGCCATTGGCAACGTCACCGTCGCTCCCACCGCCACGAACGCCAAGCCTACCGACGCTGCCGAGTTCACCGGCGCCGCCTCTGCCCTCCACGCCAACGCCCTGCTCGCCGCCATGGCTGCCGGTCTCGGCTACCTCGTCCTGTGAGCCGAGCTCTGAGTGCCTGCCCTCGAGCTTGTTTCACGCATCACGACGCTCCTTTTTCCTGCCTTGTTTCTACATGACTCTTGGTCATTCACCTTCGCTTAATGTTTGTCACCCCCGCTGTCTCTGGCCCACGGCCTCGCGTCTCCACCCCCAACTTTGGCCCGTTCATCATCTCCAAGGCTGCCCCCGCTGCGCCGCTGTTTGAAACAGTGCGCCTGCGTTGGGCCCTGCCCTGGCTCTGCTTCTCGGTCTATACTGCACTTTCCTTTGTACGAGACTCGTGGCCACAGACACGCGCCCCTTTACCTTTTGCCCCTCGCTCACGTTGCGCCCTTTGGGGCTGGCTGAGCCGAGGTGAGCCCTCCTTCGACGATATCGGGGAGGCGGCGGAGCGAGAGAGAGAGAGGAGAGGTCTATCAACAGACGTGCCTGCGGCTCGTTTGGCCCTCGTCCCTCGTCCTCTTCCCCCCTCCCCCATTCACTTCTTGCAGTCTGCACGCGCTGCAACACGGCGCGCGCGGCTGCATGTTTCTTCTCTGGTGGAGCTGGAGTTTGGAGATACCCCCTTTTTGAATACCCCCTTGGTCTCGACGTTAGATTCTTGGACACTACTACTCTTTCTTCGACGGTAACTTTTTGAACCACTACGATAGCTGCTGCTGCTACTCTAGCCGTGCAGATGGGTAATCTAAAATTTGCTCGTCATGTTTTGTGTGTTGTCTTTGTTGTGATGTGATGATGTGGTGTGGTGAGGTATGGGGCATCCCTTTCGCCGTCTGTATCCCTTTCCTTTGCATCCCTGATCATGATTAGATTCCTCCACCCATGTCGACGTGGCTTAGCTGTCGGGACTAATAACAGCGTTAAGCGACGGCGAGAGACAAGAGTCGAGTCGAGCGTTGTCAGCTTAGTCCGTGTGCGTATCGTATCGTCCTCGTCAAGATGGTGGTATTTGAGATGATGATGGTAACAGAGAGAGGTAGCAGTGGTATCATTCTAGTCGAGTCGAGTCGAGTACAATTTTGTTCTAGTCAAGGTGGATTGAGTTAGTCAAGTCAACTCAAGTTGCGGAGACGACACACACACACAGCCATACATATATACAAATACAGACTTACAGCCAGACAGAAAGGCATGCACCGACTACCCTACTCTACTCGCCTCTGTGTTTCTACCTCTCCACCCTCCACTCTCCACTCTCCACCTCCCCTCCCCCTGCTCACCGACATCTCTCTGGGGCCTCTGATCTCTGATTCGCTGACACTGCTGCGCTCCCTCCCCTCCCCTTGACATGGTTCTTGGTTCTTTTGTGGGTTTTTGTCTGTCTAGTTGCTCTTCGGTGGTCGTCGTCGTCTGGCGTGTTTTGAGCGGTAGCATCCACAGCCGCAAGGGTGGCGACTCGACGCGACGTGCAGAGACAAAGCCAGAGCCAGCGAGCCAGGTCGAGACGGTGAGTTCTGCAAAGTATGGGCACGGATTCGGCAGAGTGGCGGATTGTGCATTTGATTGATTGATTAATTGACTGATTGATTAGTTTAACTAACGGGCTGGCTTGACGCGTCTAGTCTAGTCTGCTCCTGTTCCTACTCGTGCTCTAGCTGCTACACCCTCTTCTACGTCAATCTCGAGTCGTTCTTCTTTCTTTCGAGTTTGCTCGACGATCTTCTTTCCCTTCTCGCACGCTCTTCTACGCCTTCTTCCCCTCCCCTCCCCTCCACGCTACTATTCAAACAAAGGAAAAGACGCGCAACGCGATACCACCGATGCAGTGCGTCAGCGCAGTATAGTACAGCACAGAAAGTACAGCACAGAAAGTATAGCACCGAACGAGCGAACAAAAAAAAAGCCCGACCTGATCCACCGGCCTGATCCGCCAAGCGACTAACCGAACAAGAACAAAACTGGTATCTGGAAACCGAAAAGTCTAACGAGCTGAGAGAGACAAGGGGGCGTCGGCGTCGACGGCGCCGGACGGACCTGGGTATAAGAGGAGAAAAGAAAAAAAGTGTACATGGTAGGTGTATGGGTATGTGTATGTAGGTGTATGTAGTGTAGGTGTAGATGATGTGTACAGGACATGTACGTCCGTGTAGATGGGCGTGATGATAAATAGAAATTACGTATGGTGGGTAGTACTGGTATAGTGTAAGAGAATAAGGCCGCCCCGCACATGCTGTGCTGCACAGAGCGCGGCCGGGGGTATAATGACATGTACACGATGGTGGGTGTAGACACATGCGATGCTGGGTATATGGGTATACAGGACAGACGGGAGAAGGGAAGGAAATAGATGGCGGGCAGGACGAAAAGGAAAGAGATCAAGTGCCCATGGTCACGCGGCCGTCGGACCCAAAGCCCGTCGGCAGGCCCATGTCCATGCGCAGGAACTGGTCTTGGTCGTCCATGCCTTCCATGCCCGTCGGGAGGCCCAGGCTCATGGCGTGCGGGTCCATCATAACGACAGAGGGCCGCCGGCTGTTGGTCGCCGACGCCATGTGCTGGAGGTGGGGCGAGAGCTGCTGGTGCTGGTGCTGGTGCGGCCGGAAGTCCTGGTTGCGCGACTGGTTCATGTGTTGGCGGGCAGCCGCCCATGCTTGAGCTTGAGCTTGCGCCTGAGCCTGTGCCTGTGCGTGCGCCTGAGCCTGAGCCTGCGCATGGGCGTGAGCCTGGACGTGGGCTTGTGCCTGGGCCTGCGACACGTGGATCTGGGCCTGCATGTGAGACTGGAGCTGTTGGGGATGGTGCATGGGCGTAGACTGGAGAGGCATGCCGTGCTGCTGGTGTTGCTGCTGGTGCGGATGCTGGTGCTGCTGGTGTTGATGTTGCTGCTGTTGCTGCTGCTGCTGCTGCTGGTGATGGTGTTGCGGCGGTTGTTGCTGGTGGTGGTGCGATGCGTGATGTTGGTTCATGATTTCAACCTCTGCATGCGAGTCCTGGTGCAAGCCGTGTCCGCCGTCGTCATTGTCATCGTCGCCCTCTGCATCCACGTGATCGCTGACAGAGCCCCCCGCCACAGTTGACGGGGCGGAGAAGGGCAGTGTCGTCTCCATCTTGATGGGGCTGCCGTGGCCCGACGCATTGTTAGCCATGGCCGTCTGGTTGGGGGGCAAGCTCATCGAGACGTTGCGGGTGTTGTCGTGGGCGCCTGGCAGCTGCTTCTGCGACGTCATACCCGGGCCCGTCGCCGCGCTGTCGCGGATGAGGGCCTTCCACTTGTCGATGAGGCGGTCAAAGTCCCAGTTGCGAAAGTCCATGCCCTGCTTGGCCAGCTCCTTGGCTGTGTCGGTGCCCAGGGTGATGTTGACGGGAGAAAAGTCGGAGAAGCCAGCCGAGTTGCCGTTGGCTTTCAGGTAGTCGATTTCTCGGCGGGCGCGCTGCAGCTGGATCTCGGTGTCGCGGCGGGCGTCGTTTGCGCGGGCGTAGCAGCGCAGGACCTCGGTGTGCCACTGCTCCTGGCGGGCGCCGTCGGACTGCAGCGACCAGTGCTGGTAGGCGTCGGCGATGTGGTGGAAGAGGCGCTGGGGGTCTGGGTCGATGAGCGGGGGCGTGGGCAGCGGATTGGCGGCGCTGGTCGAGTTGGCCAGGGGGTAGGCGTTGTTGAGGTGGCGCTGGCGCTGGTGGGCGAGCAGGCGCTCGCGGACGTGGCGGTTGAGGGCGTCGAGCTGCTTCTGGCCGGGCGGGGTGATGGACCACGAGTCGGCCGTGGCAAAGGGCGTGGGCGAGAAGAGGGTGGCGGGCGCCGGCAGGATGTGCAGACACAGCGAGGGGAAGTTGAGGGTGCAGGGGTCGACGTCGAAGAGGCTGTTTGCGGCGGCGCGGGTGCTGGCCTCGCGCACCGTGTTGAGCAGCTCGCGCAGAGCCAGCTCGGCGGCGGCGCCCGTCGAGGCTAGGTGATCGCTGCTGCGGCGGCGCCGGGCGTCGAGGCCGACTTTGCGGTGCGCACGGGCGGCATCGCGGCGGGCGTCTGAGAGGCGGGCCGTGGGTCTGCGGGCAGCGCCCCAGCTGACGTCGCGGAAGGCATGGTGGGAGTCGGCGTCGGGGTTCAGGTCGTCGTCGTCGTCGAGATGGTCGTCGTCGTGGCGATGGTGGTGGTGGTCTGGGGGCGGCGAGGGGTCGAGGGGCCCGGTGGAGCCATCGCTGCCAAGGCTGTGCTTCTGGTGGAGCGGGGTGCTGGCGCTGCTGTCTGCTCTGCGCGAGACGCTGCCCTTTGCCTGGCGGCGGGTGATTGCGCCGCGCAGCCGGCGGATCTGGTCGACGAGGTGGATGCCGTCGGGGGCCTTTGGGTTCTTTGGGCGGATGTAGAGGTCGAGGTGGCGGCCGAGGGAGCTCGAGGTGAAGGCCTGGCCGCAAAAGGGGCAGTTTTTGTCCTTTGCGGCCTTGAGCTGCGGGGGGTCGGCGGGGGTGGAGGAGGCGGTGGCAGTGGCGGTAGTGGTGGAGGGGTTGTTGTGTGTGCTGTTGGTAGACGTAGTGGAGGTGGCGGTGGTCTTAGGGTTGTTGGCGGGCGTGTTGGAGGCCAAATCGGCGTCGGCCATTGCGCTGTGTCGAGCTACCGCATGCCTGTCCTGCGGGCGGTGCAGGGAGGCGGGGAGCGGGCAGGGAAGAGCAGGGCAGGATAGGGCAGGGCAGGGAAGAGGCAGACGGAGGAGACGCGACACGACACGGACAGGCGGTTCGGTATGCTTATGCTTATGGCCATGGGCGTGGGGTGGGGACGCGTTTTCTTATTTCTCTCTCTTGGCGCCGCCGGGGAGACAGCCCCTAAGTGCCCAAGGGTGAAGCGTGCACTTGTCGCTCTTTGGCCGCCCGCCTGCCCACTGGCCCGCTTGCTGGCCCGCTTGCTGGCCCGCTTGCTCGCCCGCCTGCCGCTGCCCCCTGCCGAGCAGCACTGGGCGCGGGGGGTGCTGTGCGTCGGGAGCGCTACCCAGGCCCGCTGCAGTTCCTGTTCTGTTCGTTTCCTGTTCGTTTCCTGTTCCTGATCTGATGGTGCTGGCGGTGGTGGTGATGTGGTGAGGTTGCTCCTTCCCGTGAGGCTTTTCTCCCCCTTCCTTCCCTCACCTCACCTCCTTGACCACTCACCGCTCGCCTCACCAATCACTCTCCACCAATCACTCTTCGCCCTCCACTCTTCACTCTTCACCAATCCCCTTCACCGTGACCAATCACCCTTCCCCATCACCACACCGTTGCTGACTCACCCTCATCACCACCACTACCATTGTTCCATCAGCAATCATCCCCTAATACTCGCTACCTACCCACAAATGAACCAATCTCCTCCCTCTCTAAATCCCGCCCAAAAAGCAATGCCCCCATAAACCCAACTTACTCACCCCCGCCTCACCTCCCAATCAGCCCCCCCACGTACTCGGCAATCCCCAGCATCTTCTCCTCCTCCAGCCGCCTGCCCACAATCTGCACGCC
>WODD01000079.1:17322-100314 GCA_019775935.1 Neoascochyta sp. HWLR27 | reverse complement strand
GGAGGGAAACACATCGGAGGGAAACACATCGGAGGGAAACACATCGGAGGGAAACACATCGGAGGGAAACACATCGGAGGGAAACACATCGGAAGGAAACACTTTGTAGAACTGCTGCTTGCATCGAGCTGTAAAGACAACAAAGATTAATCAGAACCAAGGAGTTTACTAAAAGAAGTACTTTGGTCCTTGACTCTAAGGTCTTTACAGTGATCACATCTGTATGCGGTCAACTGCCTTGCCGGAGTTCGTCACAAAAGTCTTGCTCGATGAAGATGGAGATCCACTACGTGTCCGCAGACAGAGCGACCGTATCCATCAACGTGACTATATAATCTTAAGTATCCTCCATGGTAGCACCTTACAGACTCTGACTACTGCATTATTCGGTCGTTGCAACTATCAGCGAATCTGTCATTCTGGTAATGTAATCTATCATGAATACTCGTCTTCATCGAAATCATTGAAAATCCAGTGCTCCTGCAGCATTAGGCACTTCTGCTCAGATTCAGCTGCCTCAAGTGCGTCGGCCTTGAACTTTCTTTCACGTTGCTTTACTTCATCATACTGATCCAAGGGTACCCATCCTTCTGGACCGATGCCAATAACATCTCTACAAGCTTAGAGTTGCTGGTCTGCTTCTTGCTGCGCAGCATACCTCCTAGTAAGGACCCTTCCTGTAGGATATACAATTGAATACAACTCAGAAGGTTAGTTCCCGTCAGACTAGACACAAGGCTGCTAGTCAACAGCTCAACACGTTTACTGTCCTAAAAACTCCAAGCACTATTTGGCAGAATAAGGCATCAGCTTGATTAGGGATCGCCCCAAGAAGTGTAGGGCTCGAGAGTGCTCGGAATTCCGGTGGCCAAGTACTCAGACAGGTGACATCAGCAGACGAGCCCGCGATGCCACAAACTGTTGTTGCAAGAGCGATGGAGACAGGAGATGTCGACGCAAAGAAGGCGTTCACGTTGGTTATCGGGATATAAACAGCGATAACGTTCACTTCACTGATGACGATTATTAGTATAGTGGTGCTGCGTAAAGAGATGGAACAGCCGCTTCGAGTGTCACTGTCGACAAAGGACTCCGCAGAACCTGCAAAATAAAGGTGTAAGTCTTGCTGGCCGCTGTTAAAGCAGCGAGAGCCGGTGTGACTGGTGTTGCGCCGGCGTACAGCGACGTGAAGGTGGTAAGATCGACTGGCACATAGAACACCATCATGTGCAATGCTAAAATTGCTATTCTACTTGCTACGTGTAGCTACCTCATATCATATTAATTACCCTTCCACGACTAGGATCTTCGTTAAGATGCACAACGGGTATGACATATTCCGAGAGGACTGGTTCTGCTCTCTGAACAGCCTCCTGGTCAATTTCCGGATCCTTCGTTATCACGAAACGCCCCAAGAGATTCTGGTCTTCTGTATTGAGTTGATTTTTTATCACGCCAAAGACTATGCCCGCCATACGGAAATTCCGAGACTGGTCGTAGAGGCCCTTGAGGCATAGAATGAGCGTTGAGCGCAGGGTTTCAACCTCATCCGTGGAAAGTCCATCCTGTGCGATGTGAGCGAGACGCTGTAGCACTGTGTTACTCATATGAACAAGATGCGTGAGGAGAAGCGCATCAAAAGTTTCGAATCCGTGGCGAAGATAGTAGATACGAAGGAGGCTTTCGAGTTCTATGATCGCTTTCGCAGTGATGGTTTCTGCTATGCGACATTGGCTGCGGCTGGTATCGCTATCGTTATTCCTTAACAAAGACAACTGAGTATTAAACAACATGATGATAGTGGTATAATACTCGCAGCTTCGAAACCATCAGCTCATCCCGGCGGGTTCGGGAGGAAGACTTACTGTAGCTTAATGTGTGATGGGTAAAGCAGGTTTTGATAAGAAAGAGCAGTGGGCAACGTCTCGAACCATTCGAGTAGCCTTGTGTGAAATGCCAAAGCCTGCTCCCAGGACATATTTGGTAGCGATTGGCCGACACAGAAGCTCACAGCGCATATATCCCTCATGATCAATCTTAGTTCGCTGAGCGCCTTCATGTTGTAGCCAAATCCCATCGAATACAGCGTTTCGTTCGAAGGGTAGCGGAGCCATACTTCGCTATACCACTCTGGACTCGCCTCTACGCTTGGAAGGGCCCATGGCAGCGAGCCCAAAATGTATGGGGGCTGGAAGAAGTAATAACTCTGCAGTCTGTCCGCAAACAGCGTAAGCTATCCAATGTGGGCAAACACACGATTTGTGGTTGGCTCCACTTACGACAAGAAAGAGGATAGTCCCCAAGCAGTAAAAGCCACTGCATTGTCATATCTTTGATCACCTGCAGAACAAGAGTTGAAGATGCCCATCTTCTCTGCCATACGGAGGGACTCGAGAGAATAGGCTATACCAGGCTTATCGTGACCGCTCATATTCATAGCAGCATTGATGAGACACCCTGCCTGAACCGTAGTCAAGCTGGGGTTCTCTCGTTCAAGCTCCCACAACCGTTTTGCCTCAGCGAGGAAGCGGTATGTCAAAGTATCTGGATCCCAGAAATTTGCGCGGTTAGGAAGTGTTCGTGAACAAGTCTGAATAAGGTCAGATCAGCGTAGGGCGCAGCGGTGACGGTGGCTTACACATGCTTTTGCTAGAACAGCATTGACAAGAAGGGGCGAGCAATATCTGCGCGCTCCAGATACCATGTCCTCCAGGAAGAAGTCTTTCTGGAAGATGTATTCCCACGGATACTCGAACATGAAATAATTTTCTAGTAGTTTTCGCAACAGCACGTCGTTCGAGAAAACCCGAGTCCAGATTGACGGTTTGGCTTGGGAAAGCAGCGGATCCACCATCTCAGCTGCAAAGAAAGGCATTGTATAGTTACTTTGGCGTGCAGTTGGATTATCCTCATGTGGTGAGCTTGGCTGATCGACTGTCTGTACAGCGTGGAACATGTGCGAACGGAAGTACATGCTTTCAAGCAACTTCTCCGGTACGCTCGTGATGTAGGGGAACTGAAATCGCGTCAATTTCGGTGGTACCAGCGAGAGCTCCAAGATGAGATTGCCGTCTTTAACATGCCGAACAATGGCATCAGCCTTCGCGCCGCTCCTCACGCGGCGGAAGATCTCTGCTGCATCGGCTTCATCCATTGTTTGCATCATCTCGTAGAGTTCCTCTTGTGCAGTTCTTTTGGACTTCAATTGCTGGTACCTCTGCCTGATAGCCCGCGCCTCGGTATCGAGGAAGCGACAAATCCTGTCGCGCACGACACACGCGCCACATCGGGGTCGTATGCGATCACACTTCGAACACGTCAAAGTCTCGTCTAGAATCTAGTGGTCTGCGGGTATACCTTTAATTTTTGTGATCGACATGCATCACACGCAGTCAGTTGAGGTCGAGGGGCGCGAGGAGGTGGCGGTGCCCTATGAAAGTTATCTGTAGCCGGGAGTAACGCACGCTGCGAGTGGTGCATTTGCTTGTGGATGGTAGAAGCAGCAATGCGTCGCACCGCCTTGTACAGTAAGCGACCTCCAAGTTTCACACACCTGTGGGAGGGAGAATTATTTATACAGTGTTTTTTGGGAGGGGTTTGTTGAGCAATTGATGATTGGGTCGTTGGCGTTCATAATGATTACATCATTCGAACCTAGTACATAGCCGGCTAGATCTCACGATTTAAAGATGCACCCACTGGTACACTAATCCTAAGACCGTTGGTGCATCTTCGAGATCGTAGGATATGCATGTTATGTGATTGGCTGTCGGGCAGAAAAGCCGTGATAGACTGACAGCAGACCGTATCAAGTCTATTAGTACCAAATTTGGTCACTGCATATGCATGTAGTCAGATGGAATTTGGATGCTATCTAAGGACATGATTACTTTGCTTCTAACACAGATAACTTTGCTTTGACAACATACACCCGAGTTATCGTGTCAAAGTATCGAAAAAGGTATTTATCAATAGTCGACAGTCCTGAATCAAGCCCAAAATAGCGCACGAATCATCACTATCTACAGGGCCTGAAGGTATCACGATTAATATCATAAGCCGTTGGGGTTTTTCTCCACCCCCATGACTAAATGACTTACTACATGGGCCGCTCTTACTCGCCTGATACATATAGGTGTCAGCCAACTTGGAATTCTGGTATGGCTATTTGCACTTTCAAACTACACGCCTGTGAATATCTTCCGCTCATCCACAGCCTAGCTCAGATAGGAAATGCTGGTGTAGGCTACCGGCAACCAGCGTCGGTCCGTAGGTAAGCAAGGCTCATACATCATTGAATCGGACAAAAACTTTGATGATGAAACTAACCCGGAGTTAGGCTCAGAGTATGTTGATTTTATGCCCGCGGTGAAAATTAATGCGGAAAGCAATTCTGTCCGGTGTGTTGTTGGCTTCCGACAATGAGAACGGACATGGGCAAACCCCGCTAAATCCGCAGCTGAATACGGCGCTCTTGCAGCAGGCTGACATGCAGCTTCTGAGGTATTCATACATCGTCAATATTTAAACCCTAAACTTTCCCATATTCATTGATCATCATCGTCAAAAGCTTTTTACCATGGGTTTCTTCTACAGCCAGTTGTTCATCACTCCTCCCGCTCCCAAAGGCGACTTCAGCGGAAAGACCATCATCCTCACAGGCAGCAACATCGGCCTCGGCAGAGAAGCAGCACATCACTATGCACGCATGGGCGCCAGCAACCTCATTCTTGCAGTACGCAGTGTTGACAAGGGCGAGGAAGCCAAGGCGGACATTGTACGCACCACTGGTAACAAGAATATCCAAGTTTGGAAGCTCGATATGAGCGACCATAGCAGCATAGAGGCATTTGCGAAGCGCGCCGAAGCTGAATTGGACCGCATCGACATCTTCATCGCCAACGCCGGTGTAGCTCGCGCTGAGTATCATCAAGTCAACGGATTCGAAGAACAGATAGCTGTCAACGTCATCGCCACAACATTGCTCATGGCCAACATGATGCCCAAGATGCGCGAGACGGCTTCCAGATTCGACACTCGGCCTACATTCACTATCACGGGGTCTGCATCGTACGACCACACGACGTTCCCCCAGCGATCCGCCCCAGATGGCCAGATCTTGGCCACTCTGTCCGACAAAACAACCTGCGAGCAGTACTGGCCGCAACAGTATCCTATTTCCAAGCTTGTGCCGATGTTCGTCTTACGCAGCATCGCCGATGACCATCCGGTCAGCGATTTTCCCGTGACACTCAATATTGTCAACCCAGGCTTGTGCTGGTCAGGGCTTGCGCGCGAGGCTACGGGCTGGGGGTTCTGGTTAATGAGAATGATCCTGGCACGCTCGACCGAGGTGGGCAGCAGGACACTGGTGCATGCAGGTGCAGCAGGTGCTGAGACGCATGGCAAATACCTCAGCGATTGCTCAATCGAGGAGCCAACGGCACTGGTCACGGGTGCAGCAGGGAAAGAGCTGCAGGACCGTATCTCGAGCGAGGTTTTCAGAGCGATTGATTCCATTCAGCCGGGCGTATCCCGAAGTTTCCAGATTGTGTGAGGTGGGACGCTCTTCGGATTGCAGAGAAACATACTCTAATATTTCTGCCTTATAGAGCAACAGCACTCCTCGACGTTGTTGGTTTTTGGAACTTCTTAGATAGTATAATCAAATTAGTTTACTTGATACCTCTGCAAATCATGAGCGATATAATAGTAGTGCTGATCGACTAGCCAAGTACCTCCGCAGCCCTGGAGCAAATCGTAGAAATTGCTGCTTGTATATGCTTCATTTGTGCCCTCTATCCCGAGAATTTCTGGAATGAACATCCTCGAATGTTCTTACATGACCCCTCACATCTACCTTGGCCCAAGACATCTCTACAGCCACTCGATATCACCCCACCCCACCAGAACTACACCACGCACGGACGCATCCAGATCCCCGCACGCCAACCGCTCCACATCACATCTCAACCCTGGCCTTCCCCAACCGAAAGCCTCACCATGCACCTCAAAACCGAGCCCAGCCTCAACGGCATGGAGACCACAGGACACCGGGTCAGCTTTGCTTTTTTTCACTTCCAATACCCAGTATCGTGTCTCCTAATGCCGTGCTTACTCTCTAATGCCTAATGCCGCGCTGACGGCTTAAAGCCGGGTTGCTGCGCCGTGGCTGCGCGGACAAAGAAGTAAGAGCGGCAGCACGCCTGAGGCGAGGTGGAGAGGTATTTGTAGGTCGTGGAGGGGCGCGTTTTTAGTGTACGCTGCAAATCTTTAGTTTACTCGCTGGTTGATCATTTGCCTGTTCAAGAGAAGATAATACAATATGGGCTCCGGACGTCTGTTTGTTACGGGTGGTACAGGGTTCATTGGGAGTGTGCTTATTGAGACGGCTGTCGCAGATGGGTATGAGGTTAGTTGTTGCCTTCACTGTTGTTCGAATCGATGATGTCTTCGCTCATTGAGAGCTGAGGCGCTTGGGATCCTACGGTCGGAGTGGAGATACAACACCACCTCGAAAGATGCCATCACAGATCCAGATGCCACCACAACTCCTGTATACGACTCAACTAACCCAACCCAACCCAGATCCACGCTCTCTCCCGCAGTGAAGAGAGCGACGCGAAACTCCGCGACCTAGGCGCCTCCCCCATCCGCGGCGACCTGACCTCTCTAGACGTGCTCCGGCGAGAAAGCAAAGCATCCACCGCCGTCATCAACCTCGCGACGGCCTACGTCTTCGGCCAAGGCACATACGCCGACGCGCTCCCCATCGACAACGCCGCCGTCGACGCAATCTGCGACAGTCTAAGCGGCACCCACAAACCCCTCATCACCTTCTCGGGCACGCTCTCCGCGCAAGCCGACGCGAATGGTAACGAGACGACCGAGGACGCGCCCCCGGAACCCAGCCCGCTCAACGTGCGCATCCAAGCCGAGCAGCACGCGCTCGCGCAGAGCACGGCGCGCGGCGTCCGCGTCGTCGTCGTGCGCATGGCGCCGTTTGCGTACGGGCGCGGCGGCAGCGGAATTGCGCGCTTCATGGGCATGGCGCAGGGCATGGGCGGGCTGCCGACGGTCGACGGCGGGAAGAACCGCACCTCGACTGTGCATGTCGACGATGCCGTGCGGCTTGTTTTGCTGGCGGTTGCGAAGGGCGACGCGGGTGATGTGTTCAATGCTAGTTCGCAGACGGATGTCACGATGCGCGAGCTCTTCAGCGCTGTTAATTCAGCGGTTGGGGTGGATGATGCGGATATCGCGTACGACGACGCTTTGGCGAGGTTTGGAGAGAATATTGCGTGGTTCCTTAGGGCGGAGAATAGGGCTTCTGGGGCCAAGGCGCAGAAGAAGCTTGGTTGGCAACCAAAGGGTGTGCCCGTTCTTGAGGATATCAAGTCTGGTTCTTACGTGGCTGTGGCGAACGCACTTTTGGGGAGATAGATAGGCATTGTTTGACCACCACGCTGAATGTTACGCTCTTGGAGGTTGTGGATAGCTGTGGAACTTGGATGGGATGTTTAGCTTTGTGTGCTGGGTACCTTTATAGGTCGCAAGTCATTGTTAAAATTGCAGTGTTATGTTCCAATGACTGCCACGTTCTTTAACAACTATTCTTTTGAAAAGACTACGATGTCAGATCATGAACAGAAAGCCGCACAGATCTTGAACAATTGTTAGGACGGTCGTTCATCGCCCGCCTTTTCCGCAACCCCAGATGCTTACCACTTCCATGTCAGACGAGGAGGGGTAGAGGACAGGGGCGCGATACTTGCTAGCCCATCTTGGCGTCTCACTCGCACCTCGAGTAATAAACAGCAAAAAGCCGTCAGCAATCGTGTGCTCGAAAAAAAGACGTTCGTGAATACAACCTTCTCAGTGCCACAAGATGGGACCGATCGCTGCTGTGTTTGGTGCTGTGCTCGCGCTGTACTTGACGCATGCAATCTGGATATGGCACCGACTATCGCACATCCCGGGACCGTTCTGGGCGGGCATTTCCAAACTCTGGATCATACGAGAGGCGTTTCTCGGGAGACAACCGATGACTTTGAGGGATGTCACAAATGAGTACGGTGAGTGAGAGTGTATGGGCCCACATCCAGCACCAAAAACTGACACGCCCAACCCTAGGTTCGCTTGCGCGCGTCGGACCGAATGAGCTCGTGACAAGCGATCCTGTGGTTCTGCGGAAGATCATGTCGGTCCGGTCTGCGTACGCTAGAGGTCCATGTAAGTGTGTGTCGGCGCGGAGGGGCAGTTTGCTGAGCTGAGCAGGGTACGATGCGTGGAAGCTCGAGGCGGGAAAGTCGAACCTATTTTCGATGCGCGACGAGGCGGCGCATGCCAGTCTGCGAAATAGGATGGCTGCCGGGGTACGACATTCTCTCTCTATCTAATGTGGCCTGCCTGATGCGACTAGTCTATTAGCTTACAACGTCTAGTACTCAGGAAAGGAAAATGAGTCCATGGAGCACACGATCGAAATGCAGATCGCCCGTCTCGTCGAGCTCATCAAATCGAAATATGTCTCGAATGCGGCTGTCTACCGCCCGGTTGACCTGGCGCAGAAACTGCAGTACTTTACCCTCGACGTCATCAGTGACCTCTCGTTTGGAAAGTCCCTTGGCTACCTCGAGCAGGACGCAGACCCGTACGACTATGTCGAGGCCATGGATGCGTCGATGCCCGTTTTTGCGACGCTGGGAAACGTGCCGTGGCTCGCGGATCTGTTCCACTCACGACTGCTGCGGCGATTCCTCCCGTCTGAAAAAGACAAGGGTGGATTCGGGGCTCTCATAGGGTATGTTGTTTCGCAGATACCGCGGTCTAGAGTCTGACGTGTATCCAGCTTCTCCAAACGCGTTGTAGCTGAGCGCTTTCGCGAAACATCCAGACCGCAGGCTGATATGTTGGGGTCGTTCATTCGGCATGGTCTGAATCAGAAAGAAGCATCGGGCGAGGCATTGCTCCAGGTTGTTGCTGGAACTGATACGACAGCTACGGGCCTCAAGACCATCATGTTGCACGTGATGACGAATGCCGCAGTCTACAGCAAACTGCAGGCAGAGATTGATGAGAACTTGTCAAAGGGCAGCATTTCATCACCCATCAAGGATACTGAGGCGCGCCAGCTCCCCTACCTTCAAGCAGTGATCAAAGAAGGCTTACGTATGAAGTCACCAGCTGGTGGCGCTTTCTTCAAGACAGTGCCGCCCGGCGGTGACGTGATCAACGGCCTGTTGGTGCCTGCGGGTACCGACATTGGAGTGTCGCATCTGAGTTTCCTGCACTCGAAGCAGATATTTGGAGAAGACGCAGGGGTGTTCCGGCCAGAGCGGTGGATCGAAGCCGACTCGGAGTACCTGGCCAAGATGAATAGTGTGGTTGACCTGATCTTCCACTCGGGCAAGTATCAGTGTCTTGGAAAATCGGTCGCGCTGATGGAGTTCAACAAGATTTTCGTCGAGCTGTTGAGGAGATTCGACTTTTGTGTTGTCAATGCGGAGAAGCCTGCGCGGATCACGAATGCAGTGAGTCGTGGTACAGGATTAGGTCGTCTTGGCTCGGCTGACTTGCAACAGGGCGTGTGGCTGATCAAGGACTTGTGGGTGCGTGTGACGTCAAGAGGCGGTTGAGGGGATGTCGACGAGCTTGTGGTGGTCGCAAAGTAGAGTGTAGAGTGTAGAGTGTAGAGTGTAGAGAGCTCTGGGCGAAAAGGTCAGAGGGCTGTCAGGCTGGCTCACGTGACAAAGTCTTGGCGTGCTGTGCCTCTGCCACCGCACCAGACCAGACGATCGTGAATGCAAACATATCGCTCGAAACACCACACCGAAACACCCGTCTGTCATCGTATTCGGCGCGAACCGCACCCGCCGTAGCCTGTCAGCCCGTCTCCTGTTCCCGATCATGGCTGAATCATGGCTGGCCGTGTAGCGCCCGCGGGCGGCAGAATCAGCACACGCCTCATGTTGCTAATCCCGACGGACAGCGTCGACGCGCGCCCAGTGGACAGCCCCTTTTCTGGCATGCGGCGAGCCGCGTAAGCCCAAGCCTCCATCCAAGGGCGCTCAAGCAGCGTTCCTGCGTCTGGGGAAATTCGCTGGCGACGAGCGTGCGGGCAAGCAATGCGCGTCGGCTTGGCGCGATGCCGATAGCCGCTCTCTGCCAGGCCCAGCCTACGCAAAAGCCGTTAGGCCGACGCCCGCACGCCAAAAACATGCCAGCCATCGACACCAACCTGGGACGTGGTAAAATCAAGGCCACGGCATTTCATCATGGACGCCGGCCTGGACCGCTACTCTGCCCTTCCCCGGTCTTCTCCCCCGTCCTACCCACGCCGTAATACTATTTCTTATCGCTGTCTGCCCTCCTGCCGCACACACTCCACTCGTTTACAATCCCGCCCCCGTCACTCGCTACCATGAAGTTTGTTTTCCTTTGCCTGGCCGCCGCCGCCACTCTGGTCATGGCCCAGGACCGCTGTGACGCTCCCTACCCAAACACGTTTTGCAACACAACCGAGATCCTCGCCTACCAGACCGACGACTGCCGCCCTTACCACGTCTTCATCGCCCGCGGCTCCGACGAGCCCTACCCCGGCCGTCTGGGCAACCTCACCCGGCAGATCTGCGAGAAGCTGGGCGGGACCGACGACTGCGGCTTTGAGAACATTGAGTATCCCGCCAAAAGCACCGCCTGGGGTGCCGAAGAGTGGTGCAAGTCGGCGGCCAAGGGCGCTGCCAACGGGCAATCACAGGTCAAAGCTCACGTGGAGAAATGCCCGGACACCAAGGTGATCATCGTCGGTCTTTCCCAAGGCGCCTCGGTCGTCCTGGACATTTTGGGCGGCGGCGGAGGCAAGGTCTTCGAATGCACGCAAAACGACAACCCGGCCTTTGATGCGTCCAGCGCCCCTGGCTCAAACAGTCCGTCAAATCCCCTTCTCTTCCTCGCCCATGAAATGCTAACCCTCTCCAGTCGCCGCCGTTGTCACCTTTGGCGCCGTTGCCCGCAACCGTGGCCAGGACTTTACCGTTGGCGCCGGCAAGGACTTTGACGGAAAGCGCGCACGCACGCCCGAGCAGCTCAAGGCCCTGAAGCAGTATTCCAAGGTCCTCCTCGACTACTGCCACTTCGGCGACCCCATCTGCGCGGTTGGCAGCACGCCCGAGAACGTGACGGAGCACCTAAACTACTTCCTCGAGCACAACGAGGAAGCCGGCAAGTGGATCGTCGAAACGGCCCAGGGAAAGAAACAGGTAAGTCGCCCCGAGGCCTCCTCCACATCGGCGCTCGTCTCGCAGAGCGTGCGTCCCGCCGCCGCCACAAGAGCACCCGAGAGCATTCACGCCACGACCACACCCACCGCTCCCCACGCTGAGGTTTCGCAGACAAGTGCATCTGCGCAGCAGGGTGCTGCCAGCGCTGTCCTGGCTGCGCTTCCTGCGCCGCTTCTGGCTGTGCTGAGCGCGGCTGTCTTGCCGCTTGCCTTGTGGTGTTAGATGAGGCGTCAATCGGAACGAGACGGAACCGATATGTTGGATTCCGAGTTGGATTGTCGTTGAAAAAGACGTGCGGACCGTTGTTGACCGTTGTTTTGCTCGCACGTTGGGTTTAGTCTAGCGCCGGCGGGATTGATCGGCGCCCCGATCCATCCACGCTGCTCGTATACGAGACCGGCCCGAGGCCTTCTCTAAGGATCAGGTATTGGCTGATGCCGCGCCTGCCCTGGCTAAGAGACAACGAGACCGAGGCTGGGAAGAAGCAAAGTGAACCGGCCAAGAACAAGCGGCGCTCGCCACCACCGCCGTCTCGACGCGAAAAACTAGAGTAGCCGGAGGATATTGGGAATACACACACGAGCAATAGACGGGAGATTTGGGAACGGCATTAATTACATTTAATCACTAGTTCGTAAAACCTATTCACAAACAATAAACAACCATCATAACAGCAAGCAAACGCGTAGCCAAGTTCCTACGCCTGTGGCATAGAAGACGTAGCCACCGTCGCTGCCACCGCGACTCCACTCTGCCAGACACCTGCTGCGCATCTACAACAGGCCAAACGTCCTCTGCTTCATCTTCTTGACGTCGACGTTCTGCCACATGGCCACGCTGAACAGCGTAACGCCGTACACACACGTCGCGGCAATAAGCATGTACCGCTGCGCCTGTGCATACGACAAGTTGATCGCGTCGCGGGCGGGCGAGCCCCAGGCGTAGCTGCCCTGGACCTTGAGGTCGTCGTAGATGGACTGCAGGTTGGGCAGCTCGTCGGCGGGCAGGTTGGCGGCGAGGCGGACGGGGAAGACGCCGGTCCAGATTGCGCCGGCGATGGTGCTGCCGATTGCGCTGCCGATCGAGATGATCATTGATTCGACGGCGAGCAGGGCCGGGAAGTCGCGCTGCTTGGATACCGCCATGAGGGTCGTTTGCTCGGATATGACGAGGATGCCGCCGCCCAGCGCGATGAAGACTTGGCACATTACAATGTAGCCGATGTTGACGTGCGGCTGGCGGAAGAGGATCATCAGGCCGCATCCGAGGATGGTCAGCGGGACGCCGGCGAAGAGAGAGTACATCTTCAGCTTGCCGTAGTAGCGCAGGGCGATGCCGTAGAGGATCGACATGAAGCAGCTGCCCATGGTGTATGTGTTTGTGATGTAGGTTGCGTAGAGGACGGGCTGGTTGAAGAGGATGGTGAGTAGCGAGTAGAAGTACGAGTCCCAGATGTACCAGCCAATGTACAGCGAGCCGGCCATGGTGTAGGTGAAGATGACGGTGCGGTTCTTGAGGAGCGGCCACGGGATGAAGGTCACGGGCGCCCAGTACTTCTCCCAGAGGCCGAAGCACACGATGAGCGCGAGCCCGATGATCAGGAAGCAGAGGATCAGCGGCGACTTCCACTGGTCCGCCTGGTACGAGTACAGGTTGAAGCTGAGCAGGAAGAGGGCGAGGCCTGTCGCGAGGATGAGCAGGCCTACGACATCAAACTCCCTCAGGTAGTATGTGATGGTCTGGACGAGGTTGCCGCGCGTCGGCTGGGGCGTCAGGAGGCCCTGCTTCTTCGCCTTGTTCTGGTTGATGAAGAACATGATGATGAGGGGTGCCGCGACGAAGGGCGCGATGATGGTGAAGATGCCAAACGTCCACCTCCAGCCGATGCCGCTGCCGTCCTCGGCGACGGCGCGCTCGACGGCGAAGCCGTAGATCCACGTGGTGATGAGCCATGGGGAGGAGGCGTAGCCGAGGAAGAAGGCACGGTTCTTGAGCCTCGATGTATCGGCGATGAAGACGGTCATGGAGAAGTCGATACTATTATAGCCGAGGTAGTAGAAGGTCTGGGCAGCGCAGTATGTCTGGACGTTGTTGCAGCCTGCCATCATGATGAGGCCGATAATGTACGATGCAACGCCGATGCACAGTGCGACGGGACGGCCCCAGATGTTCATGATCTTAGCATACGGCAGCTTCCAGATACCGGCGATCAGGGACGAGATGACACCCGTCAGGGCCGTGAGCGAGTGGGCTTCGAAGTCGCTGGTGACATAAGGCGTCAGGGCGCCGACGCAGCCAGAGATGAAGGACATCATGAACTGGATCAACCACATGCTGGTTCTGTTAGCCGGCGAAGCAACATGCGGCATGCGTGTGAATACTTACGCAATGTACGCCAGAATCAGATCCCGCTTGGTCCAGACGTGGGTAGCGGCCTGGATGGCCTGAACACCGCGCTCGGCAGTGGTGTCGACCTTGTTCAGCTCCTCATCCGAGACCTGGGACATAGACTCGGGGCTCCTGGGGGTGCCGAGCTTCTCGTCGGGGTGAGCCATGTCCTGGCTGGTGTGCCCATCGACGGCAGCGGGTATGTCGGCGACATCCTTGTGGTCGTGGTCGTAGGTGGTGTTGCCAGAGACCAATGTGTTGGTGGTCAAGCCTTTGAAAGAGAAGCCCATCTTGAACCTCTACGCAGCTCGTGGAGCAAAGATGGATGAAAGGAGAGATTGATAAGATCCAACAGAGGAAGGACGGCAAGGTCCCGGGCTCATATACCTAGACATGGCTATACGCAGCGGGCAACGATCCGCAATCACGAGT
Organism: Neoascochyta sp. HWLR27; assembly: GCA_019775935.1. Taxonomy (NCBI): domain Eukaryota; kingdom Fungi; phylum Ascomycota; class Dothideomycetes; order Pleosporales; family Didymellaceae; genus Neoascochyta; species Neoascochyta sp. HWLR27. The sequence continues at coordinate 86,212 of WODD01000079.1, read as the reverse complement.
GGCAGGGCCCATAACATAGTGGAGCACCTAGTCGTCCCTCCGCCGTGCGGCAGTCGACGGGTTGCGCGGTTTAGGCGTGTTGGAAGCGGCGGAACACGCGAACAGAGCAGGATGGTCCGCTCAACAGCCGATGCTGGGGGTCGAGCTGGACCAATGCCAGCCTTCTGCTACCCCAAGTAGAAGAATCCTCGGTAATAAGCTCATCCAAGCACGTCCCAAGACACCCACGAAAAATCTTATCTCGATAATCGCCCGAGCCTAAAAACGCCTAGGAGCCGTTTCAAGTTAGCGTGGGCATGATCGGGAGTTATCAGATGAGAAAATTTTTATCTGATCGAAACCATCGGCTCCACCGACCTCATGCTGTCGTCGTCATGCTCTTCCTCCGCTTCCGCTGGCAATGAGCGTGCTCGAGACCCTCCACACCAAGCCGTTGCACAGACTGTACTGAAGGAGCTGCACCTTTACTATGTCCGCTCCCATGTCCTGCACCCGCCACACGGCCATACCCCGGTCGACCTCTCGGCAACCAGCCTGAAGAAATTGCCTGATAGATACTACCCATGCTTCCCGCCACTCTTCGGCACATCCAGGACGAAGGAAGCACCTTCGTTTCCCAGGCAGCCAATGCCAGCCCTGTCACTTCCGAGATTTCAGGGTCTGGCTACTTGGCACACACATGGGCTGCCATTCCTGCCGACGCCATCTACGCCTTGTGTAGGCTCTGTTGGACGAGGCGATTCTCTGCTCCACTTGGCTCAAAGCTTCAGTCTTCTCCCGAACGGTCCGCAATACCTGTGAGTGGCCTGTAATGGATAGCGCCGTAACCTCATCCCAGCACCTTTCGGCGTGAGCGATTCTGTCTACCTATCGAGTTCGGGCCGCCGGACCAGGTTGGTATTGGGCTTAGCGATGTCGGAAGTGAATGGTACCCAGAACCGTTCTGTCGGGTCATGATGCGTGCCGTCTACCCATCTCTGGTACTGGCCGACCAGCGTGTCCAGATTGTGTTGTTTCGTTACGTCTTTTCCAGTGATGCCGACCAAAGATTTTCTACCGAACGATGCAGTCGCACAAGTAGTAGAGTCTACACCTGTTGAACAAACGGCCCATGATGCATGTTGGGGAAGAAAGTGGAAACGCTGAGCAGTCCGCTCATGTGGCGATGGCGATCATAGTGGAGAGTAACCGTTGTCTTGGGCGCCTGGCAGGCTCGGCACAATATGGCACCGTCACTGAAAGAGCCGTAGTACCCCACTCCATGTCGTGCATAAAGCCTTGTAGCCCCTACGCAATCTCGTTGGACTTGCCAGAAGCTCGGTGCCAACAGGTGTGCGAGGTTTATTTTCCACCTGCGACGTGCATGCCGGCGATGGGATGAAGACTGGTGTATATTGGCTAGACGTCATCGTGTACTCGGCGTATGTCACTTGAATGTACCCATTGCTATTACCTCTATGCTTACGGTGTACATCATCTCAGGGTGCAGGAGAGCCGGTCAATGGGCGGCCAATCCCAATAATACTAGAGGTTTGTGGAGGTACTCAGCACCTCGGTCTAGGTATGCAGCCCCGTCATTTGCGAAAGGATTGTAAACATACTCAGCATGTCAAGATGAAAATGCAACTGTGACTTGATGAAGCACTGTAGAGGTCTTGAACAAATTACAAGATGTATACAGCTTGATTTTATTGAACAGCTACAGAGGTACTCAGCATACAGCTTGTCTTTTCTGTAGTGTGAGAGACATACATCAGTTATACTCACGGCAACTGATAGCACACACCACGCTCTCCAATGAACGAAAGACACCAAACATTGACCAAGACTTTGTGGGACTAATGTGGGAACACAAGGCCATGCGCAGGTCTTAGGCCAGTCTCTTTGAACACTGGATTCGTGTCTCCGTAAATCGACATGACTCCACACGTCAAGAGATGCACAGGTACAGTACAAAGACGAGCCGACAGCAACATCACACACGGTTAAACAACGGCGAAGAATGCCATCGTACGTAGTGCACTTTCCTAGCTTCATTATTAATACGTCTACATCCGTGCTTATCTCCGACCCGATAAAACGACGCTACCCGATCACGACTCCGCATTGCCGTTGACGACGAACGTTGAAGCCTCGTAACATCTCGTACTGTACCCCTGCTGCTGGCTTCGCAAAGATGACGGAGCTGCTCGACCTCTGCTACGACGTCTTGATCCGGATCTTGGAAGAAGTCGAGCCGGTGGATATTGCGTCATGCGCGCAGGCGTCTACAGGATTCAATGAGTTTATCAGCAAGAACACGAGATTGCACAAGGCACACTATCTCAAGAACTTTGTACGATAGGGGAATGATCATGTCCGTATACTAGTTGACGAGTAATTAGGACGATCCTCGCGTCAGGCCCACGGACCCCGAGCCCGAATGGATACCAGAGCTTCGGAGCATCATTAAATGCCAAAAGATTCTTCAATCGGCAAACAACGACGTGAAGGTGGGAGCAAACATATATCAATCTACTACTGCATGCTGAGTGGTTCGTAGCGATCTGAATTCAAATTCGTCGTAACCACCGTCGAACGGCTCATAGCAACCGCCTCATCGGATCAATTCGGCTACTCGCAAAACCAGCAGGCGATAGCCGATCTCTTCGATTCAATCTCTCAAAACCGCGATGCGTTCATGTGCCGGTCCTCGCTCTACTCACGTGCAGGGACAGAGTACCAGAAGCCCGCAGACGACGACGAGGGCCGCCAGATGAGCGCAAAGTTGCAGAGTCTCTTTGGCATCACTTCGTCGACGGTAGGAAGACGGTCGCTTTCGACACATCCCTACGCCAGGTCACGGGTGTATGATTTGCGGAATTACACCGATAAGACGCAGTGGGGTCCGTTCCGCGACGACGGCAGTATGAGGGTCGACTGGGAAATGGTTGAGAGCATCATGATTGTGCTGGGCTATAGCTCTGGTCTATGCTGCCGCCGATTCCTGCATCGGTTCCGACCACCATGGACGAATCCATTCGAGGGTGTCGTGCCAGATCGGTCGAAGATCATGCTGGATTACCCGCTGCCGCTGCTCAAGCAACCGAATATCCCTCTTCAACTCAGAGACCCTTACAACGTCTCAGGAATATGGTCACGCGTACGCATTCATCTGGCCTTTCATTTCAAAAGCATACACTAATACCCTCAGATTGTCTGCTTCCTAGACTACAACGACTTATACGCTTACAACTTCAGCCCCGAAGCCATGGCCGTCTCGCCCGACGAGCCCCGCCCCCCGCTGACCGCAGACGAAGCAATCCGCCACATCATGATGGACCTCAAAGTAACCGAAGTCAACCCTGCAGGCCAATTCGACAACCCAGCGTTGCCCGTCGTCCACTTCGCCGGCAAGTCCCGCTCCATCGAAGCATCCTGGGATCCGAATGCAAACTCGCGAATCAAAGGTACAGAGTATCCCCATCTTGAAGCTCCGCGTGCTAAACCTCCGCAGGCTCTGTCTCTCTCACGCCCGAGGGCGAAGTCCGCTGGCAGACCATCTCTGTGTTCTATGGGTACGCAACACCTCCCATCTCCCATCCCAACTTCCCACCAACCGGCTAACCCACGCCCTCCCAACAGCGGCGAAGAACGCTGGCGCAGCGACGGCATCCAGGTCGGCGGGCTGCGGTCCCAGCGCGGCGTCATCGGCACATGGTTCGACAAGGATTTCGACTCGCATGGTCCCGCGGGGCCCACGGCGTTCTGGAAGATTTGCGACCGTGGACTGGATGAGGAGATGGACGAGAGCGAAGATGATGAGGCGCTGGGGTGGTGAGCGAGCGGATGCAGTGTTGGGCTCGGCGTTGTGATGCGTTTGGGGAGGAAGGGGAATTTGTCGTTTGAGAGGAATTTATCGTTTGAGTTTATTTTGACTTTGGAGTTTGGGGTCCTGCTGAATACACCTCTTTATCAACTCCTTTGTTTTGTAACGTGTACTTGTTGTATAAGTGACAGCAAGAGTAATCTCCGCTATACTACAAGACTTTAACGGAAGCCTGTTCGCGTGAATAAGACCATTCCATGGCGCGCTTGACATGTAAGCTTGCAGACACCGTGAGCAATAAAATATGTTTCAAGAGCAACCATTGGGCAGTCCATCAACAAACACCTCCACCTGATGAGTTGCAAGGCCCAGACGAGTCCGCCTGAAGATCACCCGGGCGGAGAAAACGGATGGATTTTCCTGTAACAAGCCACCGTAGATCTAGAGCAAAGAGGGAACAGAGCAGAGCCGTTGGAATCCAGAACGTTGTTCCCCAAGCCGGCTATCGAATAGAACGGATATAGTTTTGGATTTGATCAGAAGAAGCTATGAGTTCTTTGAGTAGTTTATAGCCATAATGATCTGCTTGAAAGCAACGAGTCAAGTAACCTTCTCTGGCTACACAGACGCCAATCTAAGTTTATCGGAGTTCAGCTGTCAAGATCTACACTAAAGCCACTTTCTGTGCCTACTGAGTCTCGAAACTGAGATATACACCTTACAGAACCAGATACACAAGCCAACGACCTAATAATCTAATAATGATATCCCTGCTCGTCAAGCACCTTGATCTCTTTCGAGAAACTGTCTGGGCAGCCTATCAAGACCACACAAGCCAGCTACTACTTCGCGCGCTCCAGACAAGCTACATCGTCATCAAAACAAAAATAGAGCGCGCAGAGATATAAGCAATGGCAGACAAACGCGATATTACTAGCATGTCAGCTAGCATTGCCGATGAAAAGCGCAAGAGGAAGCCTGTTAAACGCTACCGCAACGTTAACTTTAGAGGAGACAGTTATCTACGTTGATACAGAATATAATAGCAAACCGTCTCGAAGATACTTCTTTTGAGGTGACAATCGATTCTTTTGTGAACTAATAAGACTATTAGTCTTGCTAGAGAGGTAAAGTCAAAGTCAGTCCAGCCTAGAAGGGTTTTATCGTTGGATACTAGAGCGTGGTGAATTATCTAGGGACTGCGATATGCTGCACGAGCAAGATCAACAGACTACCTCATATCGTCATGCCGTCCACTGTAACTCCCGGAGACCACAAAGCAGGATGACTCGATTCGGATATATTGCTGTATAGCTATTCGAACTACACTCCAACATCTCCAACCCAACAACGACATAACTGCGCGCCACCTCATCCATCGTGCCCCCGCCCTCGTATAACATGCAACTCCGGGGGCCCGAGCTAGAACATTCATCTTCAGGCCCTCGAGCGTGTATACTCCATCAGAATCACATCTCAGGAGAAGCTGAGTTGGCAAATACCTTTGTTCCATCCCCCCTCCCTCCCCCACCCCCGCTCTCATGCAATGGGCAATCTCAAGGGCTCGAACTGGAAAAGTTTCACCCGTAGGGTCCTCAAGCATGTGTGCTGATCTTCTCAAGCAAGCCAAGCCAAGCCAACGTCCACCCCCGTCCAGCTTTCCCCCTTCAACCGCCGTATCGCGTCGCGTCGCGTCGCTGGCCTCCCCATCTCCGCACCAACCCGACCCCGAACTCTGCCAACCGTGAAATCTAGTCGTCAACGTCTACAACGGCGCCACGCTGGTCATCGTACTCGGTCCGCGTCCCACTCTCAGTCCTAGACTGGGTGCCGTAGGCGTCGTCGTTGTTACTATGGTCATCACTGACGTTGATCGACTTCTCGTCTGCGTATGTGGCGTGCCGCTACGGATCTAAATGAGTTTCCTCCACCGTGGACGCGGTACCACAGGCGTCGAAGTCGTCAAGGGTATATACCGCCACCGCGACCGCCGCAGCAGTAGCAGTAGCTCGTCTCTGCCCGGGAGGTCCAGTGGGCTGAGATGGATGGATCTTTTAGGTCGAAGGCGGAGAGATGATCTCCTTTCTCGAGGGAGCATCGTGGGGGCGTCTTGGCGCAGTAGATATATATATATATGTGTGTGTAGTGTGAAATGATCACCAAGGCATCGTGGCACTCCTATAACCCCCCAACTTTACCCATCTCTTATATACACGCACATCCTCAAGAAGTTTGGACGGCTCCAGGAAACATCAGCACCATCAACCCAACAACCACTCACACAACCACGAAATCGATTGTCCCAGGCCTGTTTCCTGCGTGTTTGCACACCTCACGCTGCTCGCCTTTGCCTTTCTCTACCATCTCCCCGTGGAACAAAACCATCACGCACTCGCCCACAAGACGCAAGTTTCGGGGCGGCGTTACGCGATCGTGGGTTGTACAGCTAAAAGAACGGAATAGACCCGAGAAACGAAGGGAAGGTAGTCCAAAAGGCTTATTGTGTTGGGCAAACTCACCGTGATTTTTACTCTTCTGTCTCGTGGCTTTGATGTGTAGAGGTGGATACTTGGTTGGGCTTCTCTTTTATCTCTCTCTCTCTCTCTCTTTCTTTCTTTCTACGGCTTAGAGCACGTCAAAGGCATATTCAATATCGCATCATCTGCGCTTTTCTATTTTCTACACCATCGTGCACCATTCTGTACACATCCCTCCATCCCCTCCGCCAGAGAAACAAGCAATCAAGCTGACATCAGCCTCCCCTCCGCCCTCCGCCATGGCATCGCACGCTCCATCTCACGCTCCATCTCACCTGAAGAGAGCGGACCAGCGGGAAGGCGAGCATGTTCGCCGTGGAGAATAATCCCCGACGAGCGTAAACGTCAGCGTCAGCCGCAGCCGTAGCTGGAGCTAGAGGCAGCGCGGGGGGTGGGTGTATACGGCTGCGGTTGCGGTTGCGGTTGCGGTTGCGGCTGGAGGGTACGCACACGCACGCACACATGCACACGCACACGCACGCACGTACACACACACGAACGCACATGCACACGGAGAGAAAGACGGAGAGAAAAGAAGCAGCAGCGCTGATGTAGAACGAGCGAGTGCTGCGCGACGTGGTACAGTGTGCTACAGTGTGCTACAGGCTATTCCGGGCAGACTATGCATGGCGTGGGTTCAAGAAGCGCGTCAGTTGACCTGCCTAGCTACCTGCCTAGCTACCTGTCTACCTTCCTACCGATCTACTTGCTTGCTGGTTTGCGTACCTACCTTCCTACGTGTATGCTTACATTTGCGCGCCAAGGGACCAGCACGAGCAGCACGAGCAGCACGAGCAATATGCACCGTGCAGTGCGAGCACCATTCGCAGCGAATTACGGTATCTCGAAGCGGAATGGAGCTGCGATGCGGTGTGTAGGTAGGTAAGGTGCTAATAAGGCTGGGAAATTGGATATTGGCGACGGGATGGACTGCGACGGCAAAGGGACTCGGGCCGGGTTGGGTGCGCCATGGGTGGTCGAGTCGAGGGCCTTGTCGGGCCGTGTGGGGGAGGGGGACGGGGAGGGGTGCGTGACGTGTTGCAGGGAGGGAGAGTGGGTGGGTGTGAGGATTATATCAGCGGGAGAGGTTGTCTATCGGTGCGTATGCAGCGGTGGGATGCTCGCTCGCTTGCTTGCTTGTTGGGTAACTGTGTGTTCACTGAACAGATGCTCGTGTGACGATGCGAGAACTCGGGGACTGTGGGAGGGCGCGAGTATACCTACCCAGGGCAGCACTGCGGCACGGCATGCTGACGGGAGAGTAGTACCCCATGTATTGAACTGTAACGCTCAATACAGCGATTCGGCATGGCCGAGTCCCACGCATGCATCCTGTTCACGCGCAGAGTAGAGCTGATATTCGCGCACCAGAAACACGCCCTCGCTCACGCTTCTCGCTCGAGCTGTGCGCTTCACAAGTCAGCACAATGTGCGACAGCGACCACATCCAGGCCGTGGATCATACCAGACGCCGTCGCCTTGGGCAGCAACAGCTTGAGCGGCCGAGCAAGTGCCAACACCATGTCTCATCCTTCGACGGCCTCGCGATGGAGGGCTTCCTGATGGGGGGCCACCTGCATGGGGGTCTTCTAGAACGGCAGCCGCCGCGGCGCTAGACGTGGCGTGGGAGAGATTAGCAGATAGCCTGCATGATTTGCAAACTGAAAGTAGAAGGTAAAACACCAAGCCCGTTGAACAGACCGAATAACTCCGTCAACGACTGGATGATATTAATTTGCAGCGTGCATAAGGATGGCATGATCCGTTACGGCTCCGCATTCCAGGCGAGATGTTCGCAGGCTATGCGAGCCTTCACATGCAAGACTCGGGGTACCGTGTGGGATTTGCATGGTGCGGAGAGAAAGCAATTCCATACCCGCTGTCGATAAGCACGTGGGGAGACGACACCACACGTGCGGCTTACTGAGTGGACGCCCTGCCCGGTGGAGACTGTCCATGTGAGCGTTGTTTAGTTCGAGGTGGCAGTTGCGGCCCGTCTCACTCGGCCTCGAGCCGACACGGTGGCTGATCTTATGGGAGTTGTGGTTGATATGATATGAATGCCTGACGTGCACTGACGGTTGGTTTCACGCACGTGTTGGATGCTTCCACCCGGCAACATGCGCCCGGCGTTGCGCTGTCCCGCGGTCCAGACAGTGGGAACTTGGTGTTGATCATGTAGGTAGGCTGGAGCTAGGCGCTTGCCAATACTCAGGAAGATGGGCACCGAGCCGTTGGGTTGGAGTCGGCTTCTTCCTGGAGCGACGAGCGCGGCTTGTCGGAAGCGATGCCTATACGGACCAAAGTAAGCGTTCACGGCCATGTTTCCGCGTCATGTTGCGAAAACCACTCGCCCAAAGTCGAGCCGAGAGCGGGAGCTACCAAGTTCCCCGTACACTAATAAGACGGGGCGTCAGGGGTGCAGGAGGGCTCGTTCAGGACAAGATGACCAGATTTGCAAGGGGGTTAGGTGAAACCAATCATGGGGCTGTTGAAGCGGCGGGCAGAGTTTCGGCTCAACTCGCGACAACGACGGTGATATTACAACCGGCGCGGCCACCAAAAGCACGTCATAGCGAGGTGTGATGAGTTGTTGCCGTCGTATTTCAGGATGAACTGGCCTGGGCGTTAGTTTGCGGCCCAGAGAGCAAGTGCCGTACCGTGAACAACATGCTCCGAAGGGTATATTAAGGGTAAGTAGCAGAGCAGACGCGAGCTTCAGGTGCCGTACTCAGGTACCATTGTTTGGTCAAGCTGAGCAGAGCAGCCGTAGCCGATGCAACAGCCGGTGGCTGTAAAGCAAAAGACGGGGTGACAGCCACGCGAGTCGTGCAGCGGGACCTACTCCGCGTGAGCCCCGGACCCAGATTGGTCTAGGGCCAAGCGCCAGAGCCAGACGGGCGGGTTCTGGGCACCCCCAAACAGGTGTCCGGGCTTCTGGAACCGCCACGCCGCCACCGTGGGCGCAGTCACATCCCATGCTGTGTTGCCCAGTTTGTGGGGGGAGAGGGGGAAGGGTCCTGGGGGGTGTGGTGGTGTACAGCGCTTATTAGCGTGGGGTCGGAGGGTATTTCCTCTGCCCCAGCCGCAGCATGCTTCGAGGCTCAGTCAGGGGGACACATGTGTTTCGTCTGTCATCAGTCACTTGACCTTGACCCCAGATTTGTTTTCAGACCCACGTCAGGTTCGGTCCCCGAGCGTAGGCGGGGTCGTGATGGTTGTTGATGTTGATGTTGCTGCTGCTGCTGTTGTTGTGGCAAACGGGTGCGCATTTCTCCGGTTCACCCAGACGCAGGCATGTATCGAGAAACGGCAAATGGCCCTAGCGACAAGACGCGTGTTGCAATCCATCGCGGACCGGGAGCGGGAGATGTCACGTCGCATTCCCATCGCGATCCTGTACCACTTTCGACGGGTTGGCCTGCAGAGCTGGAGCGGGCGTCTACTCGCCTCGCCGCGACCGTACGGGCTAACGAGAGGATGCCTACAGTGTTTGAACAAATACGACAAAAGCAAGGGATTGCTATCATCATGGAAGCCCAAGGGCGCATCACGTTGCCAGCACGGGGAAGACGGGGCGAGGTTTGCCTTGGCGTTATGCGATTGTGGGCGCTGCTGTGTCTTGTAGGTTTGCCGAAGCGATTCAAGCTGTGACGAGCTTCAAGACGTACATGGCCACGAAGTTTCTTCTGCGCCGTATTTGCGAGCAAAAGCTGCGCGATGACACATGAGATGGCATTAGGAGCGACGGTCCGCTCGATGCGAGAAGCACGTAGAGCGAAAAACCGACATGTCACGAGGGGATGGTAGCCAACCAACCATGTTGGATCGACGACGAGTGTACTTTGGCAAAAGTGGATGGCGGTGTCGCTTTCCCCAGCGAGCGAATTTGGAACATGGGTTAGATGGATGATGTGCGATTGCCGACAGCGACGGCAGAAGTAAAGAGAAACAGAGTCTTGGTTGCAGGTTGTGCCACGCACAGAACACGACATGGCCTGATGAGGGGTTCTGGTGTACAACTCATGAAACCCCCATCACGCCGCATATGGCCGAGGAGAGGTGTCGCACATGATTCCTTGTGCGGCGTTGTGATTCATTAATAGAAGATTGCGGATGACGGGCAGTGTGCTGGTGGTGTTGGTGTAGACGCGCTGTGCTGGCGGCTGCAAAGCCAACGGGTGGCAGAGGCTGTCTCAGACGAAGATCGAGCAGCTCGTCCAGCGCATCAGGCCAGCTCCTCGTGCCATTGCCATTTGCCTCATGCGGCAGGTAGCGAGCGGGGGGTACAAAGGAAGGTGAGGCATGGCTCGGGCAGTGTGTCAGCGTCTCGTGGAGGACTCGAGGGGGTTGTGGGGGGCGTGTGGTAGGCGGAGAAGAGCCGAGTCGAGAGGAGCGTGGCGGAGAGGGACGTCCCAAAGCGGGAGGGGTGCGGTCGCTCATGACCGACAGCGGAAAAACGTCAAGGGCCTCGTGATTGCGTACCCCAGTGCGGAGAAACGAGTGGAGAAGGGACAGTCATGTGAGGGTAAGACAGGCTGCTCTGGGCAGGAGACGGGTCCACAGGTGGACGGGGACGGTCGAGTGGCGAGGCGAAGGCGGCCAGCGGCGAAGGCGGCGAGGACGGCGGCAGGGCGGTAGATGGGGCGTGGGAGTGCAGAATGAAGGCGCAGGGCGCAGGGAGCAGGGGTCGGGCGGTGGTGTTGCAGTGACGGCTATGCCGTGGGGGAAGGTCGACGGGACTTTTGCCGATGAGCGGGATCGCGCTGTTGAATTGCGTGTATGGTGGGGTGTCGTGAGTAATGCAGTAATGGCCACCTAGGACTGTCTGCACACGTTGAGACGGAGAGAAGACCAGCGAGGGCGGCGAGGCGGAGGCGATGCGAGGCGAGGCAGGAGCCGCTGGGTGGGTAGCAGGGCACCAGGCAGCAGGCGAGGAGATTTTCAAAACGGCTGAGTGAGGGCCCGTATTGTAATATTTGCGTGTAATTTATATGATAGTGGGGGCAGCCGAGAGAGTGCAGGTGACGCGGAAGGGTGCAACGGACCCGCGTCAGGCCACGGGCGAGGGCGCTCAGCTCAACGGCCCTGGGCTTGTTGCTGGCCGCTGGCTGCTGGCTGCTGGGTAGCGTAGCGTCGCGTCGCATGGCGGCAGAGAGGACGAGACGTGCTTGGGCAGCGAGTCAGCCTCCTAGGCCGGGGGGGTTCTGGAAAAGGAACCTTGCGCAGCACGCAAGCACAGTCCAAGAATCATGTGCCATCGAGTGTATTAGGTAGAGGTTGTCGACTGGTGAAGCTGCGAGATGGTGACGGTCATGGGCATGGTGGTGATTGTGGTGACGGTGGTGGTAATGGGAGGCGACGAGTCAAATGCAGCCAGCTCATACTCGCCGCCGACGACGACGACGACGACGACGACAACAACCACCATCACCATGACCATGACCAGCTCGTCAGTCCGTCAGTCATCAGCCGAGAGAGAGAGGGTGCGGCAGCAGACCGGCCTGTCGTGTTGACGTGCAATGCCGGGGAGTGTCCGGAAGGGCCTTTAGGCGTGTTTAGGGCTTGCTCCAGCGTGCAGGGGTCGGGGGCCGGCTGAGGACGTTCCAGAGTTGCTCGTCTCCCGTGTCGGCGGCGCATCCCTGTCCCTTCTGGCCTTTCCTTTCTGCGCTGCTTCCTGCTTCCCACATCCGCGGCCAGTATACAAGAGATCCACTCCCGCCGCGGCCTAGGTGGCTTGCTTGCTGCCCTTACCCACCACCACCATTACCACCACCACCACCATACCACCACCATACCACCACCACCCACCACGCCAAATCCTTCCTACATCCTCAACACTCACCCACCGCCCCATTCATGTCTCCCCTCACTCTGTAACCACGCCGGCATTCCTTCCGTCCGCCTCCCACCACCGACCCACCTGACGCAACCGCTCTCGACACCCACCCACCCCGGCCGCTCTGCTGCTGCAACCGGTTTCCCTCAACCACCTCCACCACCACTACCTACCTAAACCCCCTCCCCGGCCCTCCTCCTGCCTCGCCCCCGCCATGCCTCTCCGCTCAGATCTGCCCATTGTGCGCGTCGAGCACGGCTCGATGCACACCATCGAGACCCGCAACGCCGAGAACCTCTTCGGCCTGTGGTCGGGTCAGTCTCCCCCTTCCTGCGTTCCTGCCTGCCCGCTAATTGGTCTCTTGCAGTCTTCTCAAAGTGCTCGCCCGCCATGGAAGACGGCAAGCGCTATGAGAACATGGCTTGGCGCCTGTGGTCGAGAGAGACGTTTTGCTGCCAGCCAGACCCCGTTGCCCCGCCCCACTGGTCCTTCAAGCAGCAGTTCGCCGCACCCACCACAAACACCGACGTTCCAGAGCTGTCGACGAGCGTCGCCTCGGATGATTCCAACCTAGACAGCGCCATCACCACCGCTAGCCGCTCCGACGCTTCCGGCTCGCGCCCTGACCTGCGTCGCCACGACTCGACCGCCAGCCAGGCCCGCGGCAAGCACATCACCCCCACCGACCTGGAAAAGGTAGTCAACTCGATACACGAGAAGAAGACAATCGAGCCACTGTCGCCCCTCCCGCCCCAGCTCGCCCCCCCGACGGCTGAGCTCCAGCTCCAGCCCCAGCCCCAGCCCCAGCCCGCCGCCCAAGCCGCTGCTCCCGCCTCCGCCTCGCCACCCCTCGCCCAGCTGTCCACCTCGACCTTTGCCACCGCCCGTGGCAGCGACGACATGAGCCCTTGCCTCAGCTCCGACGCCAGCACCTCGACCGACATGAGCCAGCACAGCGTCGTCCGCGGCTTCGAGCCGGGCCACATCTCGACGTCGGTGCGCTCGAGCACCAACCTGAACCCCACACCCATCCTCAAGAAGACACCCAGCTTTCTGGCACGACCCCCCCCATCCAAGATGGAGCCCCCAAAGAAGAAGCAGCCCATGTTTACCCTTGGCGGGTCCTCGGACGAGGACAACAGCAGCTCGCTCGAGGCCTACTCGATGGCACACCGCAGCTCCCTTTCCGAGACGCTCAAGCGTGCCGCTCCCCCCATGCGCAAAATCACCTCGTTCAGCAACCAGGTCTCGACGCGCACACTGCAGGACCTTGCGTCCGAGAGCGAGGGCGCCATTGAGACGGACAGCGAGGACGAGCCCGACGAGAGCGCCATCGAAGAGGACGACTCGGAAGACGACTGGGAAGACGACGACAACGACAACAACGACGAGAGCCGCCAGTCCAGCATGATTGACCGCGGCATGTTCTCGCGCGTCGACTCGAAGCCCAACCTCGTTTCCCACCGCTCGCTTCTCACTACCATGATGCACGAAGGTGACCGCGCACAGGCTATGCAGTCTGCAGCCACACGCGGTGCACCCGCCATCCGCCGATCCCGCACCACCACCCCCAATGGCCCGTCGATTGGCAGCTCACCCCAGGAGGACAGCGGCCTGATGATGCGACAGCAGGCTTCGCGTGCAAAGCCCATCATCATGACGACGTCGAACGTGCACCCCCCAGCCCTCTCCCCGCGGACCACCCGCCGCAACATGCTGCAAACCGAGCTGAGCGGCTCGCTTCGCCAGAACCTCCTGTGGGAGAGGCAACAGAAGAATGCCACGACCAACGCCGCCCTCCGCCGCGCCATGACGACGACGGACATCAAGGGCATGAGCGCAATTCCCCAGCAACCCTCGAAACCCACAAAGAACGGCGCCAACAGCTACTTCGACGCCGGCCTGCAGTCCTACCACACCAAAGGATGGTAGGCGGCTCTTGTTTACTTTTTTCTTTCTTCTATCGACATTTGCACTTCTAGCGGCATTTACGGACCGGCATTTGGTTTGTGGCGTTTTGCAGTTTTTTATTTTTTCTTCTCTGATTGTCTGCCGCCAGTCTTTGTTGTTACACTGGACGGCCAATGATGAGTAATGTCTCTCGTAACATCTTTCTGATACCAAAAGAGCGTCAAGCATTGCGTTTGATTCAAAGAGCTCGCTTCAGCGGACCGAGGAGGATTCTATGGCTTTTGACGTTTCGGCCGACAAGATGGTCGAGCGATACGCCGTACTCTGGTCTGTACTATTATCTGCATTGTACTTTTAATTCGGGCCTCTTGACCGAGCCATGATACCCCGGAATGGGACGGCTTGGCAAAGTCGGTCTACATCAGCATTGCTTCATATATGAGATAGCCGGTCATACGCTAGGTACTTGAATGGGAAAGCGACATGTCCACGATCCAGGATCCGTTTGCAGTGCAAGAAAAGAGGAGCCAGTGCGGGTGTTTGTGTCGCCGCGGAGAGGACGCCGATACGAGCACTTACCGCTCTTCTGAATCATCTGTCCATCTGTGCGCCCCGCCAGCGCTTATGCACGCTTTGCTGTGGGCTCTATGCAACGTTAGACAGCACCAATGGCGGATGTTGCTGACAAGACCCGCCCAGCCCAGCACCGCACCAGCAGCAGAATCAGCTTCTCAACCAGAAACCAAAAAACCAGCACTAGCACCGCCGGCTCTGATCTTTTATCGCCTCACAGCACAGGAGACATGTCATACCAGCCAGGGACGAGACGTGACGTCTTGTCTGCTGTTCCCGCGGGCCGAAGCTACCTACCTACTACCTACTACCTACTACCTACTACCTACTACCTACTACCTACCTACGTGTGCCTGCCATCGACTAGGTATCTACCTAGGTACGGCACGGCTAGGGAGAGCGCCCACGGGCGACGGCGAGCGGCAAGGGCTGAAGATGCTGTGCTCGCGGGCGCTGCCTCGTGAACCATTTCTTGTACAACACCCGACCAGGAGCCCGCCAACGCGCATCGTGGCGAGCGCATCCCAAGTCCGCCGTGCGTCTGCATCTGCATCTGGTCTGTATCTGCATCTGCGTCTGCGTCGGCCTCGACGTCTGGAACCCACGGCGCCCCTCAGCCTTACGAACCCCCCATCACAGCTGCCATGCACTCACACCCATCCACCCACACACTCACTCCCTCACTCGCTCAACACCACGCCTCCCAGGCTGCAAGTTGCCCCATACCACGGCTGCATGTCTGTGTCTGCATACCTTACATCTGCGTCAACGGATGAATACGACGTGGGGTGCTTGCGCAACGTCATGCACATCACCCCCAACCCCCGTTATCCTACTACCCGTTTGCACGCTTCCGCAGCAGCTTCACTCGACCTCCTCCACACAAGCTCCGCCAGCTGATCGGTATCCGTCTCAGCAGTCTCCGCAATCCGCCCTTTGCTGACGCCTTGCCGTTACCCAGCTAATCACCACCCGCCTCAGCCCGCTTGCAATCGGCCGTGGCTGCTTACCATCTCGTCCATCTGCGAGCCCCTTGATCATTTGGCCATTGCAAACTGCAGCCCTGCTGGAAACGGCGAACCGCGCTGCTCCATCAGGCACCCGCTGCACTACCCCGCGACAGAGTCGGTCTGGAGGTCGATGCGCTGGCAGCTTAGCGCTGGCACAATGGTCATCTGCACCTCGTTCCAATCTGACTTGTCGGCTCCTCAGCCTCATGTACAGGCCCCTCCGCCACCGGGGCCCCTGTGACTGTGACTTTTGCGTCGTCGCCTTAGTACACACAACATGCTCGCCTTCGCAGATCCTCCATGTCGCATGTGTCCGCGTGGGGATTCTTGTCACACGCTCGGGCACTGTCGCACCTCTCGTGTCTGCTAGCTGCGCTAGGGCAACCTGCTGCTTCTCGTCAATCGCAAACTGCAGATCAGGGGGTCGAGATACATGCACGTCGGAAGCAAACAAAAATTGTCGATACGGTAAAGCATCCAGCACATTACTCACAGCCTCTGGCGTTGGGGTGGAAACGACACTTTCCATGGCGTGGAGACGGCAAGCCTTCCTATTGCCTGCCTGGAACACGCCGTCAGACTCTCCAATACTTCTCGCATCGCCCTGCTCTAGCCTCCATGGATGGCCGACGTATCATCAGGGCGAGAACGTGAAGAATGCTTACGGTTGTGCTCGAGGCCGCGTCAATAGCCAACTCTGTCTTTGTGTACCAGGATTCACATGCCGACCACCGATCACCTATCCAACATCTTGGTAGGGACTTGACGGCAGCCCCGATGATACCAAACGCCCCCGCACATCGATAATGTCTTCAATCCTACCGATGACCTCCCCAACGAGAATAAAGACCAGACAGAGGCGGCCAGAGCGGTGAGCCCGTGCAGCTTCCTATTATCGTCTGCAACACAGCACGGCAGCGCACGATATACTTTATCAAAGGCATTTGGCTTTTGTGGTGTTCAGCTGCCATGACATCATAAGGGACTATCTACCTATGGCGAGCGGAGAGTTTGTCGGCGAAACGGTCGGACGATATCTAAACTCGCCTATCGACCTAGGTACCGAGACAACGTTCGAAGCACATGCGTTGTCAACCATGGCTGCGCTGGCTTGTCTCAGTCGCCCTCCCTGTGATGGCTGCCTGCGTGGCTGGCATCAAAGGCTTCGGAAATTTGATGACGCTCTCGATGCGATACTGTGGGTTCCATCGAAGATCGAAAATGGGGCAGGCTGGCCCTTGCTGGGCGTTGACTAACAACTTGGATCAAATGCTCACAGTCAGGTGTCGTATACGGAGAGCTCCGTACCCCAGCCTGGCATGCAGCCTTACGTCTCCCCGTCCACATCCTCGGCACAACAAACTCACCCGTAAACTGCCGCAGCCAGCAGTGACTTGAGGTGGGACATGCTCCGAGTGTATGTACCGATTACTGATATCCAGGGCTGGGCGTCCCGAGGCATACGTGGGTGCCGAGCGCTCGTGAACGTCCGCTGTACCTAGAATAGGAACAGTTCCGCCCGGCGCATGGGCGGAGAGAGTTCCGAGGAATTGGCAACCCACGGCTCTGTATCCCTTGGCCGCCGCCGACAAGAACACGAGTATGGCGCTGCTAGCTGCGGGAACGCGACGTCTGGGTGGGTGGTTTGGGCAAGAGATGGTGTTGGGGCAGAGGGAGGCAATGCATGGTGGATGATGGCGCATAGATGGCTACGTCCTCAACGATGAGGCTCAACCCCGCAATCGAGCGCACGGCTCTGCGATACCCAACTGCCTCCCTACGCCTCGCCGGCCGCCATGGCTCAACACCAAGACACGACGGCAAGCCACGACGTTGTTGTCAGAAAATGTCCGATGCTTGCCAACTTGTGGGAGATGATGCAATCTGATCCCATGCCCGTCTGAGAATTGTGTCCGGGACGCTATCAACAAGCGCGCAGCAGGGCAACGCTGCTCGGATGTCGCTACCAGAAGAAGGCTCGCGCTGGACGTGTTTTGTTTGGCGCTTTCGATACAGGACGCGTTTAGGGCTGCGCGTAAGGTATTCTCAATACCTACCAAACTACCGATTGCGGTATGCGTAGGGTCAGCTGCGCGGCGGAGTTTGCGCGGGCTCCCGCTTCCCCGCATTTCGCAGGGACGCTAGGACGGTGGGTGCAAGTCGAAGTTGGATGCTTCGAACAAGGCACATGCTCAGATGGCGTCGGTCGACGGTTTCCTGCTGTCACGGATTGCTGCACGGCGCGGGCCCAATGCGTCGATCTCGCACGTCTATCGGCAGCAATCGCATCGTGTGCATGGAGGCGCGCCGAGAGATGGATTGCGCCGGGCACATGGTCGTCGTCGTCGTCGCAGATGCCTTGTTTCTGAGGGTTTTCCCCACACTTTTTCTGCCCGGGGAAACACATATCCGCCAGGGGACCATGGCATGACGCAACAAACAGGCACAATGGGCCGAATCCTCCCGCGAGTGACATGGCCAGATGGCAGGCGAGTCAAGCGGGTGTGATCAGCTCGCCGGGGACTTGAGGCACGCCCCCCGATCCGTGGCTAAGCGCAGAGCCGAAAGCTTTGCTGGCGCTGAAACGTTGAAAGGGAATCTAGTCGAAGGCCGTGGAAGAGAGTTGTGGTCATTCGCATACGGCGGCTGGTTGAGAATTGCCTCGTCGCGCGCTGGCTTCCCCAGAAATCTCTCCACAGCAGCAGTCGATCATGCCCCGCAAACAGCGCGCCGCACACGCCGCCGCGACTCGATACGAGCACCACACGGCGCTTGCATGTCGCGTGAGGTGCCGTCGTCGATGTAGGTCTGCGATCTGCGGCTCTTCTAGAAGGTTATGCGCCCCCACAATCGCGCGTCTCGTGAGGGCAGTCGATAATCCATGACGTAGCGACTTGCCCTCATGCAGGTACCGTCCTCGCCCTCAGCCTCGCAGTCCGCACTCAACAACCTCTTCACCACCCATCCACCCACCCATGACAAGACACGCACAACACACGACTACCCAACCTGCTAGGTAGTCCACGGCACCCGCCTCTACGTCACCCTCCTCCCTAGCTCACTCGCCTCGTAAAGCTGAGGCCCGCCGGTGTTGAAGCTCTCACTAGAGCCAAAGAGCACACGCGCTGCAGGAAAAAAAAAAGTCTCACCATTTTCTAGCCCTCACCACTCTGCTTCCGGTGAAGCCTCGCCGCTGCCAGCACTACCACGGTCAACCCTCTCCATCTCATCGATCTACGGTCGCTGGTGGGGATTTCGCAGATCCAGGGATAGATCCGCACCCTGAATTAGATCGTCTGCTCTGCCCGTGACTTGCCACGAAACCACCATCCGACGCCAGACACGGCTCTGCATCAGCCCAGCGCGCGACACACTTCGGTTGAGCCTAGAGCGACTCCATGCAGCAACGGCACGCCCACGTGCTAGGCAGCCGTCCGCAGAGCCTCTCTTCGCCGGGCCCTCCCCGAGGTGGCATCAGCGGCAACACTCGTCACACATGTCGCAGCGCAAGTCACGTCGTGCATTAGGACCCAACCATCCGCCGACGCTGCATGAGAATTTCTCTACATTTTATTTTGCAGCGCACCCTGCGACGAAAACAGCTGCTCTCTAGCCCGATGCGACGTGACAGTAAGCTTATCTGTGCTGGCGACCCACCCGCGCAGCAAAATCCCCACTCTCAACCAGAGGGTAGCCCACAAAATCTCCAGCTCAGCACACTCCCCGTCGACGCTCCGCGCACGACAGTCGCCGCACCCGTAAATTTCCGAGCGTTTCGAAAAACCAACATGTGCCCTCTTCAGCCACCCTTCTAGACCTCGCAGCCCCACTGGACGCGCATGCTCGCGCTCCTGAGCCACACTGCCACGGCGGCGTACCTGCAGTCGAGTCTAACCGTCACGCGTTCGCACCATCACATGCCCGGCCGCCGCCCGCCACCCGCAGAGCCTCATCTGCCGCACCTGCTAGTCGGTTACCGCATCCAGCCTTTGGCTCTCCCTCGCTCTCGCCCTGCCTACTGCGGGCACTCGACGCTGCGCATCCAGCCCGGAACGCGCTCCCGGACCCAGCGGCCATCAAACCCACCCAGAGCGATGGTTTCAACCTGCTTCTAGGCACGCTGCGCGTGCCCATGACGGCCCAACCGCTCTGCTGTAGCAACAGGCGTTGCCCGGCAGCACAAAGACTGCGCGGCGTGCACGCTCGCCACGATGACTCGGGCGCAATGGGCGTGGCAACGG
Source organism: Neoascochyta sp. HWLR27 (assembly GCA_019775935.1). Lineage (NCBI taxonomy): Eukaryota > Fungi > Ascomycota > Dothideomycetes > Pleosporales > Didymellaceae > Neoascochyta > Neoascochyta sp. HWLR27. The sequence goes on along the minus strand of WODD01000079.1, from coordinate 66,293 downwards.
CAGAGTCGAGTTTTCATGCAGTCCGGCCGGCAATGCGCTGCGAGTCTTGCTAGTTTGATGATACGGAAGAACGTGAACGCGCGGGTTGGGGGTGGCGCGCGGGTTGTGGGTCGTCCTGTCGGAGGTTCGGTGCGTTGGGCTGGGATGCCCAGGTGCGGTGGTGGAGATTCTGACAAGATCCCGCACGATACGGTAACTTACAGCCTGTGTATTGTTACGGGTGGGGACGGCCGGACATGCACAGGTCAGACGCTGGAGGGTTCGCGCGTGTCCGTCTTGATGCCTGAGCATGGTGAGGCTCGCTATGGCAGTCTAGACGTGACGATGAGCAGAGCGCTCGCTAGCCCTGACGCTGTCGACATTGCTACATGTGTTGGGCCGTCCTGGAGGCCTGATGCCATGTGCCAAATAGGGGCCCGTCTTATTACGCATTGGGCCATGCGCGACTGCGAAACACTATTCGAAATGTCCGGGCATTAGCAACCTCCAGGCCTCTACCTGGGGCACTGCTGTTGCGCGCAAACCAAGCCCGAGCGCGCTGCCTTGACTCTCACACGGCCAGGTTATAATCCATGCCGTCTGCCCGACTAGACTAGTTGGAGCAGGTCGCTAAGCGACGACAGGTAGGGATTCGTAGAGTAACAACACCCACGATAGGCAAACGCACCGTTCGCCGCGTCCTATATCACGCTGCCAGATTGCGCCGAATCACGTTGCGATTCGCGACTCGAGCGCAAGAAATCCCTCACCCTCAGCACCGAGGCTGACTCGACACGTACGGAGGAGGTATTCTGGCTGTGCGCGAGAGGGAGAGAGAGAGCCCTCGAGCCGAGGATCCCCAGCTTCTCCACACTGCCGTCGCCACTTACCGCGCTGCGCAGTGGAGACAAGCCCTCCGCAACCGTCCATGTTGCTGTTCAGAACAAACAAGATCAACAAAACCAATGACCCGGGATCCAGACAACGCGCGTACAGCTACAAGTGGCGATGCTTTGGGGGTGTACACTGCACTCTCCACTTGCTCCACATCCGAGTCTGGTAGGCGGGTGCAGATGAGCTGGCCCGGGCTAGGTAGCGTAGCGTAGGTATCAACGTCGAGACAAAGACAGTACAGCACAACGCAGCGCAGCTGAGCCTCGACGTATTCACGTCTCAGACGCCTATGCAGGTAGGTAGGTAGGTATTAATGTGAGAGGCACAAGACGAGCACGACCGCAACGAAATCGCACGTCGAAAAACGCACCCGCACCGTGCTCGATTCAAGATTGCGTCGGCGCTGTTCGTGCCCTCGTTCGTTTGTTCGTCTTTCTGGACTCGACGTACGTGATGTGCGTGACTTGGCTCAGCTCAGCTCATCTCAAGCTCATCCGAGCCGTACCATCGCGACTTGACCTGACCTGAGCCGAGCCGAGCTATGCCACGATGGACACCACACCACGCCAGCGTCGAACCGTACTCACGTCTCAGAAGTGTGAGCCTCAGCACGGCTTAGGCTGTGCTGTGCTGTGCGTGTCGTCGCTGTAGATCAAGTAGGTAGGCAGGTAGGTAAGTAGGTAGATAGTCAATAGTTGGCAATCGACTTGACCTGAGCTGAGCCAACTTGACCTGAGCCATCTCGACCTGAGCCCACCTAACCTGAGCCAAGCAGTCTCAACAATTACCATCCAAGTCGGCGTCGACGTCTCTGTTCTGTCTCCGGTCCAGTCTCGGAACGCGACTGCGACTACAACCACGGCTGTGGCTGCAACCATGACTGGGTTCCTGGGTATATGTTTTGGAGCTGTAGTGGTGGTGGTGGTGGTGGTGCTCCGGGTGGGTGGAAGAGTTGTGGGTTAGCTCAGGTCAGGGGAAATCGGTTCAAGTCTGCTCGGCTCAGGTCAGGTCAGGTCGTCGCTCAGGTCAGATCAGGTCGTGGCTTAGGTAGGGGGAAGTTGGCTCAGGTCACCTCAACTCATGGCTCAGGTCAACTCAAGTCAAGGGTCAGGTCAACTCAAGTCAAGGGTCAGGTCAAGTCAACTCATGGCTCACGTCACCTCAGCTCAAGTCACCTCACTTCCGTCACCCGTCTCAACCCCCCAAAGCCAGAACCAGAGCACGTCATCAGCAAACCGCGAGCACAGAAGAAGCTCACAGCGCAAGTCATCAGCTACGCACCCTGTGAGTACGCACACAGCTCGCAACACAGCCGGGTTGGATTTGGAGGGTGGAGGGTGCTGTGGGTTGGCTTGGCTCAGGTCGGGTCAGGTTGAGGGAGGGGAAGTTGGGGGAAGGTGGCTCAGGTCAAGTCAAGTCTGCCCGGCTCGGCTCAGCTCAACAACCCATGGCGCAGTTTAGACGAGCCATGCTTTAATAACTGCACTTCCAACCACGCATTCTCCTCCCCCCTGCCCCTCCTCCTCCAGACAAGACAACACTACTACAGCAGTCCACAGCGCCGGGACAACCACCTGCTCTGCTCTGCTTTGTTTTGCCTTGCGGTGCCGTGCTCTCCGCTACCTCCCGTTCAGCGTTGCTGGGCGGCGGACTGGTAGGGCGCGGGTTTGGGAGAGGGTGGCGCTCGTTTGGCTCATGCTGTGTTGTGTCGAGGTAGGTCGAGGTGGGGTGGGGTTGGGTGAGGTGGGTGGGTAAGCTGAGCCATGAGTTGAGTCGAGTTGACCTGAGCCGTGAACTGAACTGAACTGTGTTGACCTGGGCTGGGCCTCGAGTCGAAGTGACCTAACCTGAGCTGAGCTGGGCCATGAGTTGACCTGAGCCGTCCTGACTGGATATGAGCTGAGCCACGAGCTAAATTGACCTGAACTGACCCGAGCAATCCTAACCAGATACGAGCCTCGCCATGAACTGAATAAACCCAAGCCACCCAGACACGACCAAACTCAGCCAGTCATTACAAACATCCCATCACCACCAACCCACCAACTCAACCCACCGAGACACGCGCATAGAGATAGATACATTGAATACCCCAATTCACATCATCCAGCTCACACGCAGATGTAGGTAGTTGGGCTCGTTCGATCGTTGTATTACTTACTCACTATCTGCTAGAACAGCTACAGCTGCGATTAATAGACCCGTGTATACGGCCATTGACACTGACACTACCACATCTTTCCTCACCCCATCCAGCCACCACACCCCTAAAGCTCCCACACCGACCAAAACGCAATCTCCACAGCACTCACCAACCACCAACAAAAACCAAAACAAAGCCCCCCTACCCCGTCCGCCCGTCCGTTCGAGCGTAAGACCTGAGTCCACCGCGCCAGCGAAGAGCGCAACATATTTGTGTTCAATCACGACAGAAAGCAAGAAAGTAAGTAAAGCAAGCCAGCAAGCAAGCAGGTAGCCGCCCAGTCGCGGCCACGCTCGGAGTCACATGTTAGGTAGGGAGGTAGTCGGTGACGTCGTGACTCGGGTTCGGCCGTGACTGGGTGCGGAGGGTGGGTGGGTAGGTAGCTGGCGTGTCATGGCATATCACAGCGGCCATGTCACGGCATGTCACATCCACAGGCCTTGCACGTGCAATATGAGAGAGAGAGAGATCGGGGCTTTTTGTTCCTTTTTTTTCATTCCTTCGTCTAGGGTATCGCTAGGCTAAGCTAGGCGAGGCGAGTGCAGTGCAGCGCAGTGCAGCGCAGTGCAGCGTCCATCCGTGACGGATCGACGTCCCCCCACGTCTGCGCGCCACGGCATCGGCTGGCCTCGTTCGGGGGGCAAGCGAGGTGCGCGCGGCGGGCGGACGTGAGGCGCTGGCCTCAGGGCGGTACGGCGGTGGGGGCGGCGGCACCGACGACGACACCGACGACGCCGCCGACGACGGGCGCCTAGTAGTCCTGGTCGTCGTTGCCGGCAATGATTACGTTGTTGACCTGCGAGGTGTTAGAGGAATGGACTGCAGGAATCGATAATGCAAGGCACGCGGCGATAGGCGCACCCGGAGGCAGGGCGCGTGGTGAGCACGAATCTGCCGTCGCGTGTAACACAGCGCCTCGCTTCCCCGCTTCCCCGAGCGACGTGCTAAGGTGCAAGGAAGGACGACAGGGGAAGGACAAGGAAGGACAAGGAAGGTCGACAAGGCAAGGGGAGCGTCATCACGAGCGGCACCCGTATCAAAACACGTATTAAACACGGTAACAAACGTACCTTGAGCACCATCCTGCACAGCTGTGTGGCGAGCAGCAGCTGTTGCCTCTTTGAGATCAAGGGATCGATCACGAAATGCTCCTTCATATCTGCCGCCGTGTTAGCACAGGGTCGAATGGTCACGGTGACGGCGCGGGATGCGTTGCCGGGGACGTGTGCAGGCCATGTCGCTGACGTGTGGCGGTATGGTTGGACGTCGACACGGCGTGGGGGCGCACATGACTGCCGACCGCGCATCACGCATGCTCAACGACGCAGTCAACGACGCAGGATGGGGAAGGTGCGCTGGTTGTGGCGCACGCGAGGGAGAGAACAGTAGACTCACCATTGCTTCCTGTCTGCATGCAATCGACACCTAATCTTGTGTTCTTCTCCTTGGCTTGGCGAGACTTGATGTTGGCCAGCGTCTCAATCGGACTCAGACCAGAGTTCTCGGCCAGGGCCATGGGGACCGAGTCAAGGGCGTCGGCAAAGGCGCGCATGGCGTACTGCTCGAGGCCGGGGCTCTGCAGACGGGTCAGCCTTGGGCGTTGCAACAGGCCACGGCAGGGCGTCTTACCTTGACGGCCGCATCCTCGACGGCCAGCGAGCAGGCAATCTCGGCCGCACCGCCACCGTACACGATGCGGTTGTCGCGCACCAGGTTTCGGACGACGCAGAGGGCGTCGTGTAGTGATCGCTTCGCCTCGTCGATGATCTGCCGTGTGTCAGTAAGGTGGTGAGTGCGAAACAGAGACACAACACAGTACCATCTTGTTGCTGCCGCGGACAAAGACGGTGACGGCGCGCGTGTTGGCGCACTCCTCGATGACTAGCATCTTGTCCCGGGTGGTACCGAACGAGAGCTCACGCACAACACCGGCCGTGCCGAGCTTCTCAGCGCTGAGGTCTTCGAAGCGCGGCACAATGCGGCCGTTTGTGGCGATGGCGATGAGCTCGATCTCGGGGCCGCCGACCCATCGCACGGCGGGCAGCTTGTTTGTGAGCAGCATGTGGTTGGCCTCGTCGTCGAAACCCCACTGGCAAATGACGACATTTGCGCCCGTCGCCTTGATCTGGTCAATCATCTGGGTGAACTTGTCCGTCTCGTACGTCTGCAGCTTCTTGAACTCCTCGACAGTGGTGATGTCGAGCTTGTGCTTGGTCTTGGGCTTCGGGGGCTCAAACGCGCAGGTGAGGATGGCGAGCTTGGCGTCGCGGACCTCGGAGGGCATCTGGGGGTGGGAGAAGTCCTTGTCTATTATGACGCCCTTGACGAGCAGTGTGTCCTCGAGCGAGCCACCGACCTTGCCGTCGACCTTGATGAGCTCAAAGTCGACATCCTTGCGCTCGAAATCGGCCACCGACAGGACGGCGTCGACGGCGATGTTGGCGAACTGGTCGTGCGACTTGGAGACAATCTTGCTGCCCAGACTCGTCTTTGCGACGCGGAACAGCTCCTCGGTGTTGTCCTTGGTGAAGTGGATCTCGTCGCTGATCTCGTCGAGGCGGGCGACGGCGACCTCGCAGGCCTGGTCGTAGCCGTCGGCGATGCGGATGGGGTGGATGCCCTTGTCGATGAGGTCGGCGGCCTGCTCGAGCAGGGCGCCGGCGAGGACGACGACGCCGGTGGTGCCGTCGCCAATCTCGTCGTCCTGCGACTTTGACAGCTCGACGAGCAGCTTGGCGACGTGGTTGGAGATGTCCATCTGGGAGAGAATGGTGGCGCCGTCATTGGTGACGGTGATGTCGCCGTCGGGGGAGATGAGGATCTTGTCAAGACCGCGGGGGCCCTGTAGAGTTGTCAGCGAGGCGGGGTGTTGGGCGAGGGTAGGCAGGCGTACGAGCGACGTCTTGACGATGTTGGCGACCGTCTTGGCGGCGAGGATGTGCGACTTGACGGCGTCGTTGCCGTGCTGCCTCTTCTTCTTGCCCTGGCTGCGGGGGTCAGTCGTGGGTTGAGCGGAGGCAGGGCGCAACGTACTCTCGGACAATGATAAAGGGCCTGCCCGCCTCGTCCTTCATGACCTGCGCTGTGGTCGTTGGTCAGCGGGATGTGCCGCGGGGGCGGGGGTCGGAGACGTACCATTCGACATGTCGAGTTCTGGGGGCGGTCAGCATGGTGGTCCTTGTATAGGAGGGGTGCGAAGGTGGTGGGTGAAGGGGATATGGGGTATGCAGACGGGATATAATATGGGATGGGGTATGAGGGGCGCAACTCACGCATCGCCATCGTGGCTGTGGGCGCTCGGTGGGCGAGCGTCTGGTGAAGGGGGGAAGACGAGTAGAAAGCGTGCCGGCGGGGAGAGCAGACACAATCGGAGGCGACGAGGGGGTAGAGAGTGCGAGGGCGAGGTTTTGGTGGGGTCGTGGTATACAGCACTTGCTAGGCCTGAATATTTTAAGGTTAGGTTAGCTAAACAAGGTCCTGGTCCGAGCGGGGGCCGGGGGTGCGCAACACCGAGAGAGAGAGAGAGAGGAACACCAAGAGAGAGAGAGAGAGAGCATCGCGTCCAGCTCCAACTCCGCCGCCCAAGCCACCCACCACGCGTCGAGACTCGCCCTCTCTCTCTCTCTCTCTCCTTCTTTCTTCACCCTCCCCCCGCGCAGTCGCCGCCGGCCAATCCCCCAATATGCCCCGTCAGTCGCGCTCTCTTTAGTTTCCCCGCCGCGCCCGCTGACGACCACCAGCAGCTCTGCCCGACAGCGACGTCGAGTCGGACTCTTCAGAGGCAAATGTCCCCGCCAAAAAGACGGCCAATGACGTCGCCCCACCCAAGGACGAGCTCGAGGGCGCCAGCGACGACGACGACGCCTCGGATGCCGACTCCGACGAGTATGCGCCGCGCCCTGCCTCCCCCGCCGCGTCGCATTGCGCTGACTGCTCGCCAGATACATCGTCGAGAAAATCATAGGCCATCGTTTCGTCAGGGTACGTCGTCTACGCGTCTTGTGCATCCCACGCGTCCGACAACACGTCGCGCTGACCAGCCCAGGGCAAACTCGAGTACGAAGTCAAGTGGCAGGGCTACGACAACCCCAAGGACCGCACATGGGAGCCCGAGGACAACATGGAGGGCGCCGCCGATGTCCTTGCAGAGTACCACGAGGACATTGGCGGCCGCCCGCAGCCAAAGGGCGTCAAGCGCAAGGCCAATCCCTCGGGCGTCAAGTCACAGTCTAGCACGCCGGCACCTTCGTCCAAGCGCGGACGGCCCGCCGACGACAAGTCCGCCACAAAGGCCGCCCTCAAGGTCGAGAAGCAATGGAGCCCCCCGCCCGGCTCCTGGGAGCGCGACATTTTGTACGTCGACACGGTCGAGGAGCTCGGTGGCGGACCCAACCCCAAGACGGGAGAGAGGAATCTCGTCGCCTACGTCGTGTGGAGGAACACGAAAAAGACGCAGCATCCCCTGCGCACCCTCTACCAAAAGTGCCCGCAGAAGGTACGACTCGATTCGATTCGATTCGTCTGGCCTTTGCCTTGGTCCCCACGACGCCCTCGACCCACGCGCTGACCCCTCGCAGATGCTCACCTACTACGAGTCACACCTCGTCTTCACCACAAACGAGTCCAAAGAAGGAGACGCCGACGGCGACACGGCCATGAACAACTCGTAGAACCACGGCCCACCCAACACGACGACACCACGCCCGCCACCAGTGTCTCTCCGCTTCGCAGTGAACCCACCCGGCCCACAGCATCCACCCCGGCGCCCGCCCACCACATGCTTCTGCGTATGCACCGCGACACCCCGACGCGCGCTGGGCAGCTGCACGCCCGCCACGCGCTTGCATATCCGGCGATTAGCGCCCTAGGGACGTTGCCAAATTGCAGTCAGACGAGCATCGATATCCACACCCCGCCACGGCGGGGCATTTTCACCTCCACTTGAATGTACATATGCGCAGGTGTTTAATGGGGACTTTAGCACGCTTGTAGGTGTAGCCACACGTGGAAACGCAAATACACACACACACAGTGTACCCGATGCATGCATGCTGCAACGCGAAGCCAACGCGCTAGTCCCGTGTGCACATGACTGTCGCGTAACCGGGGCTCACGTGAGATATTGTAGGGTGCTGGTTGGACGCTGCGGGTTGCCAGCGGCTGTGAAGTATCATTCAACTAGGGATTAAAATAGACGCAAAGAAGATGTGTCAACGCAATCATGCATTCCAATTGATAGTTAGGTATCTCGTCTCGTCTCATCTCGTCTTCCCAGCACCAGAATATCCACCGCAGCAGCAACAGCAGCAGCAGCCCGTGTAGGTACAGCCCGTCTACGCACTCGACAGCGATACACACGATGTGTCGCGTTCTATCTCTCATATACACCGTTTCCAAGCATCGTCGCCGCATTACCCATCCATCCATCCCTCCATCCACCCATCTGCCCAAAACACACACCCAAACGCCGTGCCATGCATCTCCCTCATCTCATCTCTCCCAAGCCGCGTCCAAAACAGCCCCAATCATAGTCCCAGTCCCAGCACCAAACCAACCCAAAGCGAAGCGAAGCGAAGCAAACCAAGAAAATTCGTAACGTCGTAACACACACTCTCTCTGTCTCTCTTAAAAGCGGCGATTTTACACGACGCTAGTCATCTCGGACCCGGACGTCGTCGACGCTGTCCCGCCGACGGCCATGCGCGTCTGCAGGTAGTAGATGCCGTAGGCGATGAGGGCGATGAAGAGGAAGAGGAGGATGATGATGAGGAAGATGACGATGTTACGCTTCATTTTGGCGGGTGGGGATCTTTTTTCTTTGGAGAGGGGTGAGAGGTGAAGGTGGAAGGTGGAGCTTGAGAGGCGTTGGGTTGTTGTGGTTTGTTGTTGTTGTTGAGTTGTCTGCATCCGTCAGCCTCGTCTCTCTCATCTCTCTCATCTCTCAGCAGTAGGCAGTAGGTAAGTACTCACACTTGCGCAAATCAATCCCTCTTCTCTTCTCTTCTCTTCTCTTCTTTTATCTCGTCGTCGCGTCGTCAAAAAAGTCTCAGCAGTGCACCCTCCAAACCAGCGCATCCGCCCACTTTTGTACAAAGCTGGCGCCGACCCCGGGTGGTTGGGTGGTTGGGCCAGAGTGGCTGGCGCGCCCGCCCAATCCAATCAGCGCCCCGCTTGCGCAGCGGGGAGGCTGGCGTTGAAACTTGCTCCTGGATTAACACGCACGCACGCACGCACGCACGCGCTGTGAGATGCTGGGGACGTGGGATTGGGCCGGCGGAGGAGTTTGGATAGTGGGGGGGAGGCGATGTCGTCGTGGTGGCTGGATGTGCCTGTGCCTGTGCCTGAGCGGTTCCTGGTGGGGTTTTCTTGCAGCGCTGGGCGACGCGCGCTTTGTGGGGAAGTCGGGGAGACCGCTGGTTCTTGATTCTATGCTTGTTCATCTGTATGCTATCTCCCTCGTGGCTGCACATCCATCGTGTGTGACATCGTGGACGCCATGCTCGAACGCTGGTGTTGATGTCTGCATGCGGCTTAGCGTCGAGCTCCAGCCCCCCAACCCCCGTCTGTGTCGTGTCAAGGCCCGGTGTTGACGATGAAGTCATCGCTTGAGAACTGCTGGCAGAAGCGGTCCCGGTTGGTATGCTGCCTGCTGGGGTGTCGACACTTGGACGGGATGTGTCATTGTTGTTGTCGTTGTAGTTGTCAATGCCCGTCTTTTTGCTTCTGCTCCGCTGGTTTTCGAAGTTGCAAAGAGGCGTCGGGAGAGATTAGTAGTATTTCCTGGCACTGCATAGGTACATTGGCTGGATAAGGGAAGTGTCCAAACTCTATGGAACGAGTGTAGTGATGGAATTCGTCGGTTTGATGCCACTGCCCGTGACACCGACAGATTCGTACTCTGCTCTCCCGCGATTCAATTTGAACAAGTAAATGCTACCGGGACAAGGACACTGAACATGGAGAAATTCTGACCGGAGTTATACGCTTTCACTCTTCATTCACTCACTCGTTGCCGTTGAAACCTCCTTCACGCCAATCATCTCAGCCAGCTTCGACACATTAGTGTGATCCACCGTATTCTGCATCCGGTAGATGTACTCGCACTCGCCCGCTGTTCATCCCCGTTAGCCCCGACAGACTCAACCCAACCTCACTCACTCACTGACCTGCAGACACAAGAACCTCGCCTCCATTCAGCGCCTTGGGCCCCACATAACTCACATGCTCCAAATGGCTCAGCGCACCCTTGATCCCGCCCCAGATCCTCGCCGTAGCGCTGCCCATGTCGCGCATGTAGTCTTTTGTTTCCTGTCCGCTCTCCCCCTCGGACAGGTTGGACTTGAACTTGAAGATGGAGTGCAGCTGCCTCGTTGGGTCCGTGTAGATGGGGTACGCGGATTGGGCGCCTGCAGCGTATGTGTCGATGGGTTGGTAGGATCCGCATCCGATGATGAGGACTTGACAAGCTTTAGTCGGGGGTGGAGGTGGGCTTGAACGTACGTACTTTGCGTGTTTGGAGGCAGTTGTGACGGCGGTATAGACTTGCTTATACATCTCACGTACGCTTGACAGTTGAGGCACCCTGGCACGGTGCGGTTAGTAAAACGCCTCGTTTCCGGTACAAACTGTAATCACCAGCATTCATAGACGTACAAAAGTGTCGGGTGAAGACCAACAAACTTCTTTTGCCCTCCATAAGCCCACCTAAAGTTTGCGTTTTCCCTTCTCGGTCGTATACTTCGATCTTCTGTGCTTCTGACAGTTCATCTCGTGTAAGTGGGGTAAAAGCATCGGGCGCGTTTGAAGGCGGGGAATGCACAGCGGCCATGTTGGATATCTCGCGTTGTACTCTGTGTGTCTTTGGGAATTATTCAAGCTGGCTTTTCCAGACTGAATGCTCAACTCACTGCGAGGTCTATAGCGATGGGGCGTAGTAAGTTCGGCGCTTGCGGCGAGGTGGCGTTCGACGTAGCGACTCGTCTAGGCTGGATTGGGATGGATTACATCGGGCCTTGGACATTGTTGACGTTGGCCCGACGCGAAATCCTCTGTGTTCTGCGTAGATAGGTAGCAGTGAGTCCGGTGTCAATCAGTTGGGCTTCGATTATTTTCAGGGACGGGGGGCGTGATTCTTTTTAGTAGAGTATATCATGATCCAAGAACAAAATATTCTTTCTACATTGTTGTAAATGTTCCGTTATTGATCTTGAATTCGTATTTAGCAGATAAGTATTGTGATTCGCTCGCACTGTAATGGGGGTGTCGAGCTCATAACATGACTGATAGTCGACATTACACCAGGAAAAATATCCCAACCACAAACACGAACATACCAATGACCGAATTTGGTCGAGACATGACTTTAGCTACACCGCTCGGCTGCTCAGTCTCGAGCTCCTTGTTCCGAAAGATAGGCCACAAGCATGTGAGGTGCGAAGCCGGCTCTTCCAATGCGCCCTCTACTTGCTTGTCTTCCGACCAGAACAGGGTCATGATTAGGTTGACGCCAGAGAGCATGCGTTGAGTAGAAGCAGCATAATTATCTCCAGTCTGGTTGAATCCAAAAGCAAAGCTGAGGTCATTCGACCGGGGAAGAGTCGGGTGGCATGTGGAGCTTGCGTTGGCCGATGAGTTGGGCGGTGAGATTGCGACGTCGCCGGTGAGAGCTGACATTGGGTTAACCGCTGCTCGATACATGAAGGTCAGGATACTTACGAACGGCCTGTATCGTGTCCCACTTGTCTTCGTCAGTGACCCTCGAACACGCTTTGGTGAATCCAGTCTCGAGTGCTTGCTGAATGCGCCCACAGATAATCTCAGCGGGTTCTGTGCCGTTCGACTCGGCTTTCAACCACGTCTCCGCATCTTCCAAGAGGGACTCCCTGCATTCAGAGCCGATGACACTGTCGCAATCCTGGGAACCGTCTTCATGGCCGATTTTGCTGTTCCCAGAGAAGATTATAGCACAGCCGTGGTATGGCAGATCGTTGCTCGTGAGGTCGAGTGAAGGAGGGGTGCCGAGATAGAAGTCCTTCTCTACAACGCGCACGCTGCTGTTGTTAGGGTCGGTCCGATCAAACACCTGGGCCCCAACCGTCCAAGTAAGAGCATCTCCGTCTTCGGTTATGGCTTCTGGTAGTGTTTTGATACCAACCATGTGGTAGGTATGGTTCGTCACACGACAAGCAACCCCATTGCTGCTGCCTTCTTCCCGTGGGCAGCCTATGTCCCTACAGGTTCCAATCGTGTCAACATCGAGTTGCTGTCCCAGTCCAAAAGGTACTGTTGCTGCAAGGAGTATTGTGGCGCGTGAGAACATGGTGTCGGGGACTCAGTGTTTATCTTTTATATGTGGTGTATGGAGGGGAATATGAGTTGGGAAGCCTTCTCTTCAAAGTATGTATTGTGCTTTTGTTGGTTGTGATGTAATATGAGGAGTTTCCACATCAACCCTCTGAGTTTCGGATTTACACTTGACTCGTCTTTTAATAGCAGAGTTCAGTGTCAGGCAACCAACATGCAGAGCCCAGCCAGCACACGATGGCTGAGGCTGTACATCAATACTTGGCGCAATCCACATATTAAGCTCAAGAATGATGTGTGCCAAGGCGAATCAGGTGTTCTTAGAAACCGAGATATCCGATGACAGGGCCTCTACGAGTAGAAACCGGTGTCACTGATACAGGGACGATTAATAAATACTAGGCATGTGCTGTTTTGGGATGTTTGACGTGATCAATAATCGATGCTGCATGTATCTATCGTCGCCGAATTTTTTGACACGCATAGCTACTAAGTGTATGTTCAAACCCCTCCACATCTATCTCTCAAGAGTAAATATCCTGTCTTTTATCCTGAAGGAGACTCTCACTACACGTTGCGCCACGCTGTATGAACACAGACAAAAAAAAGACACGTCCGTGCTTCCCCTCCTTCCTCCGATGCACAAACCTTAACTTTGCCTCGAATGGAGTAGCGAGATCTCAGAAGAATGCGTACCGCTTGCCACATCTCCATCTTCACCTTCCGGAGAGGGGTTGTGTAGGGTTCTCAAGGAGATGCGCTGCATCTCTACCTCTGTGTCCTCGACAAGTTCTATACGCCATCTCATCACTCCACTAGAATCTTGAACCCATCTGAAACGGGGTTTGACTTTATCTTCTTTGATTAGCTTCTCAACTCCTTTCTCTTTTATGAGGTTGAGTAGGCGTTCACTCCCGGCCATCAAGACCAACATATCAGCGATACATTCGACGTTACGCATCATACCACCCAGATATTTTCGTTGAACCAGCGCGAAGACGACAATCGTGAGAATTAGCCATGCAATAATGGCTACCGATATCCAGAAGGCGACGGGGTTGATCTGGAAGATTTCGATGCGGATGCTCAGTGTTATGCTTGCTTCTCACCGAGTAGTCGGAAGAGGAGCATCCTCAAACTTTGACGCATTGTGTTTGTTCGGCATATACACAGAAGCCCAATCATCCGGAACCGGTGGAGACACGCTGAGCTGAGATCCGATGGGCTGGTAAGTCCAGCCTCCCCGTGTGTGGAGAAACATTGCGACTTGCAAAATGCTGAAAGAACACTGCAAGCATCTTCTGCGACTCTCGAAAGAGCACTTCGGGATCCAAAGGCGAAATTGGGTTAAATCTAACCTTTTTATACAAGGCGTAGAACATGAAGTCAACGTTCAAGCCTGTCCGATTATCCCGCATGTTGTAAACTTTGTCGGTGAGGTAGTCGGGTGGCCTTGCAACGTTGGCGCTGGGTCCGACTGAGGCGATTCTGTTAAGGCATGCAGCGCGTAAGAGGGACTTCGTACACAGCTACGGACACTTGTTTACCATGTTAGACAAGCAACGTGCTGGGCTGGATAGAGGCGTTACCTGGTAGTCACATATTTACACAGGACTTCTGTGCCTGATACCAGTCCGGGAACTTCAGAGCAGTTGCGTAGTTGGAACTCATCAGACCACGCCGTTGAATTTTCCAATGTGGGAGATCCGAGTATCCGATATCTGTGCACAATCCCGGCTTGGAAGTCTACTGTGACCTCAGCTTGAGCTGTCTCGATTCGTGGTGCACAGTTCAAGGCCTTTGTCTTCGGCGGCTCTGTAAATAACATGGAAGGTTTTTCCAAAACTATTTTAGCGAATCTCGCCGCGCCGTAGATCCACTTGATTGTGAAGTTTCCATTCCTTGAATATCGGTATTGTTCATCGACGTCGTAGTTTTCTGTCCAGTATGCGATGATCACTGTATTTTCCCCCTCGCCCGAAGAGGGTGGTTGCGTCAGGTCGAAACAGCATTGTATATCAATACCTTGAGCGGTAAGTTGGGTCGAGATATTGTCACCTGCTATTTTCAACCCCGGCTCATAGATAACGTTGTAAGAAGGAAGGTGGTGTATGTCCGAAGAAACACGGTGCAGCCAGTGGCTCACGTTTTGCGCTTCTTCAAAGACACTGCACTCTAGTCGAGCACGGATTGCTGGAGAACTCACAGTCAGATTTGTCATCGGATCTGCTGCGAACTTTTCACTGTGAGTTCTGCTGAGTGCATTCAACCCCGGCAGTTGACTCAAATCGAAGGGAACAAAACTCCATTCATCTTTACTCCAGGCTGGCTCTGGACCGTCAAGTGCCGTTTGGAGTAGAGCGGTATATATCCAGTCGGAGTCTGAAGTAGCAAACGTATCCTCCAGTATTGGCCTCATGTATGGGTATTTGAACTGTATATAGGGTTCATGTTCGGTAGATCAGGATCGCATGTCTTCTCGTTGTGGCGAAAGAACGGGTCACGACGAAGTTCTAGAGTGCGGTTGAGGCTAGTGGGATGTTCAAGAATGCCGAGATTTTGTTCGAAGAGAGCGGATAGCGAGATCGTGACTTCTCAAAATTAGCAAGCTATCTGGAAAATGATGCTGGATACTATCACTTATGTCGGATCACGTGCAGAGGATGCCGATGGTTACACGAAGCTCGCGTGTAACCACACCAACACAAAACCCTCACAGCATCAAATGTAGAGAATAGAAGAGAGAAGACCCATCACCGAACAGAATGCATTTGTAGTTATTTCCTTTCAGCACTAGTGCTATAGCCCTACCAACAACTTACGAATTTGGAGAAGCAAAGTTGTGAAGGTGACGAGAGACAACAGCCAGTCTTTCTTCCTGGAAGCTTTGGAAGACGCCCAAATCCAAGATGAAGTCGTATACGACAAGTTGAGACCTCTGGAAAGCGATCTCGTCGCATAAGACATTGGCAGAAATGGTTGCAATGTCCTGCATGTATCATCAATAGCCTCCCACCAAAGTCTTACGGTAATCGCAAGCACTGTTGTAACAAGAGTAAGTGGTGAGAATGATCCAGCGTGGCCAAAAAATCGAAAGTTGCGCGATAAGTGAACAACGCCTGGCTTAGATTCGATCGTTGGGAGAAGCCGAAAAGAACTGCAATCGCTACTAAGATGGAGAAGAAATAGGCGAGCAAACCCAGTATGTTTCGAATCCATAGCGAAGGAATTGATGCATCATCAGAGGAAGCCATTGTCTCTACAGGACGTCAGTAAGGAGATCGTCACTGCAGATGTTCACGTACCGTTTGAGTCGCACAACTGCCCTGTGTCTACTTCTCGTAGAAGATTTGGCAATGTGACATATCTGCGGCTCGAGAATTCAGATTTGAGCGTCTTCCTATCCAAGAGATCCATTGTGAGGAAATTCGAAAGGACTGATACATCGGATATAACCAAAGCGCCTATGCCTAGGATCGTGCTAGGGTCATGACTGATATTCAAGGGTCTCGGTTGAGTCATGAGAGAAAAAGAACGGCCAAGAGTATAACAGACGATGCAGCGAGGAGACCGCATAGTACTGCAGCGACCTCTCCGTTGACGACTATACGTCGTTCATACTTTCCCCGCTTACCAGTTATTGTGGATTCTTTCGAGTTGCCGGATACATCCATCGAGGCTCGAAGGATTTCAGCGAAGAAACGACCTCTCATATGAGAGACAGTTTCTGAGTACTCGTGGTCGAATTATGGCGCGTGCCAAATCCGTGGATTAGGGGTGTTGTAGATAACAGGCGAGGCCCAGTCAGGGTATCAGTCGCTTCTTGTACCACAACTGGGGGCCGGAACATTGGGTTACGCAACAAATTCCAGAATAGTAAATCAGGCGGTCACCGAGCTGCGCCACCACTGAATTTTGCGTGCTGCTAGACTATGTGCTTCTGGGCATTGTTCAAAAACTATCAAATCTATCTCAACAAACATGTAACTACTTTTTAAGATATCGAACTAGAGGTTACAAGTGCTCAGGGAACTATCTAAAATGAGCATTGTTATCCAGCTTTGAGTTGCACACCAAGTGCCATAACTACCCCAGACGAAGACGGCGCTTAGTCTTAGGTATACAGTCGAACCATCTCTCAGTCAACGTTCTACTACTAAAATTCTCACTGCGTTCGTTACCAAAGTGATAGAAGTGCTTGAGTTGGAAGTGACCGACTCGCTCCCAGAATTCATCCTTCTGTCCAACTACCATGATTCTGAAATCGAGACTTGACGATCCTTTGGATATAATCGGTATGATCAGTGCAAGACAAAGCTTTGAAAAAGTGCCAGATATGACGTGCCTTTTGTCTTCAGGTGATGACAAAAGGATATCCAAATGACTGTATTCCGATTCGTTTGCTGGGAGCCTCACGCGAGTACCCTCGGGATCGTCGTGTCCATGGGAGATATTCGGGGTTTCCGGCTTACTGTAGAAGAGAGAGCAGGGCACAGTCCAAGCTTCAATCTCGAAGAACCTAGGGTTCATGTTGATGGATAACCACTGAGGCGAGGCAATGCTCTCTGGAAACGGTTCGAAACTTCCTGTGATGGACTCTAGCCATATAGCCGGTAGTTCTAGTTCCGGATGACCCAAGTGCTGTAGCCTCACACCAATTGGATACACGAAACCTCCCTGCCAGCCAGCCCAGGACCAGCTGGGGTACTCCGCCATTCGTTCTTCGTTTTTTCTCATCTCCCAAAACAGATAATATAAGAACGACGCAGACGAAGAGATGTCGAGGCCGTGCTGCTTTGGATCGAATACGGGAATTCCTGACAGGTTGAGAACTGGCAGGTCTGCTTTCTCGAAGCACTTGAAGATTCCCTGCATAGCACTCAGTTTGTCCTCACGATACGACATGTCTTTCGTGTAGTATCGATCGATGAACGACCAGATATTATCAGGATCTGTACCGGGACTTTTGAAGGGAAAACATGTGCCAGGAAGTAGTATGTCCTCTTCTAAGACGACAGTGTGCAATAGATCAAGCGGGACTTTTGTAGTCTCCGCACAGCTCATCTCGTCACATTCCCACAGAACCTGATCAGACGTGAAAACTAGCCTTCGGCGCGAGAGTACTGCCTCCTGATAGGTCCAAGCTCGAGTCTCCCATCTGGACCCCTCGATAGACCGTCCTGGGTGAGGTGGCGTTGCAGTCAAAAGATAGTCCCCGAGACGTAATGACTCTTGAGGGTTTCTCGAAGTCCCGTTGTATCCAGGCAGGCCATGATTGGGATTGTCCCCGGCGGCAGCAATGATACTTAGCTCAGCTCCAGCATATATCAGATCCATCTGTTGGATGTTGAGATGTTTTTCTTCCTTGTCAGACTGATCGATGCAGTACTTGTCGATCCAGAGGTAGCGTAGACCTAACTCTTTTGTCACACTGATACTATCCTCGATAGTCTTTGGTAGTTGTGGTAGATCTTGCCCCGAAGCTTGGTTCCCGGAATCAGAGGGTTGTGCAGGAGACTTGCCCCACATGTAAGATAATGCGACATATCTGCATTCTTGCGGTGCCTTGACGACTTTTCGGGTAACACAATCGATGACTTTGAGCCTGGTGGCGCTGGTCGTCTTTCTCTTACAGTCTGTGCTATGGTTGTCACGACAATGATTTAGCCATTGGCGTACGATGTCCAGGTCGACACGCCCTTTGTCGATTAAGCGTGTAGCCATAGTTCGAAGTGGACATTTGATGCTTGTCAAGCAAATGTACCCATATGCCTTCAAAGTGAACCACACTGGACCAGCCATTTTGTAGAACGTTTGGTAATCACGTTTTTCGAGAAGGTATTGGAGTGAAGGTGGTTTCCTGACCACTCCTAGAAGGGTTGCTTGACCTTCTAATTTCCCAAGTACATCTGAGCTAAGCTTCATGTACGTCTCGTTAAAGTCGAACACTCTCAAATATCGGCTGTTCCGTCCAGGGCGTTGCTTGTCGTTTGCCCATCCAGGTGGTTCATCATCACCATCATTAGTTTCTTCTTCTTCTTTTTCATCTTCTTCTTCTGAGGGTGGGCTATAACGACCCCAAAACAAGCACAAAGGACAAGAAGATGACTCCAGGTCGGTGATATCTCCAAGGGCCTGGACTGGGGTGCCCTCCTCGCCTGTGCAATCGAGTTGCATCAGGTGACTGAAGTCGATCTTTGCGCAATTTGAGCAGAGATCGTTGCTCTTATCAGGTATCGACGCGAAGACCTCCGGTGTGACGACCAGCTCATCATCCAGATTTCGACTATTGGTAACAGCGTCGATATCACATTCCTGTAGTTTGATCGTGGGCTCTGTCATGGTGACTCGATTGGAAAGTGAAAAAAACCCTCAGCAGTCGCGTTTGGGTACCGAAAAGCAACGAAGAGCACAAAGTTGAGGAAAGAGTAGCCGTGTGGGTTTGAGGGAACGCAGAAGTAGCAGAATCCGGGTGTCTTGTCGACGTGCCTGATTGTTGTTGTTGAAGCCAGGCTGTGCTGGTGGGGGGCTGTGCAGGCGCAGCGCCAGGAACCAATGATGTCGGATCTCACCCATAGAAATAGTGGAATCAGGTCGCCAGGCAAGAACGGGAAGGACAAACATACCTCATCGCGGCTTTTTCAGTGCGAGTTTCAGGTACTTGAACGACTAAAAAAATAAGCTTACGTTCAATGCCAGACCGACTTTCACTCCATCTATCTTCAAGACAATGGTTCGATGTGTCGTAAATATTGATTCTACTTTTACACCTGGTATCTTAACAATCACCATGTTCCCTTTGTAAAGCCTACTGCAGCATCTTCCTCGTGGCGCCCTCCATCCACAGCTTGGTGTACCAGCGATGCGCCAGCTGGAAGTTCCAGGGAAGTGGCTTCTCGTCCTTGCCCTCGGGGGTGGTGTTTACAAAGACGCTCTTGAGGTGGAATGTGGCTGTCTGGGCGGCCTTGTC
Source organism: Neoascochyta sp. HWLR27 (assembly GCA_019775935.1). Taxonomy (NCBI): domain Eukaryota; kingdom Fungi; phylum Ascomycota; class Dothideomycetes; order Pleosporales; family Didymellaceae; genus Neoascochyta; species Neoascochyta sp. HWLR27. The sequence goes on along the minus strand of WODD01000079.1, from coordinate 46,944 downwards.
GGTCGAAACTTCCATAGAGAAGAGGCCGTCGGAAGCACGCTGGGCCGAGTTGAGAGGCGAGTCACCGCAACGGACGATAACCTGGGACGAGGTGTTAGTATCTGGATGCCTCGAGATATCTTGAATGTGGGTGCCGGGAGAAGAAATCCAGACTCACTTTCTCGGGTGAGTGCTCGACAACCTCGAAGTGATCTGTGATTTTGGTGCCGACCGGGTACTCGCTCTGCTCGAGCTGCTTAGGGTCCCAAAGGTGGTCTTCCCTTCCTGGCAGCGCACGGTACTTCCTCTCGAGATACCTCCTCTGCACCCTGAACCCAATACCGCTCCAAATTCCTCTGCAGAAATCCGTTGTGAGGCGCTGAATGGGGACATCCTCGTCGTCGCGCAGCCCGTAGCGCGCGCGCAGCCTGGCCAGTGGGATCGTCTTGATGGCGTGGTCGATGCATAGCGGGGGGTTGTTGCCGGGGTTGTGCGCCTTGAATACAGGCGTGATCAGATCGGGCGAGGCCGTGTCGTATGGCACAAACTGCGTCCCGCGCGTGTAGAAGCTGAAGACAGAGTAGCCGAGAAGAGCGTTTGCGCCGGCTGCGCCTGCGAGGCCAAGGACGACGCCGAAAACGCGGCGCCCGACAGAAACGCGCGTGAATTTGGGAGGGGGGCTGATCGTGTTCATTTTCGGTGTGTGAGGCGCACAACTGGGGATCGTGGATAGATGTAGTTATCAACGGCTGGTGGTGAGTTTTGAAGCTTGGGCCGCCGGCCTGGCCGGGTCCCACATCAACCCTCCGTTCATCTATCGTGACCATGACTTGACACCTCTTTCTCAATCCGAGTATGAACTTGTTATATTCGGTGGGCAACATGTCGAGGACGCTTCACTCTTGTGTTTGACTCTTGCTTAAGCGAGGGATCAGTAAAGACACTCACAAAATACATGGGCAATACTCGATTTCTTCAAAATTTCTATGGTCTAGCTCCTGAACAGCATCAAGCCCGCCTCGGCGGCATCGGCTTCGCTCTCGGCCTCGCTTTCTACATCCTCCTCGCCGAGCCTCATCTTCTGCCCGAACATGCTACCAAAAAGCTCATCGCGCTGTCTCTCGCCCCACTCGCCGCGGTCCTCCGGTGCCATAAAGTTCTGCAGCTTCTCCTGCACAGTGTAGCGTAACCGCCTTCCCTTACTGGCCTTGGTATCAACCACCTTCTTCGTCTTGGCCTCGCGGGCAACCTGCCACGGCGCCTGCACGACAAACTCGGCCGTACCATTGGCATTCAGATCCGCCGAACGCTGCTCGAGGAGCTCCTTGAGAAGAAGGCCGTAGAAGTCGGCGTCGTCGTAGATGGCGGGATCGGGCTGTGCGCCCTTGTGGGAGGACTGGAGGGGTGCGCAGGAGCGGGGCGTTTGCGTGCGCGTAACAAGATGCGACGCGTGCAGTTGGGAGTCGAGCACTTCAGTGATGGTTTGCTGGGCCGATGCATTCAGACGCGCCTTGTTGTTGTTGACAGTTGTGGCCTTGGTCTTGTTGGACCATCGTTCGAGAACGGCCTTGCGGTGAGGAAGCGCAGCCGACTCTGTGCTGCGGATCGACTCCCAGATGTCCGCCGACGAAGTGTTGGAATCAAACGTCGTGCGCTTGCGCTTACTGCCCGTCTTGGTCTCTTCGAGCGAGATGCGGAGGTCGGTGAGGTTGTTTAGGAGCGTGAGAGCGGCCGCCTCAGCAGCCGAGACGGAGGCGTCCGGCGCAGTCTCCTGCTTGTGGGGCTCTGCGGCCATTGAGTTGGTAGAGATGAGACCCTTCTGGAGACGAATACGAGCGTTGAGGAGGGTATCGAATGTCTTGCGCTGCGTCTTGACGGCCTGTCCCTTGGCGACATCCGACTGGGCGCCAGCAGCAAGCGTCGAGGCGATTGATTTGGTGTCCTTCATGAGGTCACGAACTGCCGATGCACCGCTATTGGGTTCGTCACCAGACTCGTCGTCTTCATCCGAATTGTCTGAGTCGCCCATGTCGTCCTCGGAGCCAGCCTCTTCGCTGTCGGCCTCTTCACCGCCCATGTCTTCGTCGTCGTCTTCGCTCATGTCTCCGTCGGAACCTTCTTCGCCGTCCATCTCTGCATCCTCGCTACCCTCCTCGTCACTGTCGGCCTCGCTGTCTATGTCGTCGAAGCCCTTTGCGAAGGGGTCGTCGCTGTCGCTGTTTTCCTCGAGCTCTTTGCGAGTGACTCCACGTCCAGTATACTTTGGGCCAAGGGGTACGGTCTCCTTCTGGCGCAGCTTGCTCTTGCCAACCTCGGCGTAGTGCTCGCGACCAGCATTTGCGTCTTCGACTTCGGAGAGCTCGTCGGAATTCTCGTCAGAGCTCGAGCTCGGCGCTGGGTCGAGGAGTGACTCGGGGTCATAGTCTACACATGTTAGAAACTACGCTTTACAACCAGAGAATTATTTCTCTTACCCCTGATCTTTGATTTGCCCATTGCGATTGTTTGCGGTGCAGTTGTCTGGTCGTGTCGAAGCGCAGACTTCACTTTTGCGGTCCCACTAAAAAGTCGAGAACTGCGCTAACGCAGGCCCGTGCGCTGCTTCTACCAATGCGCGTCACTCCCGCGACCATCTCCGCATCTGCTCCATCTCCTCGTCGTGGCCATGTTGAAGCCGCGGTTGTTCTCGACCTTGCGGTGCTTGCAGCATGAAAATCCTCTGGTACGCTAGAACACAGCAGCCAATAAGTCGTGGGCCAATGGCTGATGATTATGTCAGGGTCTTCCACGCTCTGGAGCTCCTCCTCAGCTACCACGCATGCAACGAGGCTTGCCACAGAAGAGGAGCATAAAGGACGTCAAGAAGGTCATTGCTGTCTCTTCTGCGAAAGGTGGTGTAGGAAAAAGCACCATCGCTGGTATGCAATGCCACAAAACTATGCCATTCATTCCGTGCTTACCTTCCAAGTGAACCTCGCCCTCAGCTTTGCAAGACATGGCTATAGAGCCGGCATTCTTGACACTGATATATTTGGTCCCTCGATACCTACGCTTTTGAACCTCTCTGGAGAGCCTCGTCTATCAGCCAGTCAGATTATGTCCTTCCCTCCTTCGTTATCTCCTCTGACACATGGTAGACAACCAACTTGTGCCACTCTCTAACTATGGTTTGAAGTCCATGTCGATGGGCTACCTGATCCCAGAAGACTCGCCCGTTGCTTGGAGAGGCCTCATGGTCATGAAGGCTCTTCAGCAGCTTTTGCATGAAGTTGAATGGGGCGGTCTGGATGTTTTGGTTCTCGATATGCCACCAGGGACGGGCGACGTTCAACTCACCATCACACAACAACTGAATCTCGACGGAGCGCTCATCGTTTCCACACCCCAAGACCTTTCGTTAAAAGACGCTGTCAAAGGCGTAGAGCTATTCAAGAAAGTGAACGTGAACTTGCTTGGGCTGGTGTGTAACATGGCAGGATTCAAGTGTCCAGGCTGTGGTGGCGTGCATGAGATATTCGGAAAGATGGACAAAATCAGGAGCATGTGCGACAAGTATGATCTGAAGATGCTGGGAGAAATTCCGCTGCATGCAAACATCTCGGAGGATGCAGATGCGGGAAAGCCCACCGTTGTGGCCGAGCCTGAGGGTGAGAGAGCAGCGACGTTCAGCAAGATCGCGCAAGAGATCGAGGGCCTTATCGGTCTTGAACGATAGCATCGTACTCAGCTGTAACAACAGTGTATAAGTAAAACATCTTAGATTGTTGTCGTCACATCATACTCCAGGCGACTCGGAGATAAAGCGGGTTTTGCGCAGTACCAACCTGCTACAACGTCATCTGTACCTCCGCATCTCCAACCTCCATCGTCGTCGATTGCTCCCCACCCTCTAAGTACTTTCTCCTCGAGCATTCCACTTTGGTAGCTTCACACAGATCTCTCTACCCGAACACTTCAAAAATGTCTGTTTTCCGCGCCTCTTCCCACGCGCTCATCACTGGCGGGGCATCCGGTATTGGATACGCCGTGGCCGAGCTATGCCTCAAAAACAGCATGAAAGTCACCATTGCCGACTTCAACCAAGACACGCTTGATCTTGCGAAGAAGAACCTCATCGGCGATGTCCGCTGCGTGAGGACCGACGTCAGCGATGCCAGCGCCTGGAAGAAGCTGAGAGAGCAAGTTGGAGATGTTGACTTCCTCATGTTGAACGCAGGACGTATGGTCAAGGGCACATGGGGAGATAGCGAGTACTTCAATCAGGTGAGTTAGACACCCATCTTCGCGATCTCCGCAGTTGCGACGACTCCATACCAGAAACCCTACATCACATGTCCCTACCCACCCAACTAACACCCACCAGATCCTCCAGACCAACCTCAACGGCGTAATAAACGGCCTAAACACCTACGTCCCCTCGTTCCAGTCCCGCTCCTCCAGCACCCCCGCCGCCATCGTCATCACAGGCAGCAAGCAAGGCATCACGAACCCACCAGGCAACCCCGCATACAACGCGTCCAAAGCGGCCGTCAAAGCCCTCGCCGAGCACCTCAGCTACGATCTGCGCGACACCAACGTAGGCGTCCACTTACTCGTACCCGGATGGACGTTCACCGGCCTCGTGAGTTCTCTCCTCCTTGCACTCATACACCCATCTTCTCCAGCCTCCTCCCACCTCCTCTCCCCTCCCCCATACCAAAAACCCATAAAAATAGAACCCCCAACAACTAACCCCCTCCCCCTTCTACAGTCCGGCAACATCCCCGGCGCAGCCTCTTCCCCCAAACCCGTAGGCGCGTGGTCACCCGCCCAAGTCGCAGAGTACATGCAGGCGAAGATGGAAGCCGGCAAGTTCTATATCCTGTGCCCGGACAACGACGTGTCGGAAGAGACGGACAAGAAGCGCATGCTGTGGAGCGTGGGCGATGCCGTGAATGGGCGGCCCCCGCTGACGAGGTGGAGGCCCGAGTTCAAGGAGGAGGCGGAGGAGTGGATGCGGAAGTGTAAGGTTTAGGGGGTGGAAGGGGAATAGGGTTTTGATGGGAAGGGTTTGTTGCGGTAGGCGGGTTCGCTTTATGTGGATTCATCTGATTGACCTTCTACATAGCAGGGACGGCATTCTAGAATCAAGACGGCTCAACTCACAGCAACAGTTGGGCTTGGAAGCTGTGAAATGGAACTAAATTCTTTTCTCAACCCACTTTAACTACATAGCTGATATGTACGATCGTCGACTACGGTAATACAAGTATCAAATATCAACTAATTAAATACTAAGATACATAAAGAAGTAAATGTTACGTAGGAGAAAAAATTGGGTATCACAGCCGAACAACCGTCTCCCAAAAAATATTACACCTTTTCCTTTGTAGTGGCAAGTGTGCTTAAATCCTCCAGAGCTGTCTCGAATCTCTCAACACCAGGTCTCTCAGCTTTTACGGGCTCGTCTGCGGTGGTCTCTTCTTCTTTGGTTCCGCTGCTGAAGAGTCCTGCTCCGGTTCCAGTCGTGTAGAACCGCTCGACGCCCGGCCTCGTCTGGTCGATCTGTTCGTCCTGCATGTCAGTGGTGGCAGCGGGTTCATCGATAACCAGCTCTTTTTCTTTTTCCGATACGTCCATAGCGGGGGGAGTAGTGATGTTCAGACTGTCGAGCGTGACCATGCTTGCGTTGGCGTGGGAGCCGATCGCGTCGCCGACCTTCAAGCTGAAGGGGTAGGCGATGCCGCCCTTTGTTGGTCGGGTACTCGAGCCATCGGTGGCGGGAATGAGGGTCACGGGGGACTGTGGGTTGTCTGAGACGACAATGGCAGGTGTTGGGGGACCCGATGTGCCCTTTTCGGTCATGGGAGTCAGCAGTGGTGTTTCTCCACGTTCAGGCGCCAACACAGTGGCTTCAGCAAGGCCAGAAGATGGCGGAGCAGCCCTGGAGAACTCTCGAGAGAGTTTCGAAAGGTCGTCGGTTGAATTACCAGCCTGGCCTTGATCGGTGACGGTGGAGCGTCCCGAGTGCGATCGATGAAGGGCATCTCGCGGTGCGAGACCAGCTTCGAGACCGCGCGACGACGTTTGTGGTTGGCCAGTACCGCTGTCTGTGAGAGAGTCCGAGTGGTCGGGACTAGAAACATTCTTGGAGGGACCTGGCTGGCCTGCAGACCGGTCTGCGTTCTTCTCGCGCTCAATCTGTACACACTGTTAGAATCTATTCTTATGCTGAGGCCCCGGCGTATGCTTACAGTCGCTTCGTCGTGCTTGCTGCCCCACAAACTCCACAACGCCATGCCCCAACTCTTCTTCTTTGCCTTCTCGGACTTCATGTCTTTGACCCTTCTGCCAGCAAGCGCAGTTGGTGGCGGCGTCTCGCCTTCGAAGTGTTCAAATTCTTTCTTCATATCCTCCATTCTTTGTTTCTGAATCTTCAACTTCTGCTTTGAGAACTTGCCGTTCCATTGCTGGGACGCTTTCATCCATTTGCCAACCGGTCCAGACTTGGGGACACCGACTTCATCGATGGCCATGTTGAGAGCCTCAAGTTCCTCCTTCGGAGACAGGGCGTAGATGTATCCATGACGGTCGACACGCTGCCTTATCATGTGGTGCACGAATGGTGGCAAAGAGTCGCCTGCTTTGCCAACTCTGGCCTCATTCTGGCCCTTGTTGATGAGTCCGTCGGTGCCAAAATGTTGAGGATGTTTCTGTTCTGTGTGCGAGCCTCTCCGTGAAGCGTTCTTCTTGTCAGATGACTCCGAGTCGGTACTGACAAACGAGATATCGTCGTCGTCAAGAATGTCGATGGAAATTTTCTGAGCTCGAGCAAGTGCCCAAGCGCCAAACTGTGCAATACTTCTGTACATGTGCTTGGCAGGTCGAGTGAAACTCAACGTAGGCGCGACGTGACAGAGATCATCCCAGACTTGAAGTTGAACGTATGTCGGCTTGTACTTGGCTGCTTGGGCCTGGATCTCCTCTGCAGTCTGGTTGTTCGAAGGAGGCGGAAGGTACTCTGCAGGATTCGCGGCTTTATGGGCAACGTAGATTTGCTCATCACGAAGTAATTCGCCACCACCCGTCTGGATCAGTAATGGTGGAAGACCACCCAGAGAAGGCTGAAGTGCAGGAGAAACAAGCGGGTGTGTCAAGAGGTGGTTTTCTGTGTAAAGCTGAATCTGGTCCTTGATCTCGATTCGCTCTTTGTCGAGCTGTACAGAGAGAGTGCCCTTGGGCCCAATGGCGTACTTGCCGTTGGGTGCTACCCATATGTTAGGATTTTGTTTGGCTTCAGTTGAGTTGAGAAGCGTATCGACGTCTGGCTGGGTGGTAGATTTGACCGAGTATCCTCGCACGCGCTCGGCTTTTGCCTCCTTTTGTGCTTGTCGGTCTTCTTTCCCGTTCTGTGGAGGCGAGACATCAGCAGATGTTTTGCCGTTGGGATGGAGACCTTGGGATGCCTGCTCGAGCAGCAGCATATCGTCTGCATTCGGCGGTGGCCAGCTCATGCTAGGCTTGTGTACAAAGCCGTGGGATGGGATATAGTCCATCTTGTCGTCTCCACTCAGACTTGGGAAGCTGTGCGTGAGGTCCACCCAGGGGCTGATCAGGATGGCACCAGCGGGTAGCGGAACACCTTGGTCACGCATGACGACCAGCATGCTCAATACCATACCACCGCCCGCCGAGTCGCCCGCTAGGATGATAGTGTTGGGGTTGATGCCCTCCTCAAGTAGGTGTAGATAGGTAGCCAGGCCTGGTGCATATTAGCTTTTGTAGGTTGACAATGTCGTCGCACTCACAATCCATCAAGCCGCAAGGGAACGGAAACTGCGGAGCAAGTCTGTACCGCGGCGCCAGGACACGAGCCTGCAGCTTGCGCGCATGTCTCTGCATCTGGTATCGATGCTCGTCGACGCTGCCAAAAAAGTACGCGCCTCCGTGCACATATAGCATAATGCGCTGCCCGTTTGGGTTGGCCGACTTCTCTCGCGCGTCGCGATCTGTGCGCATCTCAATCCACTCTGCCTTCATCTGTGTCTTGTCGCGCCTCCACTGCCACCATGTCTCCCCGCCGACGGCTTCAATGCCCTTGGGGCCCAGTTGCGCATTGATGTGTGCAGCCGCGCGATCGAGCTGGCCCCTGGGTATCTCAACCTCCTTCGAGTGCACCCAATGCGGTACGGGGACCCATTGCGATGTAAAGGCCTGGAGCTCGTCGACGGTGTTGAGAGATGCGTAGTGCAGGAAGCGGCGGATGAGCTCGAGTCCTTCGTGGTAGGAGATGTGGGCGGTAGGCTTGAGGCGCAAGGGGCTACGGTTGAGATAGTGCTTGATGTATGTCTCGATGACGGTCGGTGTCACGGCAGCCCCGACGGAGAGAGTGTTGACTGTCATGTCACAGCGAGTAAGACAATCAGGGGCTAGGGTCCCAAGAGGTGACTTGAAGATGGCCAAAAATCCTACAAATCTACGCGCGTGGCTGAGACCGAACCTATCGACCAGACAAGGACGCGAGCTCGAACGGGAAACGAAGGGGAAAACGAAAAAGAACGGGACAAACGAGAAGGGTCTGGGGGACGAGGTAGAGAGTCGAGGGGAAGATGTTGGGGTGGCATGCGACAAAGGACCAGGACCCTGTGCGAGTTCCCCAGATGCGATCAGCACGGCAGGGGTGCCGGCGCGCTTGGATCCACCCAACCGACGTCATCGATGTTCGCGTTCAACAAAAGATCAACGAGATCAACACCGCACAAAGGTCCCGTTTCTCCACCGACCGTTACTGATTCGCTCTACGTGCTGTAGATTCCTCGGGAGCCATTTATCACGCCGCTCAAGGCGTTCACTTTTGGGTTTTCAGGAGTCTCCACTACTCATCCCCTCTAATTGCATGTGGAGTCGCATCAGACCACGGACTTGACCGCACCACCGACACGTTCCTTCGTTAGGAGATGGGGATGATTGTCTGACTAGCTGCCCTGATAGCAGAATTAAGTGTCGTTTTTCTTGTGTTACAGTCTTACTTCGATACAGACGGTGCGATTAGAGTACGTCAAGTTTCGTACAACCAAATTGCATATATATGTGAAAATCCTTATAATAGTTGCCCTCATTTCGTCGGCCTGGACAAGAATAGCTAGACAGAAGACAATGCTTGTGCAAGAATGCAACGCACGGATTAGAAAGCACAGGGACGGGCCTAGATGTCCGTCGTCTGTAACGAGCATACCCATAATTGGCATCATCATGGAAGTATCGGCGTCAAAACACTTCAACTGCTGTTGAGCTCCGTCGTTAGATGCTGGGAAGACGGAGTAGTAAACTAATGCTTCCTCGTAACTATTCACACTCAACTGGCATACAGGTATAGAAACACATTACTGTATATTCTAAAATTTCTTCGCTAGTTATCAATAAAGGAGAAAAGGGGTATCGTATTCCATCTAAACGCCAGTCAGTGCAGCAGCCATCCGCCAGACCTCAATCCGAATCGTACCCAACCAGCACAGTACGCATCGGCACTTTATCTACCTTCTGCTCGCCCGCTGACTCACCACTCACAGCCTTGGATAACGGAGAAGATGCATCGACCGAGTTCTCTACCTGATCATCGCGTTTTCTCTTCAAAATCCCCAGCTGGAGTCTCGACCCGGCCCCACTATCCTTCGCAAGGAAAGGATCAAGAGTCGCCCTCGTGTTTACCACGAGAGACTGCTGCAGACTCTTCCTGCTCTGCTCGGCCGTAAGCTCTGCCTTGAGCTTCTTCGTCTTTGGCGCCGGCACAACAGCGACCTGCCTTTCCGACTCGGGCGCAGCGAACAGCGGTTTGCGATGCGCATCGTTTTCGTCCGCTGAGCTGGCGCCAAAATCGACCATGCGCGCCCGCGCGCGATCCGCGTCCGTCTCGTCCGCAATGTCCAGACCCAAGCTGAACTTATCCTGCATGCTCTCCTTGTGCTTCTCCTCCTTCTGCCACACCTTGCGCTGCGCCCTAAAGTCCCTGCGCAGCCGCGCATTCACATCGTACGGGTCCCGCCAGACCTCTGCTCGCTCATACAGCTCTTCGACGCGCTTCTTGTTCTGGTTGTCTGTCCCTCTGTCTTCGAGCTTCCCCTCGAGGTTCGCAAACGCATCCGTCCGCCGCTTCTCGCGCTCCGCCTCGGTCAGGAACTTCAGGTCGCCGTCCGCCTCTGCACCTTTCTCGCCGGGCCCGTAGTCGCGCCGCCGCGCACCCTCCACGACGACATACTCGGCAGCCTGTGGATCTGTGCGAATCTCCCACCACCCGCCGCATGCAGAGTGTTTCATCCGGAAACTCCATATTGGCGTCGTGTGGTAGTTCCCGACCTTCTTTTTCTCGGCGTTGAATCGCACGCCCTGCCCTACGATGGCAGCCGGTTTGCAGTGGTCGCACCACACGGCGAAGGGCAGCTCGAATCGCACAGTCAGGATGCCGCGCGAGATCTTGTTCGCGCGGGCGCCGAGCGGGTGCGAGGTGTTAAACTGCGGCGGGTTTGAGGCGTCGGGCGGATAATACCGTCCCATGTTGAAGCCCTGCATCCTGGAAAGTGCTGTGTAGGGATGGGGCGCGGGGTGCGCAGAGTTCGTGATAGGGCGACGTGCTTGGTGTTGTCGACGAGCGCTGCGGTTTCGCCGCGGGGGTGCCCCAGGTGCATTATGTAAGCAACGTGAATGAACATCCACTGCCCAGGTAGCAATGACGCCTGCCCTACGAGAATGGAATGTCCAATATATAGAGAGTGTATACAGGGTGTACTCAAGTACATATTTGGCATGTTTATTTTGTCCAAGATCCGCCGTGGGTTCCCCTTTTGTGACGTCACGCCTGTTCTGACTTCACTGTTCCGTTTCGACAGCTTTTGGGACCGAGCTTGAAACTGTGCACGCCGCCAACTGCCTGTTCGCATTGACAAAGTCGACGCCTCACGTGCGGATACGACGAAACTTCCCAGAAAGGAAATGGAATTAAGGTTGCCATCAATCACAGCACTAAAAGGCTTGTCCCTGGTGCAGGATTAGCCTGCTTGCATAATCAGACGTTGACGCGATGCACGATGCACGATGCGCAACCGAAGAGATAACATAACTTCATCAGATTTTTGTCGTCATATACACTCCATCTATAGACCGCATCTCTTCCAACATTCATCGCATCCTGCCAACCACTCGAAATGTCCAAAGCCAACGCTATGCCTGGCTAGAGTGGGGGGTTTCGACAAACTTAAGCTGCTGCTCCCTCGGGGGTGTCGGTGATGAGCTTGGTGATCTTTCCAATAGCAATGGTCTGACCTTGATCTCTGTTTTGAGTTAGTATGAATTATGCACAACAGTGAACTTGCAGCGTACCTCAGTGTGAATCGTCCAAGCTGGGGATAGTCCTCGAAACGCTCTACACAAATGGCACCCGCTGTGCCGGTGATTTGCAGACGCGCGATGATGCTCATGCCCTTGGTGGCGAAGCCGGGTGCCTTCTTGCTCTTGCGGCCGGTTCCCTTCTCCAGCTTGTGCAGCAGGGCGGTGACTGTGACTTCTTCCTGTGCGGCGTGGACGTGCAGAACACAGTTGAATCCGGCCGTCAGGATGGATTTGATGTCCAGGAGCACAACCTGGGCCTCGAATGTGGAGACACAGTGAACGGGTCGCTTGGGCGAGCACAGCACGAAACCGGGAAGAATATCTTCTTCTTCGACACCACGGATACGGATACGGACTTGGTCTCCGCATGTAGCACCGGGGATCTCGTCTTCTTGCTCTCCATACAGGGCGGAGAGGTGAACCGTCTGTCGGTTGGGCATCATGAGATACTTGTTCTCCTTCTTGATGATACCTACGAAGATTAGCGGAGTAAGCGCATATGTCGACCCAACTTACCAGACTCGATCTTGCCTTCGATCATGGTTCCCATGTCCTTGTACTTGGCAGCAATGGGCATCATGAAAGGAGCGTTGATCTTGCGCTCGAGCGCCTGCATGTTGTCGAGGTACTCGAGCAGCGATGGGCCGTTGTACCATGGCGCCGTCTCGACGGGAACGCGGTCCTTGATACCTGTGAAGGTCTGCGCGCTGACGGGCATCATGGCAATGTCCGTCTTGGGGTTGTAGCCAACTCCCTTCAAGAACTGCATGACCTTGGTTGTGCACTCTTTGTAGCGCTCCTCGGACCACTCGACCGTGGGGTCATCCATCTTGTTGACGACGATGATGAGCTTGTTGACACCCTGAGTCTTGGCCAACATGGCGTGCTCGCGCGTCTGTCCGCCCTTCTCGAAACCGGTCTCGTACTCTCCCTTACGGGCAGAGATGACCAGGAGACCGACGTCAGCCTGGGAGGCACCTCCGATCATGTTGGGTACGTACGTCTTGTGACCGGGGGCGTCGAGGATGGAGTATCGTCGCTTCTCGGTCTCGAAGAATCCACGGCCGACTTCGATGGTCTTACCCTGGGCACGCTCCTCCTTGTTCAAGTCGAGCGCCCACGAAATGTACCAGCCCTCGCGACCGGCGTCCTTGGCCTCGCGCTTGTACTTGTCTAGTGTTCGCTCGTCGACCATGCCGGTGGAGATGAGGATGCTACCGCCGAGTGTGGACTTGCCCGCGTCGACGTGACCCAGGAAAATAATGTTGACGTGCTCCTTGCCGTAGATCTCGGCCAGGGTCGCCTCGTCGACGACCTCCTCCATCTCCTTCTCGATGTCGATGGCCTTGGCGGCGGCCTTCTCCTTGGGCGTGGGGCTGTTGCGTCCGGAAGAAGGTGTGGGGGACGTGCGGCCAGATGCTGCGGGGGAGGCCTTGGTGGGCTCACCCGTCTTCTCGATGGCTTTGGCAGCGGTGACCTTTGCGCCAGCCTCGGGGGCGGCCTTGTCGACGGACTCCTTGACGGAGGGAGCGGCGGCGGGCGCGGCGCCGAGCGAGAGAACCTTTGTGCCGCCGGCCTTCTCAACCTTGGGGGCGGTGGTGTCGCCACCGATGGAGAGGACCTTGGCCTTGGGGGCAGCATCGCCGCCGATGGAGAGGACCTTTGCCTTAGGGGCGGGGGTGTCGGCGGCGGGCTGGTCGGTCTCACCACGCTTGGCGATCTTTACGGGTGCCTGCTGCTGCTGTTGCTGAGGCTGCTGCTGCTGTTGGTAGCCGCCGTACTGGTTGGCATATCCGCCCTGCTGGCCATAGTTGGGGTAGCCTTGCTGCTGGCCCTGCTGCTGGCCGTACTGCGGGTAGCCCTGGTTCTGCTGGTAGCCGTACTGGTTGCCGTAGCCCTGGTTGTAGGCGCCGTACTGCTGGTACTGGCCGTAGCCCTGGCCGTAACCTGAGTATGCCTGGCCAGGAACAAACGACTGCGCGCCGGGGGTGAAGGAGGCGGCGCCGGGGACGAAGCCCTGGGCCTGGGCGGGGTTGAGGTTAAGGTTGCCCGTCTGCTGCGCGAGGCGCTCCTCCTCGTCTTCCCAGTTTTCGGCCATGTCGCGAGTTGTTGTCGTGTCGCGTGTGTGTGGTCGGAGTGCGAGAACCGCTAGAGGTGAGGCGATGCGGGCGATGCGGCGAAAAGTAAGAAATGGGCTGCTGCCCAGTTGGCGGGGGAAGGTGGGGCACATCTGAACGTCTGCCTAACATTGGCCGGCAACCCTCGCAAACAATGGCACATCCGCCTGCGCCCACCACTCTTTGTATTGTTAGGTACCCAGCCAGGTATCCGCTGCTGATTCACGCCCCACTGGCCGCTCTGCCGACGGAGTGCTGCTTGCCTCGTCACTGTTTGTTTTTGTTTCGATACCCAATGACGTCGCTGCTCCTAGATATTTCCGTCCTCCACCACCCCCAGAGCCCAACCTAAGACAGCCACGACCACCATGGACATCCTACTGGCCAAGGTGACCCACCAGGCGATGAGCTATGCCATCCGCAGCGGCATAGCCATCACCAGCACCTACGCCATCAAGCAATGTGGTCGACTCATGAAGGCAGGTGATTGGCAGTCGTCCCCCTCTGTTGCGCACCACTACTAACAATTCCAGACCGTCGAGGGCCATGAGAAGCAAGAACTCGCTGCGCTACAACAGCGTCTCGACTCGAAAATCAAAGTAAGCACCATTTTCCATAGCTGGCAGTGGGCTTGACTCATTTTCTCCAAGATAATCTCACCGGCCATCGACATGATCGAGCTCATCTCAGCCCGGGGCAACACAACACTCGAATCAGCAGTCACTCTTACCAAATCACTCCGTTGGGACATCCAATCACTGGGGAGCCGGGTCGAGAAGGCCGTGGCCGAAGAGCAGCTCTCTAGAAGAGGCAGCTCCCGCGCAAAGTCACGAGCCCAAAACGACATGGAGCTGAAGATGATCATCATGGAGATGAAGAATCTCCTGGCCCGCATCGAAGATGCAGTCCCCTTGATCAACCTTGCCATCACCACATCTGGCGTTAGCCTCTCTACTACTCTTCCACCCACAGTATCTCCTTCAAGGCTGCTGCAGGCTAGCACGTTCTTGACTGCTGGTGACTCACAGTACTCCATGACACGACCGAGAGCACAGCAGATTGGGCCGGCATTCACACTGTCCATGTACATGCTGTTTTCAGGCTATGCCGTGCCGGCTCACGTCGAGGGGCTGCGCGAACGTGAGACGACATGGAAGGAGGTCATGCACAAAGCAAAGGTCACGCTCATGCGAGTACCACTCGATAATGTCTATGATTACCCAGCTCCGTTCAGCACAGAAACCCGTACGTCAGACGAATCCAAACACCGTCATATCCCATCCGACAGCGCAGCCCAGGAATTTGCCTATCAGCTTTTGATAGTTGAAGATCTCGACGATGATCGCTTTCATAGCTTCGAAGATGACGAGCCGCATCCCGAGCCGTACAGTGGCGTTGAGCAAGCCGGCGTGCGCGAGGTCATCCCGATTCACGAAATTTCCAAGATCTTCTACGCAGACACGGGCAAGATTCTCAACATCGGCACGGAAGGAGAGTCAAATAACCCGATCTTACTCTTGAAGCGAGACGTTAATGCGGCACCGCCACGACGGATGATGGAGCGAGAAGCTGAACCAAGCGACGAGTCGGATGACTCTCACACAGTGGAGGGAGACGAATCAGACCGTGAACAGTCAGAGCTGGACGAACAGTTTCGCCGCGAGTCCACTGCAGATCTCCACGAGCAAACTGCGAAACTACACGATGACGCACCAAAGCCAGATCCGCCGACATTCCCGTGGCGCCTCGCACCCACGCTCGATCTCGAGTGGATGGCTTTTGAAGTGTTTGTAGACGAGCCACCCACCGACTCAGAAGCCGACGATGTCGACGCGACCGAGCCGGATACATCGCCATCCCCGAGCGCACCCACCCAGACATCTGGCTCCAAAACCCCCGACCTAGTCGACAGTCTCTCGAATCTGCACCTCCGTCCATCGACACCCTCAGATACACCGCAGCCCACGCCCTTAACACAAACCACCTCCCTCGTCGCCTCGTCGTCGCCCAACGCCGCCCACCGCCCTCCCCGACCAGCACCACCCCTATCAACCGCCCTCCCAGCCATCAAAACCTCGCTCAGCATGCTCGAGATGCTCATCCGGTTGACAGCCCTGCAACAATTCCAACAAACATCACACCTCGCCATCCCCGACGAATTCCTCACCTTCTTCCTCTCAGAAAGTAGCACCGTCGGCTCAGGCGGCGACGCAGACCTGCGGCGGCGCGTGCGGCGCGAGGCCCGCCTGCGCGTCGGCTTCGACCCGTACGACGAGAGCCCCATCAAGCGCCGCGGCGAAGAGTACCTGGCGCACTCGGGCGAGTTCTACGACGAGTCGGGGGGTAGTTCGCCGGGCGATTTCGACGACGGCGAGACGTTCCCTGTTAACAGTCGCTCGCAGACGCCGTATTCGCGCGGGGGGACGCCATCTTCGCCTGGTGGTGGTGTCAGGCAGTCGGTTGAGAGCCCGAGGGGCATGCTGCATGCTTCGTCACCTAGTCCGTTGCTGAGGAGGGCGACGACGCAGCCTGGGCAGAGGGGCACGAGGATTCGAGGGCTGGGGTTAGGATGATGTGTGGTCGATACAAGGGGGATATGCATGGGACTGGTTGGAACAAGGACGGACACGGCGAGAAGAGAAAGTGTAGACACGATTCCACATAGACATAGAGCATGAGCGCATATGAGGCGAGCTGCATTCAACAGCGATGACAGTTATCGCTACAAGCATCTGCAGACCAGTCCCTTCCAGTTCCAGCGCCATACACCCGTGTGACGTGCCCTGCTGCCTTATTCCCAGTCCTCTTCATCGCTTTCCTCGACGACCTTCTTGGCCTCGCGCGGGCTTCCCGGTGCGCGGCTGGTGGCGCCGCTGACGAGGTCGTAGCTAGCGTCGCTGTCGGCGACGCTCTTCTCATCGTTTGAGCGGCGCGGCTGGGCGGGCTTGAGGCTGTCGACGGCGGTGACCGTGGGCTTGAGGGTTTCCTTTGAGGCTGCCATGGTCGAGGATGCAGTGGGTGTCGATGCGGAGGCGGGTGTGGTGGGTGATGTGGGTGTAGCTGTGGACGGGGCTGCGGGTGCGGGTGCGGTTGTGGGGGCGGGCTTGGGAGGGGCTGCGGTCTCGTTATCGGATTCGTCCGAGTCTTCGTCCCAGGCGACTTCTTCGTCAGCGGTGGGGTTGGATGCTGTGCATGTTAGATTCCTTGTATAAAAGTGAAATGACGGAAAGTTACCCTTCAACAGCTCGCGCCTGCGCTGCTCCTCGCTCTCAATGACATGACGGAGGTAATAGTATCGGCACCAGAAAGTCGGGTAGTCGACCTTCTCGGGGACGACCTTCTCCATGGCGGCACGGAGCTCAGCGTGCTTGTCGAGATCAGTGGCGATAGCATCCGTCTTCTTCTCGGCGTCAAAGTTCTTCTGCCAGTCGGCCCACTGCGGCGACACGGGGTCCTTGAGGAAGGAATCAAGCGTCGAGTGGATGACGTGCAGCTGGGCGTCGAAGCGGGTCGCGTGGACGACCTTCTTGCCCGAGCTGTCCTTGGACTCGAAGAGGACGGCGCCGTTCTTGTCGGCCTCGGAGCCAGCAGCGGGCGGGGCAATGCTGACGGCGTCGCTGAGGAAGCTGCGGATGTTGGACCCAAACTTGAGCAGCGCCTCATCGGCGGCGTCCTCTGCCTTCTCAAGGTCCTTGAAGCGCTTGGTGGCCTCTGTGCGGAAGCGTGCCAGCATGCCCTCTGCCTCGCGAACAATGTCGGCCGGCAGCGACTCGGGGCGGTCTGGGTGGTCGACGATGACCTCCTTCTCCTTCCCGGCAGCTGTGCTCTTGTCGGTCGAGTCGGAGGCGCCCTCGGTGGGCTGGATGGAGAGGTTGCGGGCATGGCTGATGAGAGTCGAGACGCCGGCGGTTGCGTTCTTGCTCGTCGAGGCGTACTGCTTGCTGGCTGTGTCGTAGTACTGCTCGCCCTGCTTCTTGACGGTGCCGAGGAAGCCGCCCAGACGTGCGGCCCAGGGGCTGCTTGATATGGCCTTGTATGCTTCCTGGACCTCGGTGTTGAAGGTGGGCGGCGCATTCGTCGCGGTTGTGCTGGCGCCGCCCTCGCCTTGGCCCGTGGGCTGTTTGGCGGCGGCGTCTTGCGGGTAGCTCTCCTCCTGGATGTGGTCGTATGCGGAATCCATGGCGGAGGGAGGAGTCCTGGAAAGGGAGAGGGAGTGGGGAGCAAAGGGGAGCGGAATGCGGTGAGGGGAACTCGAACTATCTACCGATCAGATGTTTGGCGGATATGCGGCGACTTGTGCACCTCCGCATCTGCAACGACAACGGCGACGGCGACTGCAAACAGCATCTTAGCAAGCAGTGCCATCACGCACACACACGTCTCACGCAGGTAGTATATGTAGAGAAGATAGACACAAAAAAACATGCTCATGCTTGATTGGCAATGCCTGCTGCTCTGCCATCTATGGTGGCTTGTCGCCGTACCTATGCCTCTCTTGTCTGCACTCAATGCGTGTACCTGAATCGTGCTGCTGCTGCTGCCATGCTAGCGCGCCTCTGCCTCTGCCTCTGCCTCTCGGTATGGCGTGGTCAAGACAACATGGCATCGTCTCCGTCGCCAGGCTTCCTCCTGTCTTCCTTGTGGTGTGCATCTATCTGTCTCTCTCTAGACGGCCTGATTCGTATCTTCAACCCTAGGATGCCGGCCTCATTCTTCACCTCCTCTTCTTGGATGGCACCTTTGTAAAACCGTCCTCGTCCACCTCGGGCTCAGCCTTGGGCTTGGGCTGTGCAGGCACCAGAGCAGGCGCATCGTCCATGTCGACATCCTCGTCCTCGTCGCTCTCTTCGTCGACGCTGTCCCACTCGCCCTCCTGGTTGCTCTCGCGGACGTTAACCGAGCCTGTCGCGACCTCTTTGCCCTGCCTCGCCTTCCACTTGGCCGCCAGCGCATCCACCGTCGCCGTGCTCCCCTCGCCGACCTCCTTGCGTATCTTCATAATCTCGGCGGCGACGGCCACCTCGGTCTGGTCCTCAACGCGCGTGCCGTACTCGTCCTCGAGCACCTGCAGCAGCATCACCTCGACGTCCTCGGCCTCGGTGAGCGGGTCCGAGTCGAACTGCTCAGAAATGACTCCGGCGAGCCAGTCGCGCTTCTCGGCGCTGTCGGGGCCGCCCCATTGGTTTTGGATCGCGACGGTGAGGGTGGGCCAGTTGAAGAGGGCGTACCAGATGCCCAGGTCGAATTTGTCCTGCAGGTCCTCTACAAAATGGTTAGAACAGATTGGGCACACCAAAACGGAGACGTACTGGGGATCGCTGTGACGGTGGCTGGTGCAGACATGTTTGTGTTGCGTGGTTGTGGTTTTGATAGTTCAAGTTCAAAAGTTCAAAAGCTCAAAAGTTCTTTGGAGGGGACGGCGGCCACCCCGCCAATCGGACTGCCCCGAGCCATGTGCACCTACGCCACCTTGACCTAAGCACCAGAGATACCCTCCCGCTCGCAGAATGACGAAACAACTCTTCCTTTTCTACTCCAACTATGACTGACCTAACGAGTTTACAGCATTCACCTTACAGCATTCACCTCTGAATCTGAGCCAAGTAATCCTACAATCCCGCTTCAAACACTTCTTTGAAAACCTCGAGATTCCGCTGCCCAGATGGACCAGCGGCATACACTGCAAAGACAACGTCTCCAAACCAACCCTTGAACTCGTCGTCTGCTATTATTCTCTTCATCTCTCTCGCCACTGCTTGCGGCGGGCACCCATAAGCACCACACCCCATGGCCCCTAGCACCAAACTTGTAACGCCGTTCTGTGCCGCCATTCGTAGCGTCAGCAGTATCTTCTCTCTCAGATCATTCAACACCGAGTCGTCGGCAAAATCCAGCTCGTCTGCAGTGATCTTTGGAAGGCAAGGCGCAGCCACAGTGAGGACCGTCACTATGTGTCGTTGAGAACCTGGGAACTCGACAAGGTCATTCTCCAGCGTATCTCTGAAGACAACAACATCAGGTGAAACAATCCCCGCGCAGGACCCCGCCCCCACATTCGGCCAGGGATACCACTCCGACTTCAAAGTCGCATGCAGCGTCGAAGAATAGCACAGTGCTTCCTCCTGCGTCTTGGACAGCGTGTACCGCCACCCGCCTCCCGGCTCCCGGTCGCTGGCCAGGTTCAGTACACCCACCTTTCCCGACCTGGGCTCGAGTGTTCGCGCAAGCGCAAAACTGTCACTGTTGAATATCCTAATGGGCTTTGCGGCGAGATCTGGGTAGTTTGGGCTCGAGCGGCTGAGAGGATCCAATTGCGACGAGATGAAGCTGCTTGCGAGCGAGCCGCCTGGTGTCGACGAAGCAATGGCCTCGGAGCGGGCGATGGTGTCTTCGCAAATCTTGCGCCGTGTTGCAATGTCAATCATTTTGGGGGCTGTTGATGCATGGAAGAGGCGTGGTAGGTCGTTGCCTTTAAGAGCTGGGTGGTTGCCTAATTCCTTCTACGCAGTCCATTCTCATCTTCTGGAACATAGGTAACTAGCCTCTTTCTCGGACGACGGAACGTCATCGTGAAACACAACTCAACACAACATCACCATTGAATATCCGGCGACGTTCCCAAGAGCCCAGGAGCGGCACTCGGCTGAGGGCCATGTTGACACGGATAGGTATGAGGTGGAAGTGTCGGCAACAAGATTGCATAAAACCCCAGCCGTTTCCGCCCTATCATTGCCCCTGGAGCAAAATCAGTCCCCACCGTGTAGGATCTCGGCTTCCCGCACGCGCCGCTATTCCCGCTTGACACTGACATTATTTCTCGAAGGATGCATATCTTCTTCTGCAGCTGACACTATATCTCGGCGCTGTTTTCCCTCGAATTCCGGGATCACCATGTGCGTGCCAACTCCCTACCAACTTCGACTTCTTGCGAAAATGCGGAAAAAGTGTCAGGCTTTCTTGTCACCGGCCTCAGTCGTCGAAGACGGACGAGACGGGATGGCTGCGACTCCGCCTTCCAAGCCGCTGCTAGTCCAGAGCACGACCGAAGTGCCCACGGACGCCACAAAGACACAAGCCAGAACAGCCACAAAACCCTGGACGCCTTTCGTGCTCCGACGTTGGGTTCTGATTGCATTCTCAATCACTCTTCTCGCCATCATCGCAAGCCTGGAGGTCGTTTGGAAAGTTTGCGACACCAAACATGGCTTTGGACCAGTGGACTCGAAGCTCCATTACGTATGGACCTATGGCCCTACCGCTGGTAAGAAATCACATGCCGTAATTCAGAGTGCTGTAATTGATAGCGATCTAGTCTTCACGCTCGCTGCTGCTTTCTGGACCCAGGTCGACTACCGCACTCGGCTCATGCAACCCTGGGAGGAGTTGGCCAAGGAAGCGCGACCGGCTCAGAGAAATCTCCTTCTCGATCACGTATCTCGCCACCCAGTCTTGTCATTTTGCTCCGCGCTGAAATTTCGACACTGGCCTGTCGTAGTAGTTTTGTTTGCATCTCTTGCTCTCAAGGCCATTATAGTCATATCAACCGGCCTGTTTGCGCTCCAACTCGTGAACGAGCCGATCTCAACACCCTTGTCCTTGACTGCACAGTTTCAGGGGCGCAATTTCGATGCTTCGAGTGTTGATTATACTGCTGTGTCACTTTATAAAAGCGCCTTGCTCGACCGCAGTGATTACCCCGTGGGTACGAACGCCGATTTTGCTGTTGAAACATTCAATCTTTCTGGGACCATCCCAGGTAAGTTTTTGAGTTCCTATTCAACCGATTGATTGTTAAGACCCGTGTAGCAACCTCGTATAACATATCTGGAACCGTCAAATCTTTCACAGCAGGACTTGACTGTGAGCCTGCCATTTTGAGCGATAATATTACGTTGCACTGCGAAGATTACTACTGTACCAGTGAAAACGTGTTCATGACAGCCGCGACCTCCGATTGTCGGATCTCCAATTTCCAGGCTGACAATATTAATACCGGGACATATCATGATGGATGGTTTGGACATACCGTCCTCGCGAGATGCGATAACGATGACAAGGGGGAAGAAAATCAACGCATCATAATCACGGCAGCTTATATTGACGGAGATCTTTACATGACTGGGGACTCAGATCCGAACCTCAAAAACAGCACAACCTTGTTCTGTAAGCCATTCTTCTCTATCCAAAACAGCTCAGTCACTGTGGATGAGACGGGATCGATCATACAGGCAGACCATGGCGAGCCGCTTGAAGATTTTGACGAGATAAATGGTACTTCAATTGCTGATGGAGTTTTGAAGACTATGAGTGCCGATGGCTCCAGGGATGGTGCCTATGGCTATAATACGTCAGACTTCAGGTTAGGTGCTCTTCTGAAGCTCGCACTCGTGTCTCAAGGCGCTGGAACCATCGAAGACTTGTCGAATTTTGATCTTTTGGCCAAAGGAGCTCACCAAGTCTATCGCGGCGTTGCTGTCCAGCTAGCGAAACAGTACTTGCTGGGTGGAAATGTGACGGAGTCTGACCAACATCTTGAGGGTGTGGCCCACTACAATCACCAAAGGTTGTTTGTAAGGAGTATATTTTTGCGTATCGTCGAAACTATCCTCGGCATACTGGTTTTCCTTTCGACATTCCTGGCTTTACGACCACGCCGCCAAGTCCCTTTGCAAGACGTAGCCTCGATCGCCCGCTTTTCTGCTGCTGTCTCTAAAAGTACGAATCTGATGGATGCGCTGTCAGGAACAGGGTCATGGCCCTGTCAGAATTTGAAGCATCTTCTTCAAGGCACATACAATGTCAGATACAAGCCTACTGCGGAAGACGTTCTAGCGGAACATCTGGCTTTCGTCATTGAAGGTCATCAATCAGCAGCCGAGGGGGTATCTGACTCGAAGAAGGGATTTTGGAGGCCCCTTATGATATCTTGGTACGTCCGAGTGGCACTACTTGTTATGCCTCTGGCCATCATCATCGCACTCGAAACCCTCCTTCGAGTCTCTCATCGCGACAGCGGTCTCTGCGATATCCTTCAAAACAGACAGACTCAACTAGGAGCAGCCATTGTGCCTGCTTTCGTCATGGCTTTGACCAAATTGCTGTACTCTGGATACGATTTCAATGTTCGGATTTTCGACCCGTACGTTCAACTCCACAATAGGTCAGCTCCAGCAAAGCCAAGTGTCCTTAATAAGACGATATACACCTGGAAAACCGATGCCTTCTGGAGTGCCTTCCTGGATAAACGTTACGCAGTGGGCGCATCGACTCTAAGCGTTACAGTTGCAGCTTTCCTTACCATCGCAGCGTCAGGCCTGTTCAGCCCAACACCCGTATCTCGCGATACGTCTGTCGAAGTCACGCAACTAGACCAGTTTTCCTTCCCAGCAAGTGAAAATGTTTACACTCCCATCAGCGAGCCAATGGTGCGCAAGACCCGCCTCGTTGCATACGAAGAGACCGGTAATTCCAATTGGACATACGGACAATATGCGCTTCCCCAAATCGCGCTGCCTTCGTCATACTCAAACTTTGACAACATGACCTCGGTGGATCTTGAAGTCCCCGTATATAGAGGCTCCCTAAACTGTACTCTAGTTCCATCAGAGCAGACTACAATCAACTACACAGACTCGAATGCGGTAAATGTGTGGTGGTCTGATCTTATTGGCTGTACAAGCATCACAGTCCCTACTCCCGACGGTTACCAGGAGATCCAGCCTGTATACAATTTGACAGATGGGCTCTTCGCAAGGTGGGCGCCATACAGCTTTGGGAACATAGACCGGGATGGGTGCCCACAATCTTGGGGTATCTACGGTACCTGGTCAAATCAAAGCGCCACGGAGCTCAATATCGTGCAGTGCTGGAGTTCTCTCCACGAGGTACAAGCATCAGTACGATTATCAATACCAGGTCAGCGGATAATTTCACTGTCCACTGAGGAAAGCACAAAGAAGAACATCGTCACAGGACCCTACTCCTACCCAATGCTGGAGGAAGTCTTCCCTGGAAGTATGAACGACGCAATAAATGGACCCTTCAAGTTCTTCCTCAAGAATGAGAAGCCAGGTTCATTTAGCCTTGACCTTCTGCAACGCGAAAATTTCTTCAAACTGAAGGAATGTATACAAAAAGGGTTCGGCTTGGCGGCTGCAGAGCTACTCAACATGCGCCGCAACACCACAAAAGCTAATGTAAATCCCGTCATCAAAGCTACAGCAACATACTCCGTCATTCGCCTGATGCAGAATGATATATCCACACGGATCCTCCAGGCTCTCCTCGCCAGCATGGTGATCTGTGCAATCATCTCATTGTTCACGGTACGTTTATCTGAAATTCTACCGAAAAACCCGTGCAGCATCGCGGCACAGGCCAGTCTGATCGCCGGGTCGGAGATGGTGAGCAGTTTGCCGCCCGAGGCGCAGTGGATGGACGACAAAGAGTTCAACGCACTCTTCAAGGAAGGCAAATACGCAATGGGGTGGAGTGGAGGTGGAGACAGTAGTGACCGGTTCTTGATTGATGTTGATAGGTCACAGGGCAAGGGAAGCAAATAGTGTAATGCAGCGCAGCTGGGCCGTTTTTGGCGCATAGTCCGGAAGAACCCACAATGCAAGTTATATCATGGTCTTTTTTGGGGATAACACCAGAACTATGCGAAGTAACCATGCGAGTCTCAGAACACTTGGAGAAAGCGCCGGCGACCCATCGACGGGTACCTTGAAGCGCCACGTGAAAAAGACCCTGAAGCCATCGATGACGACAAACCGCTTGCTTTGGACCCAGACAGTGGGGCAGGAACAAAGCTAGCAGTCGCTGAGATGCTGAAACGGACAGCGCCATGACGTATTGGTAACCTTGTGTACTACTCCACTTGAGACTTAACGGCGTGGGTTGCAACGGTTGCAACGTTTCCCGACCTGACGACTCCAGCTTGCGGTTAAGACTTGTTTAGTCAAGGGACGCTACTTGAACACTGCCGTGAAATATCTAATGCTATCGTTACAAAGGCCACTGTGGCAGTTTGTGCTCGACAGCGTCCACCAACGAGTCTGGAATTGTGGCTGAGACACGCCCCGTGTTCTCGTCGACTATGAAGTCTCCCTGTTCGAGGTATCCCTTCGAATCCCTTACTGCATAGTCCTCCAGGAAGTCCTGGCTATGCGTATCAACCGTCCCTGTTCCCCCCTTGCTCGATTGCCGTAAGCTAACTTCTGCGCGTGTGCTCGCTGTCGCGGTGGGATCGTTGCACGATTTGCCTCGACCCGATGAGTTCTGGTAGGTCTCGATCGCCGAGCCGACGGCTTTCTGGAAGAAGACGCGGAGGACGGGCATGGACGTGGCAACAATGGTGGTAGCACTGTCTGCTGCTGACCAGATAACCGAGTTGTACGCATCGTCTACGCTTGTCAGTGTTGATTATCAATATGCGCATCGTGGCTTACAGGACAAATCTTGCTTTGTTAGGAGCTCGACGTATCTGGCTCGGATAATGGAAGCGGCTCCTGCGCTTGGTGCGCGTCAGCAAAAACTACGAGATTTCTCAAGGACATACTTACAGTATTCCAAGGCTCATAGCCACGCAAACTCCTATCTTCTCCGGCAGGCGCATCTGAAGTCCCCATAGAATCTGCCAGGGAAGGAGCGCAAGGGAAATGTCCATGATCGCAGCCCACACTGGATCTGGACCAGTGTCGCATCCATGTCATAGTTCGGGAATGCCATGCACTTACCCGCTTGGAATCGACCGAATTGTACAGAAGGCCCCTTGTCGATGCATGTTCCGGGAAGGATGTCGACAAACGTCTTGGCTAACGGCGTGCATTGCACCCAAGGGATGACGGCGGTCGGTATCGCGAAGATGGCAAGGGTGATGATGGTGAAGTACACATAGCGCCTGAGCCATGCGTCTGTCAGACGAACAAGGGTAATCGCGAAAGATATCTTGCTCAATGAAATCGCGAAAATGGAGACGGAAAGTCCGAGTGCGCCGTAATATGCGATGCGCTCGAGGTTGCTAAAGTCGACTGGGCAATTAGTTAGTCAAACGTGGACCTATTGGCTGCACTTCGTTTACTTACTGTCAAGTGAATGCTTCCCGAATCCCAGGTCAATGGTCAGTTGATTGGTGACAGATTGCACGAGAAGTAATAACTTCACAGCGTTAGTTATGCAGCACTCGATGCAGTGCACACCAACATACCCAGCTGATTGTCAGCACGAGGTCATCGAGCCACAGTTTTCCTTGACTATGGCGAATGGACAGTCTGAGAGAAAGAAACCCAGCAGCAACGCCTGTCAGCGACCAGACAGCGATACTCATCAACGGGCCATGGCTCTCTTCCGGGTTGCTGACCCAGTTGTCGTACGGAGTAGCCATGTTGTTTCTGCCGGAGAGAGCAATCGATGTGGGATGCCAGTAGCGTCCAGTGGCTATGGGGGTCGGGTTATCAACGAGAATGGACGGTCCCGGCTGGAGACTTCCATTCAAGAATACTCAGGGTGGGGGTCGAATTTTGCACAATGCCTGGATGCTGATTAACATGATACACGCCTAGCTAAGACACCAAGGTAGCTAGTACCTGAAGGTAATTCACGCGTCTAGTGCCTGACTGGCCACTGACCAAGCGTTGATAGCTCAAGACAGGAGCAGGGTTGATGCATTGTAGTTTTCTGCAAAGATTCATGTCAAAAGCTTATATGTAGCCGTCCTGAATCGGCACTCGAATTCGACCGAGTTAAAGACTGAGCCTCGTCTCGAAGTCCATTGTTAACGAAAAGGTATGGTGAGCAGCTTTAGCTCAGACTGTGGATCGTTTTCGGGACCCGCATCCGAATACCGCAGTTCTAACTCTGGTGGCAATGCAAGTGGTGACGACTCATGTAATGCTGATCAGTATGCGTGAAGGACGGCCCGGACGAAGATCATTGTCATTTTGCTACCAGCCCCACGCTACGTTCACAATCGGTATCGCATACCTGCCTGAACGCCGAAATGATCGATTGTTGGTCACTGACGCTCGGGCGGATCGGCCACGCTTCTTGTGACCTAGTCGCGAACAGGTTTGGCTTACCGTACCTAACGAGGTCCCTTCCCGTCGTAGCGTGTGGATCTCTCGCCCGACATACCTCATCCACGATCGAGTTCAAGTTCGAGATTGAGATTGAGCCGTCTACCTACTCAGGCTGCACCGGTTGCGAAGTGTTTTCTCCAGCAATAGACCTCCGTGCTACGAAGAGCAGACTCACTCGCACGTGAGCATTCACATTTTGGAGGTATGACAGGAGTAGAACGCTGTCAAGTTGTCAGTCTCCCCTGGGTATGTCGGTTAATTTTCTGTGATCGGCTTTCTGACTCTCACTCCCGCTGGCTGGGGACTTTTCCGGATATCGACCCCTTTAAGGTAATCAAGCTACAAGTGATAGACGAAACACAAAAGGGCCATTAAGCTATTAAAATGGCCATTGCCCATGTTGTTTCCCAATCACAACCCTCCTCAAAATCAAAGGATATCTCTGGTCCATGTACCCTCCCGGATGTGGTGACGGTTTTTGTGTACCTGCTCGAAGCATTCCCGTTCTCCGGGCAAACGAACCATCGCAAAGAGGTTTCAACAGATGCGCAAGCATTAGCATACAGCTACAAAATGGGGTTGAGCAATGAAGGCGCAGAAAGGCATCTTGGACGAATGCGTGGAGCCTTGACTCGCTAGGGCTAGGAATGTGTTGGGCTTCTCGAAATCGCGGCATCTAATTTCTAGCCCGCTCAGGCACTAGTTTGTTTGCGCTCGGTACTAAGTGCAGATCTACATGCCCTGAACGCAACAGTCCAATTGTAGTGATTGCAATCAACTTCTCCGGTGTCGATCGCTACATTAGCCTCGAGATCTTGAGTAAGTTCAGCCACATCTTGATTTCCTATCGATTGTCAACAACCCCCAGATGGCGCTTTCTCGGAAGCATTCTGGAAGGATTCCCTGTGTTCCACGTGTCGGAGCAAGTCATTCGCAATGGTGCATGCTATTTAATACCAACGAAGTATTCCAGGACCTCTGTTCACCTTTGAGTCCCTCCTTTGATCCTTGTTTACCCGTCACTCCTTACCTTCCTTTCTTCATCTCATCATGAAGACGTCCCTGCTCTGCGGCGCATCCCTATTTTCGTTGGCAGCCTTTGCGTTCCCGACCAGCCTTCTCCAGAATGACATTGGTCAAGACACGCTAGCGGAAATCACTGCTCTGGCAGCAAAGATTACAAGAGAGGCGGAATCGAAGCAAAAGCTCGGCAATGTCAAGCGTGGATTCAACGCTGAGGCACAGAGCGTCAGCATTACCGGGCAACACGAATATGTATGTGATCATAGAGTAGACATCTGGTTCTTCTAATACTAATCATCCGATTGATAGATTGCACCAGGTCCGGATGACATTCGCGGACCCTGCCCTGGTCTAAACACACTTGCAAACCACGGTTATATCCCACGAAATGGCGTGGCATCGGTCGTGTCGCTGACCACCGCTTCCAATGAAGGTATGTTGATTCCAGCTTACATGCATCGCATTTTTGACCAGGCTGTAGTATTTGGTATGGGCCTAGATCTGGCCGGATTTTTGTCCGTCTACTCTGGGGTCATGGCTGGCGACATCACCTCTGTTTCGATTGGCGGCAAGCCAAAGACTGGTGGACTTCTCGGAGGTCTGACCACCTCTCTCGGTCTTCTTGGAGAACCGCAAGGTTTGAGCAAGTCGCACAACCGCTTCGAAGCTGACGCCTCTCCTACTCGCGCGGATATGTACAAAACGTAAGTAGCGGCAGGAGGGACCCTATATCCTTGCCAACTTCGCCAATGGTGTTACTAACTCAACGCAGTGGTGACCCTGTATCTCTGGACATTACGCAGTTTGAGCAACTTGCTGCAATGCCCGAGGGTCCTAACGGATATGACCTTACTGTCATGCACCCGTTCCGCGGCGCACGCTTTAACGACTCGGTTGCTACAAACGGTCACTTCTTTGCAGGACCTTTCACCCAGTTCGCTGTCAACACTGCGACGTACCTGTTCACGTACCACTTCTTTGCAAATTTCTCTGCCGAGCACCCAGACGGCTATCTCGATTTGGAGTCACTCAAGTCTTTCGAGGGTGTCACGGGGGACAAAGGAAGTTTCCAGTGGAAGTATGGTCGCGAGAGGATCCCTGAGAACGTGAGTATCATTTGATGCTTCCATCATGCAGACTTGCCACTGACATTCATGGTAGTGGCATCGACGCCCCATTGGCGATGATTACGGACTCGTCAACTTCGCCATCGATGCTCTTGGTGCTCTCCAGGCATTGCCATACATGGTCGTGGTTGGCGGAAACACCGGCGAACCGAACACATTCACTGGTGTCAACGTTGAGGACTTGACAGGTGGGGTCTTCAATGCGAAGACTCTCTTGGAAGGAAACAATCTCATGTGTTTTGCGTTCCAAGCCGTTAGCACAGCTGCTCCGGATATCCTCAATGGCCTGCTGGGAAATGTTCTACTTGCTGTCCAGAAGCTGACAGACGCACTCGACCCAATTATCGGAACTCTTGGTTGCCCACAGCTTGCTAAGTACGACACGGGCCTGTTGAAAAATCTCCCTGGTGCTGGAAGTGGGATTTAGGAGTGTAAATACCTGCTTGTGGTATCGAATATTCGGACTACATTCTAAGTTCTCGAAATCACTTATAACTACTACATAGTTCTTCCTTCTTTTACTCTCCGTAGAGCTTTATTTAAATCTTACATACATCCTCTTCCCTCAATGTATCATTCTACCGAAGAAAGGCACTGATGAAAACGAAATTTCCAATACAAAGCACTACCGCCAGATAACGTGAAGGAACTCCTGAAGAGGACAGAGATTTTGTGGACGGGGAGTCAGTCACTAGGAAGTCATAGCATAAAATTCAAGAGTAATGTTACGCAGTACATGAGCAGAAGTCCGACAGGAAAACGCTGTATCGACCGGACATCGTGGAGCATATTTCAAGTGCTTGAACATCGATGAGAGTTGATAAGAGCTGCTTTGACAAGGCATGGAGTCGCATCGTGGCGGTGGAGACGAGAACACCAATCATAGGTGTTGGAACCATAAGGGATCAAACCCACGAAGGTTGATCGACAGGCATA
>WODD01000079.1:0-12728 GCA_019775935.1 Neoascochyta sp. HWLR27 | reverse complement strand
GCGTGAGAAGAAGGAGCGTGAGAAGAAGGAGCGTGAGGAGCGTGAACGAAAGGAACGCGAGAAGAAGGAGCGTGAGGAGCGTGAGCGGAAGGAACGCGAGAAGGCGGCAAAGGACGCAAAGAAGCCCCCACCACGCTTCCGCCGTTTCTAGGAATTCCCTGGTCTATGTCAGTGGTCTTCAGGGCCTCACCATTAGCTTATCTGCTACTGTCACTCTCTTGGTGGATGTTGGGTTTATCGGTTACTAGTCTTAGTTTGGATTCATCTGTATGTAGTGCTTTGCAATAGCTGACACTTGGTACTCCGGTAGTTGAGAATTTTATTGAATCTACTTGGAAAAACCTGATTGGACTTTTTTCATCATGCTTGCCATCTTCAGCAGAAAAATTAAGATTTGGATCCGAGAGCTTTTGCGCAATCTAAATCCGTAACAGAATGGATAGATTTCCCAGCCGTAATATTATGCGATTATACGAGCCGCATCGTCAGACGTTTCCGTTGAACCCTCATGCAGTCATAACAAAGTCCACGCAGTTTTCGTACGTTTGTTGTGCGTTGGTGCCGAACCAGAACCACTGCATTGTGCATTCTCCGGGTTGTGTGCACTGTCCCCTGGGGAGATCCGTCGGCATAGCAACACTGAACTGTGTGTTGTTGAGCGGCAGTTGGGCAAGGTTTTCATCGGCGTAAGAGTCGAAGACAAGGAGTGTCTCCACCATGGTGTTTGTGGCAGTGTCGATGATGGAGATGTTGGCTGGTCCTTCATGGGGAATGGGAAGAACAGCAGAGAAATTGACTTGCTCTCCAGGTGCGTATTGTTGGACGTTCCTCTGGTTGTCAGCGAACTGCGCGCCTTTGCACAGTCCGATGTTGCAGTTGGGGCTGCCATTGCTGGGGATGTTCTCGAGGGGACCGGTGCCGTCGGCGTTGATGGCTGCGACAGCGGCTTGGCCGCACACCTTTGCCATGGCGGGACCGGGCAGACGTGCTGGCGGGCTGGTGATGTTGCCGTGGGCGAGGGCTGTTGCAGCAAACAAGCCGATGCTGAATAAAGTCGATGTATGCATCTCGACGAAGATTATTAATTAAACCGAATAAAGAAGTTTTGAGGAGAAAATGTATGATAAGCGAATGTGGCCAGCACAGGATGGGATTAGATTAGGTTGCTGGTGTTCAGCCTGAAGGGCGAAGAGCAAGGTTATAAAGGTCTGAGCGGATTGATTCTACCCGTGGCCACGCATGCAAACCTCATCTCTTCGGACCGAAGGCACATACGGCGCGCTCTGTGTTTGTAACAGGATTGTCCTGAAACGTGTTGTTTGGGCCTACCTATGGCAACTCTCCCTTTGCAGTTGATATTGCGGCTGCACCGTATTCGAACGATCCAATGAGTACCAGACGCTGCAGCATTGAAAGCATCACGAGGATCATTGCGAAATGTGAGTCGGGGGAATATTGTCTGGTCGAGATGGGTGACTGCCTGCTGAGATCATGCGGCTTGGACGGTAGCGCTTTCGCAGCGAAGATGTTTGAATAAGCCTGGAACATCGGCAGGGCGTCTCAACCTCGACGGGAAATAAGCTTTGCGAAGGCGGATGGCTGCAAATCCTCCGGCTTTGCGGGTGCTTGTCGTGCTTGTGTTGTCTCGTTGGTGTTTCGCCGTGTGAGCGCACCGCAGGAAGAGGAGGCGGGGAGAAGAGCATCCGCCCCACCCCACCATCCGCCAAGCGGCGCACCGCAGTGTTTTCGCAAATCAGCATCGCATTGTACATTTCAGGTGCATGTCGTACTGGTCGATGTTTTCGAATCGGGTGTGCACTCGAGATGGGTGGTGGACTGGTTGCATCACGTGCAACGGAATCCAGCTGTTGCGCCACCAGGTTAGCGCCTGTGCGACTGATGACGCCAAGTTTGGGAGCTGCATGTGCACATTCTTTGACTCCGGCCTCATGCATTCGTTGGCGGACGATCCGGATTTACTCGGTTGAGCTGGCTCGTTTTGTTTCTCAGCCAACACTTGGATGCGACTGCGATGGACAGGTGTGCAAGAACAACAGACGGGGCATCGTGGCACGCGCGGTGTGGCGTACAAAAGCGCCCCCGGATCAACTCGTCCGGTGACCTAGGGAGCGGTGTGGGCGGGCTAGCCAGCTCCAACTGGTCCTCATCGCTTGCCTATCAAAGGGATCGGCGCGACCCTTTAAAATGATATCAACTCGGCTGCCAGCGTGAAACACTCTGCTCCTCGGGACGTACGTTCACTCAAACTCCATGACATGCGCCCGTCACTACGCCGAGCCTTCATCGCCTGTCTAGCAACAACCACCCTAGCTTCGGGCTCGAGCAGCAGCGAGCGGGATCAATTCGCAGATGTTGAATGGGACGATGACAACTGGTTGATTTCGACCCATACCCTGGACCCAGGACATTACCAATCTCGTTTGACGCTGTCCAACGGCTACTTTGGCATCAACGTCGCATCCGCCGGTCCATTCTTCGAAGTCGATGCACCCGTTGCCGGCGACGTCATCAGCGGATGGCCACTATTCAGCGCAAGGCAGACCTTTTCGACTATTGCAGGCTTCTGGAACAGCCAGCCTCGCACCGAAGGATCCAATTACCCTTGGCTGTACCAATATGGCTGGGAAAGTTTCGTGGCTGGAATCCCGCATTGGAGCGGCCTTCAAGTCGAAGCAGATGGCCACATGCTCAACGCATCCGTCGACCAGCGCCACATTTCAGACTTCGTTTCTAGCCTGAACGTGAAAGCCGGCATTGCACAATGGCGATATACCTGGAGGCCTGGGGGTTCCGATCATGCAACCATCGATATCGACTACCAGCTTCTCGTGCACAAGCTCTACGTAAACAAAGCTGTCGTTCGCTTGCGACTTACTGCCGCCCAGGATCTCAATGTCACCGTCTACGATGTCCTTGACGGCGACTGCGCTGTTCGATCGCAATTCGTCGACAAAGACTTTGAAGAAGGTGCTCCGACGATTTGGTCTGCGGTCAGCCCGGGCAATACCCCAGATGTGACGGCATACGTTTATTCGACCCTTGGTGGCAGCGAGTGGATAGATTTCGGCACGCGGAAGGTCGAAGACGGGTTCCTCGGCAGTCGCAATGATTCCACTATCGCTCAATCCGTACAGGTGCGCCTTGCAGCATTTCGCCCTACGGAGCTGAGCAAATATGTTGGCGTTGCATCTACAGACGCTTTTCCAGACCCGCAGTCGGTAGCAAGAGACGCTTCCAGGTCCGGGGTTGAGGAGGGGTTCAATGCATTGTTGCGCTCGCACATTGAAGAGTGGGATTCTATCTTGACGCCAGACTCCGTCGACGACTATTACCTTCAAAATGGGTCACTGCCCAACGACCCATATATTCAGGAGCTTCACATTCTGGCCCGGACAAATCCGTTTTATCTGCTATCGAACATGGTTGGACCCAATGCCATAATTGCAGCTGGCAACAATACGCGACTCGATATACACAGTGTTCCTGTCTGCGGTTTTGGTTCCGATTGCTATGGCGGCATGATATTCTGGGATGCGGACGTGTGGATGGCACCGGGTGTACAAGTGTCGCATCCACAACACGCTCAGAATGTCATCAAGTACAGAGTGGAGCATTTTGAACAAGCACAACGGAACGTTGAGACAGCTTTCACGTCGAGCAAGAACCAGACTGGCAGGTTCACCCCCGGTGGTGCTGTGTATCCTTGGACTAGCGGCCGGTTCGGGAACTGCACAGGCACTGGGGCTTGCTTCGATTACGAATACCATCTCAACGGAGACATAAGCCTCGCATTCAATAATCACATGATAATCACTGGCGATCAAGACTATTTTAACCAAACGCTCCTGCCCATCTCGAACGCCATAGCCCATTTTTTTGGCCAGGTACTGGACTTCAACGAGACCTCCGGCGCATATGAACTTTGGAACGCCACCGATCCGGATGAGTACGCCAACCAGGTCAACAACGCTGGCTACACGACTGCACTCATCCAAAGTCATTTCCTGGAAACCAACGAGTTCAACCGTTGGTTTGGGTTGCCCCAAAATACCAGCTGGTCAGAGAAGGCTGCCAAGATGCGACTGCCCGTGAATGAGCATGCAGGCATCATTGTGGAATATGCCAGTATGAATGGGTCAGTTGAGGTCAAACAGGCTGATGTTGTTCTTGTTGACGACTTGTTGCACTATCCCAATCCTTACAGCTTGTCCAACCTGGATTACTACGCCGCAAAACAGTCTTTGGACGGGCCGGCTATGACGTATTCCTCTTTCGCCGTAGTCGCCAACGAAGTGTCCCCGTCTGGTTGCTCGAGTTTTACGTACGACGTGTATTCGTCGTCTCCGTATGTGCGGGCACCATGGTATCAGTACTCTGAACAATTGTTGGACAACGTTGAGGATAATGGGGGAACTCACCCGGCGTTCCCTTTCTTGACTGGTATGGGCGGTACAAACCGCGTCGCCATCTTTGGATACTTGGGTTTGGGACTGTACTATGATCGCCTGGATATCGATCCCTCGCTACCCCCGCAGATCCAGTATCTCGATTACAGAACATTCTATTGGATGGGCCATGGAATTAACGCGACTTCCAACACCACACATACAACTCTGGCTCGCCTGCCTCGAGGGAGGTATACGCTTCCCTCTGCCAATACCACCTACTTTGATCAGCCTATTCCGGTCACCGTTGGTACCCGCAGCGGTCGCAACTCGACTACGTTCGAACTGGGCGACGAGCCTCTGATTGTTCCTAACCGTATGATAGGCGAGAGGCTGACTGTTGAGGGGAACATCTTGCAATGCGGCACTCTTCTTTCTCCCCCTCAAGGAAACAGACCTGGCCAATTCCCAATTGCAGCAGTTGATGGTGCAGCAAGCACCAAGTGGCAGCCAGAGTTCTCGAACATGACTAGCTTCCTCACCGTCGATCTCGGTAACTCGACATTTTTCCCCATCGATAGGATCGCGATGGATTGGGGCAAGCGACCTCCTTCTCATTTCGGTATCTACTTCACGAACTTCACACTGCCGCCCTTCTCTGAAGGAGCGAAAAGCGAAGACGTGAGAAACGTCGCAGGCGGTCCCGTACAAATCAGCGCGCCATGGGATCCAGTGACGGCCTATGATATAAAACCATATGTTGGCAATCATACAAACATCACACTGAGCGAGTCTGTGTGGAGTGGTCGGTTCGCACACTTGAGCGTAAGAGGAAACCAATACAGCGAGGGAGCCAAAGTAGGTGGGACTGTAGCAGAGTGGAACCTGATCCGCGCAACGTGAGCTCATATTAGAACGTTCTGTTTTGTGGTTATACTTTTGTCTGGAGTGTTCGATTTTGACATGGTCAAGCTGCACTTTTAGAGTGATGGTCGCACACAATTGATAGGTTGCGATCCTGCACTCACTAACACTTTGAACACACGTGCTTCGCGTCTCAGGTTTCACGTTGTACGTGGTGAGATGTCAGCCGGGGTCTGCGGAAGAAGCGGGGCATGGCCATGTTTTCGAGGAGACATTACCGCAAAAACTGAAACTACCCCCTTCACACCAAATCCAATTTAGACCTTTTCAACCAGTTCACCTTACTAAAGAAATTAGCCCGTTCCCCCACTTCCCGCAAAAGTTAGCATGACACTCACGCCTAACCGAGTTTAGACCTTTTCAACCAATTAACAATGCAGAAGAAGATACCCTGTGCCCCCACCTACGGGAACAGACTGATTTGATTCGTTCTAATGTTCCGAACTGATCCTACCTAGGCTTTGCGGTAGATAAGCAGGCTTTATACGCGTTGGGGTACTATAAAGCGAACAGATTTCATCCCCGCTTTCTTACCAGACTCTGTCTACACCACAACATTCGCGACAACAGAACCGTTTCAAAACCACCCGCGATCCAATGCAGGTCCACGAAAATGCGACCACGCCGGTCTTGCTATCCACTGCACTTGCAGCCGTCGTTGCTTATGTTGTCTTCACTGTAACTTACAATATATACTTTCACCCGCTGGCCAATTTTCCAGGACCGCCTTTAGCCCACGCAACGATCTACTGGAAAGCATACGTCATGTGCATTGAAAAACGGTCTTTTTGCGACTTTCTCGTCGAACTACATGCCCGATACGGTGAGATGGCCTGAGGTTCTCGTCAAGTGCCAGAACTGACACACAAGGGGTGGACAAGGTGATGTCGTCCGTACTGCACCCAACGAGGTATTGCAATCCCTGCAACTACTAGATCAGAGACTGATGTCCTTTCATGTAGCTTCACTTTGCGAATCCCCAAGCCTACCACGACATCTACAACAACAAGAACCGTTGGGACAAAGGAGCACGTTTATACAATGCTTTTGGTGAGGAGGAATCTAGCTTCGGCTACCTCACCTACGCCGAAGCAAGAAACAGAAAAAGCGTACTCAATCGTTCTTTCTCGCCCGCTGCTATCGAATCTGCTGAAGACCTATGTGTAGAGAAAGCGGAAAAACTCTGCACAGCAATCGAGCGGTCCATTGAGTCGTCTAAGAGCGCAGATCTGTATCACGCTTTTCGCTGCATGACAGTCGATATCATCATGTCGTTCTGCTTCGGCAACCCAGTCGATGCGCTCGATGCGCCTGGCTTCGAGGCTCCTATCTTGGTAGCTATGGATGCCGCACTGCCCTCTTTCCCCATACTCCAGTATTCGAGCCTGCATAGGAACATTATGACCAAATGCCCACCCAAACTATCCAAAATCCTTAGTCCATCAACTGCAGGACTTGTAAACATGCAGCAGGTTTGTCTCCATGTCCCATCCATATTCTTAGGGTTATGGGATTTCGCGAAGCTCGTTCGCTCACTTCTCCATAGCTGCTCGCCCGCCAGATCAGCGACCTTAGCGACGACCCAGAGAAGCTGAAACTGCTTCCCCACAACATGACCATCTACCATCGCCTAATGGATGCTGAGGCCTACCGCAACAAGACTGTCCCTTCAGCACGAAGCCTTTTCCATGAATCTCAAGCGCTCTTGTTCGCAGGCACAGATACGGTCGGCACAACACTGATGGTCGGTACGCATCGTTTGCTGAAGAGCCCAGATAAGATGCAAAAGCTAAAAGCTGAACTGGTCGAGTTGTGGCCGTATCTTCAAACGGATGTACCAAGATTACGCGATCTCGAGAACCTGCCGTATCTGAACGCTGTCATTAAAGAATCGCTGCGCTTATCGTCGGGCGTGACGACAGGTCTATCCCGGCTTGTACCCTCTCCTGGCGCGACTATAGCAGGGGTGAATGTACCACCTCACGTACGTCCATCCGACTTGAAAGATCGGATCCGATTGACTGACCATACCCCAGGTCCTTGTCTCATGTGGGAGCACCTTCGTTCACAACAACGAATCTTTATTCCCTGAGCCAGACAAGTTTATTCCAGAGCGCTGGCTGGAGTCGCCCGAGCTGGAAAACTGGCTTATTGCCTTCTCACGTGGTCCGCGCATGTGTCTAGGGATTAAGTAAGTCAACTCTTCAGAGGCGGGTGTGGCTCTCAACGCTGCAAGCTGACACGTCACAACCTTAGTCTCGCATGGGCCGAACTTCGTCTTGGCTTCGCTCATGTGTTTCGAAAGTTTGATCTAGTCCTCGCAGAACCACTGTAAGTGATTCACTGTTTCTTTTCTCATGTACACTGTTGTACCTCATCGTTTCTTTGGTTATCATACTTATGAAGGACAGACCGGACACGCTACCGTACCACGATGTATTTCTCCCCTTCTATCACGGTCCACACCTGAAAGTCGGTTTGCAGCAAGTGAAGTCATAGTATATTGTAGCTCAAGGAAGAACTACGGCCGAATGGGAAGGCTATCGAAAATTAAAAAGAGTTGATAACTGTGTTTGTTGCCAATGCATACCAAGCTATCCTATAACTACCGCAATTGACATCTTTTCACGCCTCTTCCCAATTTTGCTCTTTCGACTCTGCATCGGTTTAGACATGCTGTAGGCTAGACAAAAATTTCCATAGCTACACCAAATCTACTGTGCCATTTCTCGGGATCAGCATCTGCAGGTATCATGTCACCTGCTCGATTTGCAATGCAAGCCTCAGCTACTGTCATCCTTGCGCTGTCTGTAAACCCAAACTTCTCATACATCGCAACAACGCCCAAGTTTTTAGGGTGAACAATAAGCCGAACACGGGTCTGGACTACCCTACCAGTCGCGCTTCCCAGCTTGTTTGATGTATGCTGACCAAATTGAATGGCTGCTTCAGTAAGCCGCCTCGCTATTCCAAGGCCGCGAAACTTAGGTAGTGTGAACAGACTTGTGAGTTGCCATCGGGTCTCAAAGCCTTCAAGTCCTGGCTCGGGCTGACCAGACTTTGGAAAGAGATAGTCTTCTCGCGGTATTGGCCCAATGAGAGTAAAAGTCCCCGTCCATTCACCTTCCAGCAACGCTTTTAGTCGTTCATTGTCAGGTGTTGAAGCATCCCCGTCCGTATGTTTGTCCGTCGCTGTCGCCACACAGACCAGAGTTGTTGTGCCTGGTTCGATGATTCTGCTGAGCCAGACCGAATGTGGAAGTTGTGATTCGGCGTTAAATTCTGCAGAGAATGCCTCTGGGGCGCGCTGAAGCGCGTCAAGCTTGAAATTGCGAAACTTGGTAGCTAGAGCATCGAGATGTAAGTTTCCGCAATCCTGAGGAATGCTAAACGTAGCGTAGGTAGTGGCTGGAAAAGTACAAGACATGGGTTTGATGGGCGTGGGCGGATTCATCCGAGGTAACGCGGTTATATAATACTGGGAGTTTAGGAATAACAAACCATGACTCATACAGTTACTATCGTGAAGATAACGGATTGTGAAGCTCGTGACTCAACAAATAGCTAGTGCCGGCGGGACGAGGAAGTCTTCCACCGGCCTTACTAACCTGTAGAAGCTACTTGCTACAATGCCGTAGAAGACTGCGCGCAGGCTATATATTGTATAGAGAGCGCAGTCTCCCTCTCGGGGAGCAGCAGTTCTCTGGTTTCTCTAAGCGATAGTAGAGGCGAAACAGTTCTGCGGTGTAGACGACGTGCAAGAGTAGGGCGAGACAGGAGGACAACTAGTAGCGGACAGGGTCCTGGATTCTGTAGAGCGGAAGTCGGGCAGGCTGCCGCATTTGATAGCGCAGTAGAGCCCCCCATTTCAAAACTAAACTACTTTCGGGAACGCGCCCCGCGCTCCGGCCACCCCTCCAATACTTTCACCACGCATCATTGTCATCAAGTTCTTCTCTGCATATCACGTGCCAACAGTGCGCCTCTCTGTAGGTCGCTTTTTGGGTCACAAACCGCATGTCAGAATGTCTCTTCGCGATCGTGGCAGTGATGCCGACGAGGGGGAGGAAAGAGCATTCTGTTCATGCTGCCGGCGTGGGGCAGAGCTGGGCAGAACAACCATTGTTGTCGTGCCGTTGATTTTGCTGTGGGAGAACATGATGCGGCGATGCAGGAAATAGCTCAACACCACAACGTCGTACTGTGGCTCACAGTACGTCAAATTAATCTGCCCTGTCCACAGTATCTTTTGCGCACATGCGCTTATTGTGTCCTGTTTTACCACACCTCCCACAGTGTCGGGAAACCTTTCCACCACCACCTGTTCGCACCCTCTACTCACGCCTCTCTGCGTGAGCTGTTGTCTCAGCATCCCTACGCTCAATTATCTCTTCTACTTTTTAATTTGACAGGGTTTCTCCATGCTGGATCCGCTTTTTTGTACCACTTTACGCTCAGTAGCAGCTTTGTTTACTACTCAAACACTGCTTATCTTGGCTAGGGTGACGAGTGTACGGCTGTTTTAACAGAAACTTGACCTTGGTTCTAGTTAGCGCCGACAAGTTTTTAGAATTTTGAACGAATTTCTGGCGACCATTAGCCTAGTAGTAGTAGTAGCAGTAGTAATAGTAATATGAAGAAGCTGCGCAGCAGAACGAGAAGCCTCTCAAATAACCTGCCGACGGCCTAGTCTGTCCTAGCTAGCGCCTATATACTATAGTGGATATATGGAGCCCAATACTGCGGGCTCTCCAACACACTCTCGTCGCTCTCTTCACAGAGCTCAGCATCTCTCTCTAGTTGTGTGATCTCCTCGACGCGTCTGTCCCGTAGCGCCCTGACCGCCTGATGGAGGCCCCGACGTATCGCCACGTCTGTCATCCCCTCGTCCCGGATCGTCTCATAAAACACCCTGGCAACGTCGACACAGTGGCTGTCCGACACCTCCCAGAGTGTCCCAACGACGTGCCGGAACCCCGCTAGCTGGAACGCGCTCACTAGATGGATTCCTTCATCAATGAGGTTGTTTACTTTGCGCCAGTTGAGCAGGCGGAGAGATAGCCAAGAAACAGAGAGCTCTTTTGGATGCTGGAGTCACGGAGATTTCCTACAGTCAACGGGCTCTCTTTTCCATCCTTAAGGAGTAGACAACTTCGCGAAGGATCCAAGGGGTCTGAGTGTCCATGACCAGCAAAGTGGAAAACCTTGCAGGTTTGCAACTGGGCTAAGACCTTGTCTCTGCTCTGTATTGGCGTGACTGGCTCAAGCTTTAGCAATGGGCACAGGCCTGCTAGCATGTTCACTTCCTTTGTGGCGAAAGGGAGGGATGAGCAGCCTGGAGTGTCCTGCATCGCTACTAGAAGAACTTTCTCTATAGCTGATTCTGCGGACCTAGGAACAGTTTGTTGGCGTCCGTATACAATGGCTTTTACAGATGACGCATAGGATGACATGACTCTGTCAAGCACTGTCTTACTTGATCCTCTAGCGTGAAGTCCAGCTGCGTGAATTGGAAAGTGGCTGGGTACTCCAGTTGTAATCCACCATACCTGAGGCCAGCTATCGTCTGAGGGTGGCTGATGGTACCCTAGTGCTTGTAGAATAGGCTCATCAGCAGCAGTCCATAGCCACTGTAGGGTTGATGTCGATCCAACTAGACGCTGCTTGACTCTTGTGTTAAGCTCGCTCTCGCTAAGATTAGGCAGCAATACCACCCTGATCTGATGGTGCCCAATAAGGAACGCATCGCATCGATGTGTGCTTACGTTGATAACAACAATAGGGCCTTGAGATGCAGCAGCCATGAGTTCTTTGCTAGTGGGCGGAAAAAGAAAGCTCTTGAATCCTGGCAGATCGCGTATTTCTGCAATTACCTCATCAAGTTCTTTACTTGCTTTATGTCGTCGACTTGCTTGGGATTTCCGCGAAGATGCTGTACCATCTACTGGGGCTGCTTCGCTAAGATGTAAGCTCAGCTCGTTGCGAAGCAATTCAAACTTAGTTGCAAGCGTAAGGTGCTGCTTTTTGAGGTCTGCAAGATCTGAACGCATTTCCAACGTGAGCTCAGCAATGATACAACGGCCTAGCTCTAGTAGCTCTAAGGCTTGATGCTCATTCTCCCCTGCTTCTAGATAGATAGCTGCAACCATAGAAGCCAAACCGGAAAACTGCCCAAGCATGTGCTGTTTGTCATTGTTCTGTAACAGGCGCGGGCTTACAATGGGAAGCAGCTTGACGGCGCCTTCTAGAAGATTACTTGCTTCTTTCCATTTTGATTGGGAGGCAAGGACGCTAGCAGCGCGCTGAGCCGAAACAATGCGGATCGATGGCGAGGAAGAACAGGAAGCCCAACCTTCCTCATAACAGGACAATGCATGGTTGAGATCTTCCACCGACCCGGTCCTCTCAATTCGCCTGCCGAGCCAGCCTCCGAGGTTATTTAACCGGCCAGCTCGATCAGGGTGATCCTGAGGAGTGACATCAACTGCCATGTCGCTAACATCAACCGCCCGGTTGAGATCGTTTATGGACCCAGTCCTGCCAACCCGCTTTTTTAGCAGGGTTCGGAGGCTGTTCAAGCACATCGCTCGATTGGGGTGGTCTAGAGAAGTGGCTTCAACTGCCATATTGCCAACTTCGACCGCACGATCGAGATCGTCTATAGATCCAGTCTTCCTAAATCGCTTTCCAAACAGGATTCCGAGATTGTACAATCGGCCAGCTCGATCAGGATGGGCCAGAGGAGTGGCATTGACCGCTGTGTTGCTAACACAGACCGCCTGATTGAGATCTTCCATAGAATCAGTCCTCTCGAATCGTGTGCTGAGCCTATTTCCAAGGTTGTTCAAGATACCATCTCGATTGGGGTGGTCCAGAGGAGTGGCATCGACCGCCATGTTGCTAACCTCGACCGCACGGTTGATATCCTCTATCAACCCAGTCCTCTCAAATTGCCTGCTAAGCCAAGTTCCAAGATTACTCAAGCGCATAGCTCGAGTGGAGTGACCCAGAGGAGTAGCATTTATTGCTGTGCCGCCAACCTCGACCGCACGGTTGAGATCGTCTATCGACCCAGTCCTCTCACATCGTGTGCCGAGCATAGTCCCAAAGTTGCTTAACCTTACAGCGAAATACTTAGATCCCTGGGCCGTGGTATTTACTAGTTGCTCCATAATCTCAATAGCCTTGTCTAGGTCTTCTCTATCACGGTATCGATAGTAGTTCTGTAGTAGACTAACTAGTTGCTTTATCGTGTTGATGCGTTTTTTGATTGTCTACTGCGTCGGATGCAGACTCTAGTCTGACCTTCAGGCGAACAGGTCTATAAGCGTTAGCAGCATATTCTCTTATCAAGAAAATTCAGCCTTCTAAAAGACTCTAAGCAATGTTCCCCCCCCC
>WODD01000077.1:0-32343 GCA_019775935.1 Neoascochyta sp. HWLR27 | reverse complement strand
CAGGGCCGCAACAGCGGCTCTACAGGTACCAAATCGACGCGGGGGACGCGCGATGGCCTGTAGAGACCGTTGCGGCCTCTGGCTGGTGTATTTCCAGTCCTTTGTGGATGATAATTCCAAAAATTGAATACTCGCTGTTTGTCGTGTTTTTCGTTGTCGTGTTTCCAGGATGGTGTTTCTTGGCGGGATGGTGATGTAGTATCACGTGACCCATGCTGCGTTGTCATCATTAGCGTTGCCCCGCTTCCTATCAGTACCTGTTTGTTTGGAGATCGTAACAGACGCTCGGAACGCCAGCCGCCGGTCAACAGTGACGCCTGCCACCTCCGTGATCCACACGCGTACACCATGCCCCCAATGTGCAATGTGTGTTCAGCCTGCTCGTCTGCAATGAGCGCGGTCAGCTTGTCGCCTCTCCATGCCTTGCTCTCGACTCTCCCGTCGGCAGCAAACGCATTGGAGTGGCGCAAAAACCGTCGGCTGATACCAATAGCAACCTGCAAATGATGTAGGAGTTTTTTTGTTCCTTTTAAAGGATCAAAAAGAGCTAAGATACAACAACAAAGGCTGTTCTTATTGCACAGCAAGGAACGAGCGAAGCAGTCATATTCGTGTTTGGTATTTCCAGAGGGGCGCGTATGTGCAATAAACCACGCACACTCGAAATTCCTCAACGATCGAGACTGTGTATCTCTAATGCTGCACCGTTGCGAGTAGGAGAGTGAGTTGTTGGTGTTCCTCAGCATGTACGTGCTTTGACGCGCGACCCACGTGTCAGGAACGTGACGCGTCGATGGATTGGGCCTAGGCCGGACGACAAGCGCTTCGTATAAATATCTCGCCTTCGCCCCCGCTTGGAGCCTCATCGCCCGATTTTCTTGGCCCTCCCACCTCGACACTACCCTCATCGCACCATCCCATCATCCGAT
The DNA here is from genome assembly GCA_019775935.1 of Neoascochyta sp. HWLR27. Taxonomy (NCBI): domain Eukaryota; kingdom Fungi; phylum Ascomycota; class Dothideomycetes; order Pleosporales; family Didymellaceae; genus Neoascochyta; species Neoascochyta sp. HWLR27. The sequence goes on along the minus strand of WODD01000077.1, from coordinate 31,414 downwards.
CATCTCACTGTTTCTTGTCAGCTGCCAGTTCACTGAGACCCCTTCGCCTGCCTGCCGTCTCTCTCGTGCATCATCCTTGTGAACTCATAAGGCCTAGGACGCTGCAGTGTGCGTAGTGCCTGCACTCGCCGCAACGCGTCACAGGGGTGTATCGACTCAGACGCAGCTGGTGTAAGCAGGACAGGGACGTGCAACTTGCAACGCAGTAGGACATAACTGGATTCTACAGCCGCTAGTTCACTGAGACCCCTTTACCGGCCTGCCGTCTCGCTCTCGTGCATCATCCTTGTGAACTCATAAGGCCTGGGACGCTGCAGTGTGCGTGGTGCCTGCACTCGCCGCAACGCGTCACAGGGGTGTATCGACTCAGACGCAGCTGGTATAAGCAGGACAGGGACTCGCAGCTGGTGCATCTCTTGGTTCCCAGAAGAAACATTGCTACTGAAGACTGAGTTGTTTCGTGAGTAATGTTTAGTTATCTCAATGGAAAAGAAAACGTTTCATACCTGGAGGCGAAAGGGCTTGCCTGTACTGGCTTATCTTTCTGATTCTACGGCTGGTTCACTGTTGCCATGTTCTTTCAATGTCAAGTACTCTGAATGTTTCACAGCAGTTTCTATTTCTCTTCAGTTTAGCTTTTTCGTTGATGGTTTCGACGATAAACAACTCTTTACCCTAATTTATGGCGCTGATAACTTGGTGGCTACTCTATGGCACGGGGCGGACAGCTTCATACCTCCGGAGCGACTGAATGAGATCTCAAATCAAAGCAGATGTGAATGGAAGACATTGTCTCTGGCTCTCGAGACTATTTGCACCATCCAGTGTCCTGCCTGTCGTATACCAATATCGCCTCATAAGAGCACACCTCCTACTTTCAACAACTGTTTCGTGCAACTTGCGCGAGCAAAGGAGACAAAAATTGTGCTAAATTTCAGCACTTTTCGCCCAGAGGAGCGGGCCACACTCGATAAGATCATCGGTTCTTTGGGCAAGTCTGCTGCTTGCCCGATCGGGGTCGGTGGAAAACATGTACAGTACACGACCGGGCTAGCCTTTGAATGCCCTGAAGAACCACCGCCGTCGTACAACGATGTCTCCAAAAATCACTCCATGCAGCGTGCCACCAGGCGCCATAGACAAGGTGGGTTTTCTCAGTACCAGCGGAGTCTACCCTAGCTGACACTACATAGCCTCGTGCAGTCAAACACCCGAGCGTCCGTCTTCGAGGCCAGCGGTTCCCTCATCCACATCAATCAGTGCGCCCTCGCTGACTAAAACCACCCGAGCATCGTCGCCCAGTCGAGCATCGTTGTCCAGTCGCGAAGCCTTACACTCTGCTGTCTACATACCTGGCAGTACGCCCTCGCCAACAGTGGCAAATACTATAGAGTCCTTACCTCTCCCTCTTGTACAATCCCCTACCGTCAGCTCAACCAGACATTCATCCGCACCGTCCCAAAGCAGGGATTCAGCACGAAAGTCTATCAGCGACGCCAACACAGCCAAGCGTGGCTCGGCTACTCCATGTGTTTCCAATTCCTCTAGCCCAGCAAACCCGTCAGATCGTCTACCAGGTCTATTGTCGAGGCGATCTTCGATTAATCAACCCTTCCGCTCATCGGGATGTGCGCCATGGAACTATACCATAAAGATGCAAGCTGCATCTTCCATCTACAATGCCTTCACAAGGAAACAAGGTGCAGAAATAGTGGGTGAAATGCAGGAGATGATAGAAGATGCAGTAGCTGATGTACAAAACTTGCATTCTGAGTTTGAGGAAACCATCAACGACACAGTTGAAGAAGGCAAGGCTGACCTGAAACGTACTTTTGAAGAATACGCCAAGGATATAGAAACTTTGGCTTGCGACCGGCTACACGACTTTCAAGACGATGTGGAGGAAATCAGAGATGGAAAACTAGCGGATTGTTCAGTAGAATGTCATTGGCGGATTGACACCGCAAGGGAGCTGGTCTTAGAGAGGTCCCAAATCACGAAAGCAAAGAAGAGGTTGAGGAAAAGGGAAGCAAAGTTAAGAGAACAGCAACAGAGGCTGAAGCAGGAAAGCGACATATTGCACAAGCGAAAGAAGAAGTTAAGGCAGAAAGAACAAATATTTGCACAAAAGGAGCTGAAGGTTGACAAGATGGAAGACGAATATAAGAAGAACAGAGCAGAGCAGACCTCAGAAACAGAAGATGAGTAGATAGTTACCTCAAAGACGGCATGAGTGGGCTCCTCGAGGGTGTAATGGAAGTCCTGATTAGTTTGTGCAATAGGGGGGCATTTGTTGTTTGTGCAGGCGACGCGCTCTCCGACATCGACTATTATTACATAGATGACCAGCTAGTTATTACACGCAATGCCACCACCACTAACGAGTGCACACCATCTCTTGCCACTCAAGCTACACTATCCAACGCGCCATCGTACAAGACACGCAAGCAGAGTGTTTGAGATCTCTGGAACTACCTTAAGACAGCGATGGACTGGATAACTTTCACAACGTGAATGCAAGTCGAACTTAAAGAGCCACCACATCAACTCCAACGGTAATCCATGTATTCCCTCATGTATTCTTGTAACCTGTTGATTTACGATGTCTGTCAACATCTTGTCCATCTTTTTAGTAGTCCTCAAACTGCATGTCGGTATTTGCACCAAACGACTGACTAGCAGATTCCGCCATAGTTATACTAATATCTCTGCGGTTCCTTCGCAGATACTTCATTCTTTCGTCTTCTCTCCCCCCTGTTCGAGGACTGCCCCGACTCCCTCAAATCTCGGCTTCATTCTCACAACGAAGGGCACAGGGCTTCGCCCGCTCTTCCCGTCATACTCATTGAGATCAATAGGGCATCCTTCAATCTCCTCCATATTGAAAGCCCACAGCAGGCGCGAGATTACAAGCCAAATCTCCCGTTCAGCTACCAACATACCGGGACAGATGCGCCGTCCAGCGCCGAACATCCAGTGATCACGGGAGTTAGGGTCTGGAAGGTTGGCAGAGAACGAAGAGAGATGGGCGTCATTGATATAGCGGTCAGGCTGTTGTTTTCGTTAGTATCACTGTTGATAGTGGGAGTGAATGTTTGTAATAGAGATGACGCTGGAAAAATATTTCAGCACGGTACTTACATTGAACTCTTCTGGCTTCTCCCATCGGTTAGAATCGTGGTGCATGCTCCAGGTATTCAGCACCACCACGGTGCCTTTGGGAATGAACTTCCCCTCGTACTCAAAGTCTTCCGATGCAACGTGCGGTGTCCCAAGCCAAAAAGGGTTATGGCAGCGCTCAACCTCTTTGATAATAGCGTGACAGTACGGGAGGTTTACCTCGTCCTCAACAGTCGGCAGGCGGTCTCGGCCTACCACACTATCAAGTTCCTTCTGCGCTCTGCGCTGAATCTCAGGGTACGCAGGGATTAAAGCTGTAAACCATTGCATGATGGACGCGGTGGTTTCCACACCTCCGATCATAAAGGCAGATGCGAGAATGGCCATATCGAGATTGTCCAGGTCTTCTTGATCGCGAATTGACAACATCGTCTTAGCAAGGCAATCTTCGACCTCAACTCCAGCTTGCATGTTCGCATCGATATCTTTTATGAAGCCTCCGTAGGTGTTGACGAGGCCACGGTGCAATTTCTCGCCCCGAGCTTTCATGGTCCAAGGCAGCAGTTTCTGGAGGGTAGAGGGCATGAAGTCAACTAGGTTTGACATTGGGCCGGTTGTGTTCATGAACTCTCGCGAGAGATCCAAGGCTTGTTTGACAAGCGGGTGATGAATACTGTCAGTACGCATGCCGAAGGTGATTGTGGTCATGTTATTGAGAGAGCAGCGGCCTGCGTACGTTTGTGGGTTTATCGGGACCGATCCCATCTTTGAATCAGTGTAGAGAGCCTTTACCATGTCTGTGGCTTCGAAATCGAGCGTCTTCGTGTACAGATCCACGGCCTTTTGGCTGAGCCAGGTGCTTGCGATCCGGCGATGTTTCCTCCTATCGCAAGAATGTCAGTCAAGTCACCTTTGCTTCACAAATGGGCTGTTGGAACTACATACCAGCGATCGTTGTAGGGTGTAGCTGTGATTCCACGTCCTACAAACACCGTCTGGCTTTTGACGAACATCTCCTTCCGATCAGAGAACACACTCCCGTTCGTGACCATCAGATCCTTCGCAACCCTCGGGCTCGACACTATAGCAAACAGCTGGTTTCCCAACCTCACAGAGTACAACTCTCCATATTTGCGTGCCCAACGGTCCAGAGTGCGTTCTGGGTAGGCGGTCAACATTGGAAAAGAGCCGACAAGAGGGAAACCCCATGGCCCCGAGGGTATACGCGACCAGCGTTGAGTGGTTTTGAGAAGCTGAGTGAGGTTGGAGACAACCGTGAAGAGGAAAAGTAATGTTGCGGTGATAAAAGCATATGAGTGAGCTTGAACGAAGGCGAAGCCGGCGATGGGGATGGGAGAGATGTCATCCACCATCTCCGTGATATTGTGGTCTTGCAGACTCATTATCAAACAAAATGCTTGTTTTTATGCTTGATGATGCAGTAGTTGTCTCTTTGGATGTGTATCGACTCTGGAAACAAGCAACGTGCGGTTTATATAGCCACTTAGGCAAGCAACTGATCATTCAAGCATACATCACGGGCACATGAGATACGGCTTCTTCACCATTTCCGGTGAACTTCGTTCTCTGTTTCTACATAAGCGCGAATCCTTTCGGTGCCTAAATCTTGTCATCGCCCTTGTTGTCTTCGGTTCCAATGTCCTCAGCGGTCGAAGTTTTGGGGTCGAGGTTTGCCGCCCCTTAGGCAATCCATACAGAGCGGCGAAGCCGGCGTGTGGCTTTCTCAACGGTCACTCCAAGCGAATAGAATCGACCATGTCGATCTCACATATGCAATGGCGTTCGAAGGCAGCATAGCTTTCACTTGTCGGTCCGAGCTCGCTTGTGGAGTAAGCCTTCACGATTTTAGCACAGTGCAACACCTGCCAGTTCTACGTAGTGCTTAGATCGTAGAGGCCTTACGCGTGTGCAGATTTGCAGCCCATCTGGGATAAGGCAAAGGTGCTAGGTCAGCCGGAGTCACCGTCTAAAACTAGGCAGTGCTTTGGACCACGGGAATCACAATGCATTCGGACACTTTTAGCGTCTTTTGGTAATATGTCACCTAAAGTGTCCGAGTAATGTTCTCACCCCCATGGGACCATATCTTACGCCTTGATGCCAACATGCCGCGCAGACGGCTGGAGCCCTAGTAGCAGTTTATACCTAGTAATGAAAATCTACGTGTCGGGAGCAGGTTTGGGTGAAAGCAGGGTTTCTGTCTACCAGTTTTCGTTCGGTGTTCGATCAAAAGAGCAGTTTATAGACCGAAACAGTGAAAAGGGCATCTTGTCCGAGCAGGGGAGCCGAAATTGAAGACCATTCCGTGCGGAACCCCTGATCAGCGATCTAGACCCGTTATCTAAGATCCCTTTCGCTGGTAAAAATTTGCCAAAAGATGCAGCGGGACAAGGACTAGGCGACCTGCATGGTGAATGCAGGAAGCAGTGACTCACCTGCCTATTGCGGTGAAATAAAGGGCCTTATTTCCAACTTTTTTTCCACTCAACAGCAATAATGGACCCTGAAACGTCACCACCGGAGGTGAGGCTGAAAATACAACCGACAGCGAACGCATGGTAGGTTGGTGGGATTGGTGGAACTCATTTAAGGTTTTTGGGCCAAGCGAGGGCCTTACGCTTATGCACAACTAAGCAGCTGACAAACACAAGGGTCGTTCGGCTCGGGCGGGACTGTACCGGTGAACCCTGACATGCGTCGCGCTAGATGTTGTAACGTGCGGGACGTAGTCCTGCGCGGGCTGTGTAGGCGCAGTGGGGACACAGGCTGGTAGCTGTAAACCCCGGGGCCTGTCATGTTCGATTTAGGAACCCAAACTAGTGTCATCATACAGCAACCTTCACTGCTTTCAATCACACCATTATTGCGCCTCTCAGCCCTTGACTTGTGTTAGGTATAGTGCTCGTTTGACTACGTAAATCGGACAACCCTGATTGACTGCATGATGGAATGATTCACGTTCTCAAGTCGGACTAACTACATGAGGAATAAATAACGCGAATGCCTAAGGTAGGGGACATGAGCCGAGTGCTACTTATACATTCTTGGCAGGCTAAAGCCGTCGATGCGCTATTGGTGAAGGCGATGCTCGGTCAACATCCTTCACTCTTGGTCCGAGAGTAGGGCCACCCATGTGGCTATGTGTGCAATGTTTCGGAAACGTGCCACCTACCAAGTCTAGCTCCCACTCGCTGCAGATTCCGGGGTGCGTAATCCTTTCTGTGTCCGTGTTTCACTGTTCTCTTTCCCAACGTGTCTTACCACGTAATATCGTTGTATAAAGAACCTCCCGTTATCGCCCCAAGATTGATATGTTCGCTGTCCATCTGCGTACGTGTCTCTTCTCGTGCTTGCATCAAGTTTCCTGATTCTTTACAACTGTTTTATCCCATTGTTTCTCACCGAGAGTCAAATACTATGGCGGCTCCACACAAAGGGAACTTGATCTTTTGGAGAGATCTTACTCCGTTTCCCACCCCACTCCATGCCCCGGTTGCTAGCTCCCCCCACGTCCTCATTGTGGGTGGTGGAGTCACTGGCTTGATAAATGCATGGACACTGTTGGACCACGGCTACCATGTCACGATTCTTGCCAAAGAATGGGCATCATACGGAAAAGCTCAACGTCTGACGTCCCAAATCGCGGGGGCGCTCTGGGAATTCCCACCAGCTGTGTGCGGGCAACACACTGATGCCATCTCCCTTCAGCACTCGAAGAGGTGGTGCATAACCGCATATCATATTTGGGATGCCATTGCAGCTTCTGACTCGCTGGCCAAACTGTCAGGAGTTCAGATGCGGGGAGCCGACTTTTTTTTCCCAGTTCCGATTGAGCAGGACCCAGAACAAATGTCCAAAATGCTAGAGATCATGTCAAGCGGTCTGCGTGGCTTCCGACGCGATCCAGCTATCATCAAAGAGCGACGCGTGAACCCTGCATACGGCGCTGTCGACGCTTACGAACACCTGGCTCCCATCATCGACACTGATGTCTGCATGAAGTTCCTGCAAGAGCTTGTCACTTCGAAGGGTGCCACTCTGATCACACGCACTATAAAGGGTGACCTTTTCGATCAGGAAGCTTCCCTACGCTCTGAATTTTCTGCCGACGTCTTGATCAATTGCACTGGTCTCGCTGGGTCTGAGATCGCAGGCGATGCCTCATGCTACCCCATCCGCGGAGGTCTGATTCGCGTCATCAATGATGGAACCGACTTCCCGAAAGTGGAGAATGCGTTGACTATTACGGCGGATGCAGTGCATGACTCCAATGAGATTGTGTTCCTAGTCCCACGTAATGACAACATTCTGCTCATTGGTGGTATTGCCGAGTCGCATGAGAATACTCTAGACCTGACTCTCGACTCACCAATCATCAAGCGAATGCGCGCACGCTGTGAGGAGTTTCTGCCCGACCTGAAGAAAGCCAGACTGGACGAGGATTATCCACTCTCGCAGGGACTCCGACCGTTCCGTCAGCGCAATGTACGTGTAGAGCGTGAACTGCGTCTCCATGCTCAAGGTGAAAACGGAGCAGCTCCTGTGAGTCGCATCGTTCACAGCTATGGTCAAGGAGGTGCTGGATGGTCGCTTTCATTTGGCTGTGCGAGCGATGTTCTCGAGCTTGTACAGGAAGCGCTCCTTGATCTTCCTGCACGACCGATGATGATGGAAATCATGAACACGAATGAGCCTATTTCGGTGGAGATCCCCATGCAGATGCTGAAAAAAGAAACATACGAGTCTTCGGTCCGGGCGCGTTTGTAGAGTACATAGACGTTGAGTGAAGGCAACTATAGGCCTGCGATTTGTGATAGGATCTCAACGGGGAATCAAAGTTTCAATTACACAAAAGTATTGCTTAATTTCTATGTAAGAGACCACGGGAGTGACAATGTTATTCGGAGACTTTAGGTGACATGATTACCCAAAAACGCCAAAAGTGTCCGAATAGCACCGAATGTTGTCATCACCTTTCGGACAGAGCCCTTCCCCCGAACAAACTACGCAAACCTGGGTATCATCATTCTTCTCGTAACTATATGTAATGCGTGAAGACCGCTGCATCTTACCTGATATGGTGTCTCACGTCAGATCGTGAAGGACCTGGTCGACGGCATCAACCTTTAACAAGGCATCGATCGATGTGGTTAGGGAGACAAATATTCCATGTTCCAGAGCCTGCTGCTTATCAGAATTGTTTCCATTCGCTCTGATGACAGTTTCATTCTGTAATGCGGCGAATAATGGATCATCGGGCCTGATTGGATCATTTCGGTGCGGCATCTCCGACCGTGTGGGTGGCACACTTTCGAATTTGTGTCCAATAAATAAACCCTGTATTTTGTACTGGTACACCTGTACCATATCGCATGGGCCCACCAACTCCAAATATTTTGTCTCCGTCTTCCACATCTCTCTGATTCCACTCCATCTTGCTACAGCATGCCGCACATGGATCCATTTACGCTCGCAGAGCGTTACATACAACGCATGTTTTCTCGCTTCCCGGCGCCAATCAGTCGATTTCTTGGATACCGGGACCAGAAACTCCCCCCTTCGCCAACATGGGTCGTCTGCCTCTGGGGTTTTATCGGCGCCTTCGGGGGGTTGGGCGTCTTATTTGCCATTTTTGGACACACAGCCTACTTCACAAGCCGACACGTACCGGCCTTGGTGGCTTCATATGTAAATTTCTATTCGTTTTACTTTGGAGCCATAACTTACGAGCGTAGGGAGCGTCCGCAATCCTTTGCTACGGCGCCATCGACGTTCCGTTAGCACAGCCGAGAGCTCTTGTTTTCGGGCACTTCTTCAGTGCTGTCGTCGGCATCATCATTCGCGTCATCTTCAGCTTGGACCTGGACTCTGATGCGACACCAAGACTTCAATGGGTGGCAGCTTCCCTCGCAACAGCCATTGCGCTGATCCTCATGCACTTGACAAAGACCACGCACCCACCTGCCGGAGCGACGGCGTTGCTGCCTTGCGTTGACCCACATATCTGGGCTCTCAAGTGGTACTTCCTGCCCGTTGTGCTACTTTCCTCAACCCTGGTACTGGTGAGTGCGCTCCTAGTCAACAACATTCAACGCCAGTACCCGAAATTCTGGGTCGCGCCCATTCCCCCTCCACAACAGTCTCAAGAGAAGCCGCACCAACCCCTTCCGAAGCCTCAGGAATATTTGGAGGACTCGCAGCCCAAACGCTGACTGCCTGTGAGATTGCACGATTTTGGAATTGTGCGAACATGGTTATAGGCGAGATGCGATCTAGCCGTGTTCTGTGGGATAGATGGTGGGGGCCGCATGTAGTGAGAGAGGGTGGGCCGTGGCATGCCAGCAATCTAGAGGCTGAGCGGACGTTTTAGTTACGGGTGTGATAGGTGTAAAAATTTCGGGATTCTGACGTGTTGTTTGCAGCATGATAGCATAAAGTCTGTCTGTCCGTCCGGAGGAGGGCACGTGGAACAGCACAGCTAGCCAGTATGCCAATCACACACGCTCCACATGGTACAATTATCCCGGGCTTTCTGCGACTAGCGACGAGAGTGAATCAGGCTATAGCTCCGGTGTGCATCTTGCATAGGTGCAATCCTTCGACCTGCAGGGCTAGATTTTACTGTGAAACCTGCCCCTGAACGCAACGGACTCGGGCCGTAAGCTGCATACGCAAAATCGCCATGTGTGGATGGTTTCTTTATAATTGGTGCGCCGTAGTGCCACGACCTTGCGTAAAGCTTGTCAGACATTAGCGCAGTGCTTGTCAGCTTGACCGGGTACCTAGCGGTGCTCCTCTTGAGTGGGACAAAGAACGGGCCATAGGTAAGCAACCAATGCCCTTGAAAGATGTGTGGAGGGACTCGGTATACAACTCAACAATTCAAAGCTATTGAGTACTTGGTTCTAAAGAGATGCTGCGTACGTAGCCCACTATCGAGATGTAGTTGATGTTCCCAGGCGCTGTCGAGGTCTCCAGGGCAAAATTCGTTTTCCCTGCAATACTTACGGGAGCGGCACAGTTCCACGCGAGCCGAATAGCGCGCTACCGCTTATTAGGCAGCTGCTTGCGGGTGAATCACAGGGTCCGCTTGGCACCCCATATCCGGCCGATCCCACCAATCTCACCAGTCTCACCCACCCACCTCAAGTCTACCGCTGCCAACTTTCAATCTGGAGTATCCAAGGTCCACGACTCTCTCCTCCTATCTGCCATTGTTCGGTCTCGTTGCACTGACGTGGTGCTGTCTTCTCTGCTCTCATGGTTGACCACGCTTCCTCGCACGTAGCTCAGCATTCAGTTCCTCCACTCGTTACATCCTCTGCAGTGCCCAGCGAAGCCGAGAAAACATGGGCACCCGTAGAGTCAGCGCTGCCAAAGACTCCCAGTAGCGATGCGTCGCCAGCAGTGCTTCCGCCGCCTCCGCCAAATGGCGGCGCGAAGGCTTGGACCCAGGTTCTCATGGGCCATCTTGTGCTGATCAACGGCTGGGGCTATCTCAGTTCCTTTGGCCTGTTCCAGTCATACTACACATCCACTCTTGGCGTCACCCCGTCCGCTGTGAGCTGGATAGGCTCCATGCAGATTTTCCTTGTGTACCTTGTAGGCACCTTTTCCGGCAGGGCACTCGATGCGGGTCACTTTCACAAGAGTCTTGCACTTGGCTCTTTCCTTCAGATCCTCGCCGTCTTCACAACATCCGTCTCTACGAGCTACTGGCAGCTGTTCCTCGCGCAGGGCGTATGCAAAGGCCTTGGAGACGGCCTGGTCTTTTGCCCTACCGTCTCTCTAGTCGCAACCTATTTCTCGACCAAGCGCTCGCTGGCCATGGCAATTACTGCATCTGGAGGCGCAACCGGCGGTATCATCTTCCCGCTCATTGCGCAGCAGATGCTTCCGAAAGTGGGCTTTGGATGGACCGTAAGGACAATGGGGTTCGTCATCTTCTTCAACACTGTGGTCATCCTTTCCATCGCACGAGTACGCCTACCACCGCGCAAGACTGGACCGTTTGTTGAGTGGAGCGCTTTCCGGGAGCCTTCATACACCCTCTTCTGCATTGGCATGTTCTTCAACCTCTGGGCCGTCTACTTTGCGTACTTTTACGTAAGTTCCTCTCTGAAGAAACACATCAACACTTCTGACACATCCACAGCTCAGCTCTTTCGGAAAAAACATCATTGGAGTATCTTCTTCAACATCCCTGACACTCCTTCTTATCATGAACGCCTTGGGAATACCGGGGCGCCTTGTCTGTGGCCTCACAGCCGATCGTCTTCTTGGGCCCGTCAACACTCTCATTCCAGTAGCCTTCTTCGCAGGAGTGCTCTTCTATTGCTGGGCCGCCGTACGTAGTCTGGGGTCTTTGTACACATTCTGCGTTCTTTACGGGTTCTTTGGTGCAGGTATCCAAAGTCTGTTTCCAGCGGCCTGTGCCAGCTTGACTACAGACATGTCGAAGATGGGAGTGCGAACCGGCATGTGCTTTTCTTTCATCTCCATTGCATGTCTTACCGGTCCACCAATCGCCGGAGCACTCATTCAGAGCAACAATGGACACTACCTATATGCCCAGCTTTTCGGCGGGTCAGCGTTCATGGGTGGAACATGCACGCTGATCGCTGCCCGTATTGCGAAGATCGGCTTGAACTTCAAGCGCCGCATGTAATACAGTCCGGGTGTCCCAGAGTTCAAGTACATAGCAGTGCTGCAGCACACTACAGTAGACTTTTCATGCATAGATAAACCCACAGTGGAGCGCTCTCAGAAAGCAAAATCCATAGACAGGCGCTTTCATAGGCTACGGGGAGGCCTTCATATAGCGCACTTGGAGGCTGTCAATAGCTAATAGATCAAGGTTTTCTTGGTTGGAAATCTTTACACACTCTCCGTCATAACATCGACACTAGGATGAGCATACCCACTTGTGCTTGTCCTCGTGCAGTGATTTCGAGAACTGAAGCAATAGTCGGCACATACCCGCGCATGTATACTTGCAGAAGACAGACAATGCCGATGTTATTCCGACAATAACTTTTAGGTATATGGCTTCTTCAAGTCGAACTGCATATTCACTCATCCAACAAACTTGCTCGAACTATTTACTATGTTTTCTAAAGCCCTAAGACGTGCACAATACCTACTAGAGAAAGGTTCTCGGACAGGACGCAAGGACTAACAGGAGTACTGTAACTAACCTACTAGCAAGAATCTTAGTTGTATCTGCTTTCTTAATCTCACTTTCTTGGCCATATCTCACTTCTCCCTATCTAGCATCAGCCCTGATCATAGCAACACTCAGCCACAACTTCAAATCATAACATATCGAGCTTACTGACGACAATCACACCCACTTTAGTCTGATCAGTGGAAGACATTCTAGTTGGAACAGGACATACAGGATTATCTCTGTCATACAAGTCGCGCATCTGCTACCCGTAAGAGCTAATGCACGGAAGATGGCGCATTTTCACTTCAAGCTGCACCATCTACAACGCAGAGCCTCCTCCATGGAATGAAAAATCCTTCTCCGCTGACACTATAATATTTATCAAATAAATTACACAGAATACAATGTTTCACTTGTACATCTTTGGAGTTAAAGGTGATGTGTCACGCTATTCATGAGAGGTTCCAGACTCGAAACGCATCCGCAGAGCCGGTTACCGCAACATATAGAGGAATCGAGGTCAACAGCAGACTTTCCAACAGTTTCTACGAACAGCATTATGCATTTTCAAGAACAGACGCGGCACTCCGAGTCAAGCGATGGTTTGGGGATCATCACTGTCAATGATAGTAACGATATGTCATTTTCGACGATGCAGTATATAGCTTCGCAAACACATCTCAAATCATCCATTGAGTTCGGACCGACTTCGTTTTACTTCTCGTCGCACCTAGCGCTCCGGATTCGCACATTGTTTGGCAGACCAAGACACTTTTCCTGGCTCTTGGACCCCCAGCCCACACCCGTGCAGTCGTCCCTTTCGTAGAATGTGATTTTGCATCCAGCGTTGCTCTGGTACTGAAGGCTCGTTCCAACGTCGTAGTTGTAGCATCGGCCGGCTTTCCAGTCGTTCTTGAGGTTTCCGCGGCAATTGGAGACAACCCAGGCAGAAGTGCTGCCGGCCAGTAGAAGAAGGAGGGCAGAGGGTTGCATGGTGAGAGATTTGGTGAGGCTCGTTAACGAAGTTGTCCGTGAAGATGGAGTGAGTTGGTAGATGCAGTTGAGTCTACTTGGGTCTTTCAACGAAAGGTACCGATGTACCTTTTATACGCTGAGTGCCACTGTATGCTGCAAGTCGGTTTATCTTGGCCACAGTATTGAATGAGCCCATTCTTTACATTCAATAAGCCCAATATCTAAAAAAGAGCTTCTTCATTCTAATCAATGTTACCAAAACCGCATTACCGCTCGCTTTGGAGTTAGTGCTTATTTTCTGTCAGCTCACCGGAAGAAACAGACTGCTATATGTGCTTGGCAGGGTGGTTCAACTGAAACGGTTTTCAGCCTTGCACAACCACAAAGGCATCTGTTGAGTATCGCCGTCGATTATATCACTGAAACATTATCTTATGAGCGTAGTCTTCAATGAGTAGATTCGCTCAAGTCAAGATCTTCCAAGCAGTCAAGTGCGAGAACAGATTAGAGAGGCCAACTTCGTATTCCATCACGCTCATATCAGCTTCTCGACCAAGTCTACTCCATTCATCATACTCAATACCTGATCATCTGCAGTCAATCGTAGTTGGTAAGGCTGCGTGGAGTCCTCCAGCTTGGCAGAATCCGTTTGTTCAGCCTTGGGGTCCAGAACATTACTCTTTTGCCACAAAAGAACATGCTGTGCCGACCATCCGTCTTAGCCCGCCGGAACAGCGTAGTCTTGGCCACATCATATACCCATTCGATTCAACTAAGCCTTGACCACTGGATTCTCGTCTGCCTCACTGGTTTCTTAATCTCTTCGTGGAACATGTTTTTTCGGGTCCTTTACTTACCTCAGATTGCGAGAACTTGACGTGAGAATGCGACGTCTGCTGCAGCCCGGAAAGTCGGAACCTCTTCCAAACGTGTGCACCCATCTGTATTTTGACCCTATCGAAGCGAACGCATACTCAAGTCATACCGAGGCCTACCTTAGTGACTCGGAAGGCTTATTGGGTCTCACTATAGCCAAGACTTCACGGCCTACATTCATCTCAGCCTTGCCGAGTTACTGCGCATCTCGGTTCCGAGTGACAATGTAATACCTTCTCGAAACGTCTCCATATATTGCCCCTGCGTGATCAATGATTCGAAAGACTCAGAGCCTCACCGTGTTCCATGCAGCTTCGATGCTCCCATTTTGATGGCACCAGTACCATGAGTACTTGTAGTTACCGCATTAATGTTCGCTAATAACTGCCAATTTGATCCCTACGAGAAGAGAAGGAAATTTACCTTTACTCCTTCTGCACAGGACTTCGACCCACAAAATATCGATGATGAAGGAAGCTAGCTTCCTAGACTACGCTAATACAACAGTACGATCCAGACAGGACGGGACAGCACGTTCGGCCTAATGCCTGATTTTCTAGCAGGGCGAACCCTAATGACCCAAGCTACGATATCAGTGATGAACTCCCAATTGTCTTCCGCTAGTCTGAATCGTTGATCGATACATCGCCGCGAAAGTATTGGCTTCCCAACTGCAGTCTTAGCAAGCGGCCACACGAACCTTCGACATTCTGCCACAGAAAAACAGTCTATAATTTGGTATCATTCAACCTCGCGTCTGGATTATGTATATTTCCTTGTCGTCTAAATTCGACTACAACATCTTGTTGGTCGCAGTGACTCTGGAGCCGATTCCTGACTCTCCAGGGTTGTTTGTCCAGTCACCGTCTTCTTTTACTCTCTGATGAGACTGCACCTGAATAGAAGTCTCCACCATGACGTCGCGAGAACCATATACAGCCTCCTCGAAATGCTCCTTCTTGAAGATGTTTTCTTGCGATCCAGTCGAGGCGACTTCGATCTCCGGGTCGTCCTTTTCGTTCCGGCTAACGGTGGCCCTGGATCGCAACTCGTAAGTGCCATTGCCGTAGTGACGCTTGGATCGCGAACCCTCGCCAGTGTACGAGTCGTGGTACGCGCCCGAGGTCCAGAATGCCCTCTTAAACATCGGTGGCAGAATGGGCATGTTGACAGTCAAGATTCCGACGATTGTCTCACGGACACCCCAGCGGTTGATGTTGAGACCCGAAGGCGTCGCACCGAGTGTGAGGACGGCGCGAGTGACTGCGGCTCCGATGACGAAAAGCCCAGAAGAAAGCAGCAAGCCGATGGCAATCTTCCTGCTCAGCCGGACTTGGAGGGCCCAGAGCATGGGAATCGGGAGCGAGAGGAGGATCGCGTCAGTGAATACGTTGAGGACGGCGCCGACGTAGAAGTTTTGTGGCTTGAAAGCGCACGCACGGGGAGCGAGCGGGCGGACCTGCCAGTTCATCTTGAAACTATATCTCGTTAGTGCTTCTGTGCCGCGCATACAACATAGCAAAAAAAACATACGGGTGACATCCGAAAGTGATGGTGAGAAACACGGCAATGTATGTAACCCCGCAGAGCCAGAAAAAGTGTTTGACGTATTTGATTTGTGTTGTTCCCACCAACAGGCGCTTGCTATGTTACGTTAGCGACAGCAACACTTGGTTTTTGAAGAATGCTTACTAGAAAAAGAGTACCATGAATTTCATGCACCCTGGTCGGATGTTAGCGTATGCACCGGAATTGCGATAATTCTACTCACAGATGAGAGCAGTATATGTGTACCAAGCTGCTAGCTGAGCCTTCGAACCACGGACGAAGTCGGAGATCTCTCTGTCGGTGAGATAGTCCACAGCTGCTGGCTGGACATCGACGTTGGTGCCATCCATGTCTATTACCAGCTATTAATACTTGGAGTCCGTTTGCCACTGGGCGGCATGACCTTACAGCAAATGTGGACCAAGAACGCATCTGATGTGTACAGCAAGAGACTCTTTTGACGGTTAGTACACCCATAACCATATATACAGTGTTGATCGAGGATACGTACCAACAGCGCCAAATAGTCATCACCAGCGAGGGACCTCCATCCGACAGTCCTGAGGCGTACTGCCATGCGGGCAAAGATGGTGAAAAGGCCAACGCCGTACCATATCTGATAGTCTGGAGTCAGTTTTTGCAATGGAGGAATGATGTACACTTCACATACCCAAATTTCGATGAGGAAGTTGTTCTCTCTCGCGAGAACAACATGCTGGCTCGCGTTCATCTTCGCGGGTATCTATCACACACAACCTGGCTGCTGCAAGAAGAATGTCTTAAACGACGACGCAGCTGCAACTTGGACCCTTGTGAAAATCTCGTGGCTTCTCACAGATATATTAGCGATCAAAGGGGGCAAGTAATTCGTAGCGCCAGGCTAAGTGAGGAAATCCACCGAAATGGACGGGGGTTTGTCGGCGGTTTTTGCAGTTGGGCTGAAGACCTTGGGGTATTCAACAAGACGAACACTGGCGCAGCCAATGATGCGGTCGCTCTAGCAGATCTAGACTACGTGCTGTCTGGTGGCGGAGCCCTATGATCCAGACTAGCCACGGCCGCTGCTAGTTTCGCGTGCGATAGAGTTCAGAGCTACGTAGCGCCATTCCCATAGTTAGTTTCCAATTGACACTTCCCAGTGACATTTCCCCAGCGGTGGGGGCAACTGGCCCGGTTTGAAGCTGCTACTCGTGTATTCCGCTAAATCTCCGGTATTCCACGAGCGTGTGAGGGAAGACGCCTGCTGGCTTCGTATCAAGGCAGCCGGAATCAAAACTAGCCGCAGGGCCCAGGTTCCAGCCGTCACGAACTGAGAATCTTCAGATCAATGCTGCGAAACTTCGGCCGAGTTCCCCAGACTTCCTCCCTGGATACAACCGGGGAAACGGATGGAAGAAGACATTAAGAGCGAATTCGCAGTTGAGGCTGAAGATGCTCAAACAACACCCATCACTGACCCCCTGCCCTCCCCACATCGATCGCACCCGAGCGAAAGGAACGACACGATGGACGGGAAGGATCATACCAACGCTGCGAATCGAAGCCTACCAGCCAACCCTCTTCCTGGCGGCCACGGCGGCCGTCCACACAACGGTCCCTGAAAACGCCCCTTTCGCAACACGTCCCAAAGCTTCTTCAATTTCCCACCGCACCCCTGTCGCCTCGTACCTGATGCTTCGCGTACCCCGAGTGCGAGGGCCAAACGTCTAGCAAGGATCTATCGTGTTGGACGGCAGACCTGTGGCACACCACGTGGCATAGACGTAGCCATTCCCTGCCAAGCACGCGGGCGCCGCAAAAGCCTGGGTGCACATGAATGCACCGAGGCATGAATGGACGCCGATGAGCTGCCCTGTTGCTCGCGATATCAGCACGGCTACGACCAAGCTACCAGTTCTCCTCTTTGGAAAGTCGTATCTCTGTAAAGCAGACGAAAGTCTTTAGGCCCCCTCTGTTGAGGTTTAGGCAACCTGATTACTATTCCGTGCAACCAGTGGAAAGGAAGCTTCTGCGCCAGGCATGTACAGAAAGTGGCCCGGTGGTGTACCGTTAGGTAAGTAAATAGAGACTTACGGTCGCGCGCCTAGGTAGACAGCGTCTAATTTCCACTACCTACTACCCACCCGCTCACGCACGAGCGAGGATCACCAGATTTGCGCCGCTGGTCGATACGAAAAGGCAGATCGTTCTGCCGAGTCAGGGCCCTGCGTTCGAGATTTCCTAGCACCCTTCTTGGCACGCGGGTCGACATCATCGCACATGCTGACACTACTACGTACCAGAAACTCGGGCGACTAGGACGCCGCGCTAACTAACGTCGCTCAGCCTCGTTGCGGGGTGTGGCAGATTTTGTTCCGCTCGCGACAAAGCGTTACTCCTGCAGATCCGCGTTGTGGTCGTCTTCAATGTTCTGTTCGCGTTGTTGCTTTGTCTTGCTCGGGATCCTTAATCCTGGAAAGGTGTAGTTATATTCATGGAGAAAGAGACGCACGAGGGGTTCAAAGACGGCGCTACACGAACTGTTGAACGGGACGAAATTGGGTATTGCTCATTCAAATGCTATCTGTCAAATATGAAATCGCTCTAGGTTGCATGTAGGTAGTATCCCGTACCTCATCCATGGCATGTTCCTGCATTAGATGCCCCAAACCCCCTGCCACCTCCTGGGTTCCAGTTTGCTCCAGGGACATCGTCTCCGCCTGTGGGGCCCCTACCGTGAACCCCTCAAGTAATCCTGCAGCGCCATCTCCGCCTCGTGCTCGTTGAAGCGCTGCTGGTTCTCCTGCGCTTGTCGGTGCTGGGTGAATGCCTGTGCCTGCTGAGCTGAGTTTGCCGCCCCGCTGCTGCCACCTGCACTCGCACTCGCAGAGCCGGGATACATGGGCGCGTGCTACATGGGTGCAGGGTATGGCGCGGGCTGTGATGCGTAATATTGCCCCGGCGGCGGACGCGATATACCTGCTCCAGGCCCTGTTGTCATCGGCATCGCATTCGGATCCATGATTGCTGCTTGCGCGTGTGCCATAGCCTTCTCGCGCTTGTGCTTCTTTTGCTGAACCAATGCACCCTTGACGCCGCGGAGGTATTTTGTCGCAAGGTCAACGAGCTCTTTGCTCTCGGGCGAGCGCTTGAGCGCTTGCATCATCTCACGCACTTGGGTTTCAGAGCGAATGTGTGGACAAGTACGACCAATTCCAAAGTGTGCTAGCCCGCAGAGACCGCAGTGCTCGACTCCCGCAATCTTGAGCTCGCATGCCCCCTGCGGGTGGAGATGGTTGCACGCGGGACAAAGAACGTGTTTGTAGTAGCCACTCATGGATGCAAAGGGTTCGCGAATGGGAAGCGGGACGCGAGCAAATGGCTTGACTGGATGCGTGTTAGTTGGCAGAAGCGGCGAAGGAGAGGTTGGCGGTGAGCCGAGAAGAGAGATGACGACAGGCTTCGCTTTTGGGGCATGAGCTTTAGAAGAAATTGGTGCCTTACGGTGGCTGCCTGCTTGTAATGCCTTGTTGGGACTTGCTTGAGTGGCGCGTTTCGAACGGAACGCGGGGTCGGGTGGCGGGAAGTTGATCGTGGAGCCGCCTTTCGATGGCGTGTTCGACGACGACTGAGCGACGATACCAGTGGGATGTTGCGCCGCCTGTGGTGCCCGGATCTGATCTTGAACGCGAACTTCCGTCTCTGCTTCCGGCTCGGATTCTTCCTCACTGTACGCTCTGAAATCGGTGTCGCTACCAGAGTCTCGCCGCTTCTGTCTACTCTTCGACACCACCTTGACGGACGGAGGGGCGCGGGGACTTTCACCTCTCTCGCCTTCGCTGTCAATTCCGTCGTCAACGGCGGCACCCATATCAGTCTCATAATCGACCTTCTATACATTTCGTTAGTATGGTCTAGTTAATTGGACATGGCACGCACCGCGCGCGCTCGCCGGCCTCGACCAAGGGCTTCTGCTTTGGCTATTGCCTCTGCTGCTGCCGCTGCCTGACGCTCCTTGAGAATCTTATCCCACACGCCTGGGTCGGGCGCTTTCTCCTCTTCCGGAACGTCGAGGTCGTCTTTCAGGGAACCGTTGGCCCAAACGCGAGCAAAGCTGAATTGTGACTCGGTTGTATCATCCGCACCACGCTTTGTATTCTCGATCTGGCTGCGATCAAGCAATTTGTCAATTGCGGCGCCATCGTATCGAATGTCGTGTTCAGCATCGTCTTTGAAAAGTTCTGCTGCGCCGTATTTGAGAATCGACTCGACATCCTGGCTTTCATCTTCTTCAGCGTCCAACTGCTCGACTACCACGTGGTCGAGAGCCATCTTCTTCCTACCCATCTGAACGATTTTTTCCTCGACAGATGCTCTTGTGAGAAGTTGGAAGCAAAGAACCTTGTTCTTCTGACCGATGCGATGGGCGCGAGCAATTGCCTGCATGTCCTGGTGGGGGTTGAAGTCGGGATCGAGGATGATGACGGTGTCGGCCGTGGCAAGGTTGATGCCCACACCACCGGCTCGCGTTGATAACAGAAAAGCAAAGAGGTTCGAATCGGGCGCGTTGAATTGGTCGATTCGCTTCTGCTTTTCCAACGAACCCATTGTGCCATCCAGGCGCTGATAGGCCATTTGCATGCCATCCAAGAAGTCCTCGACGATGCTGAGCATATCGAGAAACTGGCTGAAAATGAGCACTCTGTGCCCGCGTTCCTTGAGCTTCTGCAACAGAGTTTCTAGGAGACCAAGTTTTGCAGATGCTTCAACCAGATTACGATGAGAGACAGCGGCGATGTCGGACCTCTCCTCAATCTCGCGGCTATAGACAAAGGGATGACACAAGCACTTGCGGAGTTGCATGAGAATGTTGTTGAGACTAGCCCGCTCGTGCTGCTTGATGGTCCCGTCCGAGGTGAACAGAGCCTTGAGGAGCTGCGGGTTCCTGGAGAGAATCGACCTATAAAGCTGCTTTTGCAAAGTGCTCATGGAAACGGGCAGAATGATCTGGCCCAGGGGCGGGAGGAATGTGAGCACCTGGGCCTTTGTTCGCCTCAGGATGTATGGACGAATCTGGGCGTGGAGTTCCTTGATGTTCTCGGAAGTCATCTCAGCATATCGTTCCTCCAACTCCTCGGCGTTGACTGTCTCATCGAGAAACTGGAGCAGGTTGAACAGTTCTCGTGTGTTGTTTTGGAGTGGGGTTCCGGTCAAAAGAAGTCGGTACGGAACCTTGACGGCTGTGAGTGCCGTGTAGAGCTGGCTTTTATCGTTCTTGAGTCGCTGGCCCTCGTCGATGATCAAGCCTGCCCAGTTGACGCTGCGGAAAAACCTCCTGCAACTGTCATCTGGAGCCGTCTCGTAAGATGTGACGACAATGTGAGCTCTGAGATCCTTGGATCCTTTGGGGTACATTTCATATTTGTGCGCCATCTGTCGGGCATGCGATGAGCCAAAATAGGCCACCACCCGCAGAGTGGGCGCCCACTGCTTAATCTCACGTCGCCAGTTGGCGCACGTTGAGTTGGGGACGACGATGAGGAAAGGAAAACAGTTGTGCTCTTGAATCAGCGTCGCCATGAAGCCAATGACCTGGATAGTTTTACCAAGCCCCATTTCATCTGCAAGGATGCCATTCTTCTGCGAGTACCACTGATAGTATAACCAGTTGAGGCCATCGATTTGGTACTTCATGAGTTCGCCTCCGACGAGGTTGTCGGGCTGCGCGGAGCGCTCGAGCTTGGCGAACGGTGTGCTGCGAGCCTTTTCCACACGAGACCTTAGGGGCCCGGATTTGGGGACCTTGACGTAGCGGCCAGCTACCCAGTCATTGTAGGCGGTCACAAAATCCAGCCACCGGTCGCCGTCCTCGGGTATAGGAACTTTCTCCCAAACAGCATCTTCGTAACCAAGGCCTTTGTATTTGATGAGGGCCTTGTCGACTTCTTTGATACGGGCTTTGTCGATCTCCTCGCTCTGGACCCCGACGTAACTGGTGTACTTGATGTCGAGTACGATATCGATGCGCAGGAACTCTTCGGGTATGGCGTCTTCTGTTCTCATCTGGGGCCCCTGCTCGCGCTTGAAGAAAGCTTTGCGCATGGCATGGGCCGCAACACCCCACGTCCAGGCTCCTGAGACCCAAACGGCGCGGAAGTAAGACTGGTTCTCCCACTTGATGAGGTACTGCTTGTCGTCTTCACCGAGCTGCTCGCAGGGCGTACCCGGCACATAGGATTCGACATCGGATGGTCGCCAAGCAATGATGCCGCCTATCTTCAAGTCTTTATTCTCATCGCACTCCTTGCAAAGCCATGTGCCCGAGTACTCGCGGAAACGCTCAACAGCCATTTCGTCGTCTTCGCGGGCGATGTCCATGGCGTATTGGGTTAAAGGAGGGAGATGGTGGTAATGCCAGGCGCGAGAGCAGTTTGTGCATCGGAAGAGTACGTTGTGGGCGTTGTTCACAAGCTCAGGTAGCACATCGACGACTGGATCTTCGCCATCGTTGCCCTCCCGTTCCTTCATCTCTTGTTGCGTGGTTTTCCTCGCGCGGAAAGCTTTACATGAAGCGCCTTGGCGGCCACAGTCTTGACAGTTCGCGAGGTTTGGAGCCGTTGAGTCTTTGCGCTTGTAGTGGTTGATGCAGCGCTTGCACTGTAAGACGAAGTGGTGATCGCCGACCTTGGTCACAAGATGCTCTCTGTTGTTTCGGTTGCCCAAGCAGTTTTTGTGGTACGCAAGAGAACATCCCTGACAATAGATGAGCGGTCCAGCTTGGGGCCCATCGTAGCAAACTTCGCAGCCTTCAGCGTGACGAGCTCGGAATAGGCTACTACGGGGGAGCGTTATGAACTCCTCGCGGACCACTGTAAGTTTCGGAGCGGTCACCTTGGGGGTCGAATCTAAACGATACACGTCGTCAACGTCGACCTCTTCCATATTGTAGGTCGCACGTGTAGCTCGACCAGACTGGCGGACAGGCACGGCTTGTGCCTTTTGGGGCTTGGTGGCGTGTGAGGAGCGCTTGCGTTTGCCGCCTGGAAGAATGTCTGAGCGCAGGATATCTGAATCCGACTCGGAGTCGGAGTCGTTTTCTTCGTCTTCATCCTCGGCGGAGTCGAACTGCCTGCGGGTTGGCTGCCTCGTGGAGCGACGTCTGGGTTCCTGGGGTTTGGAGCGGCGCTTCTTGCGCTTGCCCCGGGGCTGCGAGTCGTCGTCGTCGTCGCTGGACGTGAGTTGGATCTGGAAGCTCAAACGTGTTTGCCTGGACGGGCGGCCACTGGATCGTGTATGAGCTTTCTCTGGTCGACTGCAACGACGTGTACGAGTAGAGCGGTTATCATGCACAAGCTCGTCGTCACTAGAGGAAATGTTGACGATGGTGATGTCGACGAAGCCGTCCTCGGTGGACTTTGTGGCATTGTTGCGCAGCCGCATATCTTCGCCCGCGCTTGTCGATGAGGTATCGTCGTATTGGGTGTATGAACGAAGGGCCAAGGGGCCGCCGGGAAGGTCGATGAGTTGAGCAAAGGTAACCTAGGTAGACGGTCAGAGGCTGTAAGGCGGAAGGAGAAGGTTTAAATCAATGGGGGAGAGAGACACCGAGAGCACCTTTACCTTGGACGGCCATGGTGCCTCTCTCACTCTCTGACGCTCAGGTAGCGTCCACTCACCTGCTCGGTTGTGCCACTGGACATTGTGACCTCGTACATGATATCATCGCGCTTTGTAAACTCGCGCGTAATGGCCTCGATCTCGTCGACGGGCTCGTGGTAGACATATTCGTGTCTGTTTTTGACGGGTTTTGGAACAACAGCGACCAGTTTGCGGGGAAACAGTTGGGCAGGCGATTGGACGAGCGATTGGGTGGGCGATTGGGTGGATGATTGTGCGGGCGATTGTACGGGCAACGATAAGAGCGAGCGTGTGGGGGTTAACGTGCAGGTGCGAGTGCGAGTGCGAGTGCGGGTGCGGGTGCGCCGGGTGGAAGCGGGCTGCTTGGCCGTCTTTTTGAAGGCGGCCATGAGCTGGCTCGTGTCATCGTTGTCACTGTCCATGGCGGTGAGGGGGCGGTTGGCGGTTGGCGGGGTGCGTGGTGGGACAATGGCGGTCGACGGTTGACAATTAACAGTCGCGCGCGTCGGAAGGCGCCAAACGCGTCGTCACGCGACTGGAGCTTCCCGCATGACGACTGACTCGCCAAATTTTACGGGAGGCGGATCAAACCACAATTTTCTAGGTAGCTCATGGACGAGACTTCACCACCTGACACTGGCCTAGACTCTCGCTCCTCCACTTTCACCAGCATCCGCCTCTGCTCGTGTCTTCTTGTTATGCCGTACCCTTTTGCCCTCGGCGGCACACTGCTCCGGGCGCAGCGGTCTGGTCTGTCGACGAGCTTCTGCCGGTACAAGTCCATCACGGCCGCCATCGAGAAGGGCAGATCATCAGGCCCCGGTCGCTTCTCCAGCGCTCGCCCGCGCACTCAGCTCAAAGACGACCGCCCACGCTTTTCATTCAGAGAAGACCGCCCACGCGCTACATTCGGGGGAGACGACTCGGCAGCGCGCCCCCGCCCCTCGCGGCCCTCGCGCAGCGGATCGTCAATTGGAGCCCGGCGCAGGCGCTGGGAAGACGAGGATGGGCCCCGCGCCCCGCGCCAGGAGAGCCAGGTCGACCGCCGCATACGAGAGGAGGACGCACGCTTCAGCCCCCGCTCGCCCGGCGCATCGGGGTCGCGCGCCACCCGTTCAGACCGTCGCAGCGCTCCCTCGGCGGATGCTCCTACGTTCCGCGACCGCAGTGACCGCAGCAATCGTGACCGCAACGACCACGACCGCGACCGCGACCGCAACGACCGTGACCGCAACGACGACCGCACCCGCACCCGCGACCGCGACAGCCGCTCCGACGAATTCCCCCGCCCCCTGCGCAAGACGGAACGCCGCCTTGAGTCACGTCTGAACAGGACCTCAGACGGCACACGAGACGCCCGCGACGACCCGCGCGACAGCAGAGATCGAGATGGGCCTTCGCGCGGGAGAAGCGCGCGTCCCGACCCGGGGCCCGATTCGCTGCCCTACACTACCGCCGCTTCAGACTTCATCTACGGCTACTCGAGCGTGCTGGCTGCCATCAAGGCCAATCGCCGCCAGTTCTACCGCCTGTACGTCAACCAGCGCGGCGTCACGCGAGACGTGGTCCTCGCCAGCGCAAAAGCTGCTAAGCTGCGCGACATCACGGTCCATGTTGGCGACGAGTACTCGCGTGCCATGGACAAGGCGAGTAGTGGTCGCCCTCACAATGTACGTTGCAAAATCTTCTCTACCGCACTTCCCACTCGACGAACGGCTTCCCCCACTTGCCAGCTCCAGCTAACTTGCATTAGGGCTTCATCCTCGAAGCATCTCCTCTCCCCGTCCCGCCCATCACCGAGCTTCTACCCGCCTCGAAAGAAACCTCCTCCTTCAGCGTAACCCTGGGCCAGCAATCCCTCGAAGACCGTAAAATCAACGGCACGCAAACCACGTACCCGTACCGCTCGGCCTCGTGGCGCCACCCGCTGATCCTGTACGTCGACGGCGTGCTCGACGAGGGCAACCTGGGCGCGATTGCGCGCTCGGCGTATGTCCTGGGCGTTGACGCCCTCGTGACGCCCAGCAGGCAGTCGGCGCCGTGGTCGCACATTGCGCTCAAGGCGTCGGCGGGCGCTGCCGAGGCGGTCCCCATCTTCAAAGTCGATGCGCCTGCGGAGTTTCTTGGGAAAAGCGCTCGTGCTGGTTGGCGCATCTACGCCAGTGACGCTGTCCCTGCTGCGCCAGCGACCTCTACTCCCCCCACTTTTCCTTCCCCCCCCTCTTCCTCCTCCTCCGAGTCAAACGCAGACGCAGATGCAGAAGCAGACCTAGCCGCTACCGCCACCACTTCCACCACCACTTCCACCACCACCCCACCAGCGCAACCCGACGCCCCCATCGCCGGCGTCGTCTACACATTCGCCCGCAGCCCGAAGCGCCTGCCAGCAGGCCACAGCCCTGTGTCGGAGCACCCTACGATCCTGATGATGGGTGCCGAGGGCAGCGGGCTGCGGACGAGTCTGCTGAACCTGGCGCACTACAAGGTCGGGATCCAGCAAGGGCGCGCGACGGACGAGGTCGGCGTCGATAGTCTGAATGTCAGTGTTGCGGCGTCGCTGCTGTGCTTTGAGGCGCTGAAGAGGCCCGTCGAGCGCGTGCGCGATGAGGCCGAGGTGTTGTTTTAGGTGGGGAGTTGGTTGTTTGGTTGGTTGGTTGGTCGGTCGGTTGGTCGAGGTGTCTGTACTATTATGTAAATGCCCTGTGGATATGATGAGAGCAGATGGCTCGATGCTTGAAGACTGAGGATGCTATTGGTGCTGCTTCGATGCTATTATTCGCTGTTTGCCATGACCATACCCGTAGTCCGTATCCATAACTATAACCCGTAATCATAACCGCAAGCAAAACCTAGAATCGTCATCAATGTAATGCGCGCTCAATGGCCAACCAGACAGTTACGCAAGATGAAGCAAAAAGACGATGGCGATGGTGGAACGCAAAGGCAGAGAGAGGCAGAAACTGGAACAGAAACAAGCCAGACGCAAACAGGTGCACGAGGACGAACAACAACAAACACATAACAGACAACCATCCATGTACACACGCCCAACCACCAGGAGCAGCAGAGGGTATCATATCGTCAGCGGAAACCGCGCCAGCGCACCAACCCCAAAAACCCTGTCGCCTGTGCAAAGACAAGGAAACCAACCAAGCGCAGGAAAAAAGAAAAAAAAAAGACGGACAGAAACAGACGAGAATGGTATAAGGTGCCTTTCCCATCCAGTAGCAAAACTCAGTAGCAAAACTACGCTCCCAGCGAGGATTCGAGTCTCGTATTATATAGTCGTCGTCATCGTCGTCGTCATCGTCGTGGTCTACCGCCGCGACTGCAGCGATATGCGGCTCTGCAAACTGGCAATGCTCATCATGTCCGGGTCGCGCTCTGGTGGCTCGTTCGAGTACTGGTATCCGACGCCCTTGTATCCATTGTCCCAGGCGGCGATGCGCGACAGCAATCTATTTCCCATTAACCCTGAACTTGTTGAATATGTTTTGCTTCGCGCGGGCTGGCTCACTGGTCGTCGGGCTCGATGCTCTCGTGCTCGGGAATCAGCTCGTATTCGCCTTCGATGGGCATGTAAATGGCCGAAAAGGCCATGCCGAGGGCGCTGAGGACGAGCAGGGTCCACGAGGTGGTGCAGAGGGTCCAAGAGGCGTCGAGGTGCCAGCCGGACCAGAAGCGCGTGTCGTGTTCGAAGACAAAGGCCTGGAGGTGAAGTGGTTAGACAGATGCGGGTGGTGGCGTGCAGTAGAGAGGGAGGACGTACGACAACGGCCATGCCTGCGCACTGGGTAAAGGCGCTGAAGATGAGCAGGGCGACGGCGACCATCCAGCCCTGTGCGCGGCGCTGGACGCCTCCAGCCATGATGACGACAAAGGAGACGAGGGTGCACAGCTCGATGACGACGCCGAAGGTGATGAGGAAGCCGACGGTGCGCCACATGTTGCAGAAGGATGAGTCCTTGACGCAGTCGGTGGTGCGCGGGAAGGGAACGCACTCGCCCGTGACGGCAGAGCAGCGGTTATGGAGGCCGTACGAGTATTCGCGCGAGCCATTCTGGGGGTGCATGTTAGGGAGAGTGGGAGAGTGGTAGGCGGCGGCGCGCAGGGGAGCATACCGGGCTGTAGCTGACCCATCGCGGCATGGCGATGCTCGCAATCGTCATGGCGGTGCCTGGGAGGAATTAGCCGCCATCATCACGACGGACATGGGTGGTCGAGACTGACATGCAACGGTGAGCAGCAAGCCCACGCCGTACACGATGCGGCGCGTCATGGTGGCGGCGGGACCAGTGTTGGTGGAGTCGAGAGGAGGAGAGGAGAGGAGGAGTTGCGGGGTTGGGGCGCGTTGGGGGTGGACGAGTCGAGGTGTCGGGCGGCTAGAGGCGAGAGTGGAGAGGAGAAGAGAGGCGAGGAGAGGATATGACACCAGGGCCAGACGCGACAAGCGGACAAAGAAAGGGAAGAAAAAGGAAGCAGAAAAGCTTGCCGGGGCAGACAGCGAGGCGGCGGCCTATCGAGGTCGAAGTGGTGATTGCGATCGCGATCACGATCTGATTCATGGGGCGTGTGCGTGCATCCTTGCCGCCTGCGTCTGCCTGCGCTGTCTGATATGACGACACTGCATATTGCAGAGTTGGTTAGGTTTCTACATATAACAACAATAATACCGCACGCCCCCAAACAGACACAACAAAGCCCGCACCGCGAGATCTAAGACTGCAAGACAGAGCAGCAGCCCGCAGCTGACCTGCCACCCTGCCACACTGCCCCCGCAGAGCAGCCTCACCAATGCCGGCACCGCAGACTCGTCCTGTCCTGTCTTGTCCTGTCCTGTCCTGTCCTGTGCCCCCATGTGCCGCCGTCATGCCGAACTACCCGCGCCCTGTATCACCATGTGCATGCTCAACACCATCCGGAGCCATCTCAGTCTGCATCTCCATTCCAGCGACCGAGTCATGTTGGCGCAGATGGCTGACGCGCGGCGCGTGGTTTTTGAAGTTCTAATTTTTTTCTTCACTGGCGCCATGCCGTGCCATGGTTTCTTTACGGCGCGTCTGGCTCGGCTGACTAAGTGGGCACATGACAACGATGATGGCGCGAACACGTGGGGCCTTGGCC
The DNA here is from genome assembly GCA_019775935.1 of Neoascochyta sp. HWLR27. Taxonomy (NCBI): domain Eukaryota; kingdom Fungi; phylum Ascomycota; class Dothideomycetes; order Pleosporales; family Didymellaceae; genus Neoascochyta; species Neoascochyta sp. HWLR27. The sequence goes on along the minus strand of WODD01000077.1, from coordinate 2,964 downwards.
TGCCTGGACCTTCTTGACGCTTGGACTCGACATGTTGACGCTGCTACCAACACAACAACTGAGAAGCAAAGTCAGAGTGAATGCGGTGAACGAGAGCGACATTTGTCGCCATCTGCTCCAATTCTTCGCAAATACCATCACAACCCCGGCGGCATGCACCGTTGATCCACATGCATCGCCGCGCTCATCTCACCGCTCATCCCCGCCGCTCCTGCCCGTCTGGGGCTGGTTGGCTCGTTGGCTCGTAGCCCGACGTTGCGATAAGGTGACGCCCCCACGCCGCCTCTGCTGACACCCTCCCCTCAGCACGGCACCACCCATCCTCACCTTTGCATGTACATTGTACCCAGGTACTCTACCTCCTTCCTGGCCACCTCTTCCCGCCGCTGCTCGACCTCCACCTCGACACACGACACCAACGCTTGTTCCCTTGTACCCGCCCCAGCTGTGTTTCCGTGACCACCGCTCCACCTCGACCTACATTCCACAGCCTCACATGCAAACTCAGAAATTAACTGCATGGTGACCTCCTCCATCTAAGATATGCAAGTGCTGCCATGCCGTCTCCTCTGCCCATATCCCCGCCGACCTCAGCACCACCACCACCACCACCACCACCACCACCATCAGCCCTATCTTCACCTACAACACACTGATAAGGCCCGCGCCACAGCTGCTGCCATTGGACCCTGACCTGCCCCACGCCTCCACGCAGGGGTCTGCAGCTGTTGAGAGCGGGGTACTTTGCCTTGCAGAGCGGGGTGCCAGCAACTGTCATGAGCAACATCTTATAGTTACTTACCTTTCCAGCTTAGCCACCTCTTGAAGATGCATGTGAGCCATATCAGAAGATACACTAGACTCGTCTCGAGTCCGTCTTATCGTGCTTAATGGCTGCCATGACAGAATAGCAAGGATGCATCCATCTACACTACAGTCTCTCATCTAGCACTGTCCTTTGTGTTGCCGACTTGTACCCAACTGCCAAGGTGGTACGTCCAAGTGAGTGTGGTGCTTATTGTGTCTATCATCCACATCATAACTCTACTGTCTGCAGTGTTGATAGAAGAGGCCCAGGCAATCCCATCAACCCATAGCGTGCACCGGGGTGACGAAATTCTTGAGACACATTGTATAATCGAGCCAGCCAATTTAAACAAAAATCATGTTACTAGTTAACTAGAAGGTATTCTACATCTTAAAGGACTAAGTGTGGGGTTTAACAAGAAAACGTTTACAAGGTACTCTATCTCTTAAGAAGCTATGTGTAGGGTTTGAACAAAAATCATGCAGGAGGTATTTGGTAACTTACTGAAGTGTCTCAAGAGTTTTGTCATCCCGGTGCGTGTGTGTCGTCTCCAATGCCAAGAACATTTGACTTTGTTGTAGATAGCTGGTAGGACATGGGATTTAACGGCCTAGACCCGGCAATACCATAGAAGAACGTGTCTAGGATCAATATTCCTAACGATCTATCAACAACCATTTCCTTAACATCTGACTTCGCTAGGACGACAGGTGACTTTCCAACTCAGCCCCGCTGCCATATACTCTCCTTTGCTCAAGCACCAGCATCTGCCAATGTTCAGGTTCAACCAAAAGTTTGCCTGTCAAGAGGTTATATAGACGAGGAGAAGATAGTGGGGAATTAGGTCCCACAGAGCGGCAGGGACAACACAGTGTAGCTACGTTCAGCCACAAATGCCCTTGTTTCCACGCGGCGCTCAAGAATGGGCCCCAGTTGCAATGTCGATATATTCGAATCTATGATATTTCTCGTAGAAGTATTTAACCAGACGGACTAGGAACTGCGCCGATCTGAACCATTAATCCAAAGATATCAGGTTGTCCCCGTTCCTCTACAATCTTGTTGTCTTTGAAATAGTAAATGTTGATAGCTGTCATACAAATCGCGTTTCCCGATGCTGGAAAGCCTAGAAAAGAACCTTGGTGCGTGCCACGCGTTTCGAAACGTGCGACTATCTTATCGCCTTCGCATACGGTTTCTTGCAATGTCCATTGTATGTCCGGGAATGCGCTGCGCATCATCCCGAGAATTTGAAGGTAGCCGTCCAGTCCTTTGAGAGGCTCGCCACCAAATGGAACATGAAAAACGGCAGACTCTGATATGACCTCCTTGCCGATATTGGAGTCACCTGAATTGATGAACTCTGTAAATCGATGCAAGTTTAGTAGATGATTTTGAGCCATGATCTGCAATAGAAGAACAGTTAGAGATAGTAACAGCTTGTAGACTTTTACAGTATCGTACTTTATTCTGGACCAATTGGGCTGTAGGTTGGAGCTGACTTTTTGCGATACAACAGGGTTTTTTTGCCTGGACACACAGGAAGGGGGACTGTTTTTTTATACAAGCTGGATCAAATCGGGGTCGGTCTAATCAGGGCCGACCAGAACGTCCAGTTATTTCTCGAGGAGGCAGGAAGAGAGTAGTTCCGTAGGCACGGCCGTCTTATGACGCATAAACATTACAAATTCATTACATATACATCACAAATCCATTATAAATTAGCATGATGTTGCAACTAGACCTAGGGCCCGTTTACTTTCCCCGACAACTCCGATCCGATCATGGGAAAATCGGACTGATCGGATGAGTTGAGCCGAAATCGTAGGGGGTGTTTACTCTTAAATTGGCGGATACAAGTTTTAGCTGCATAAACTCCTGACGACCCATGTCTACCTACCATGCACAGTTCGAATGATTAGATGGTAGAAAATCAGAATCAATTTTTTGGAAGAAGGTGTTGGACCACTTTTGATACGATCTGACCAATGATCGAACACACGTGACTGTATTATAGCCCCTTTAGGCACTAGCTCTATCACTTCTAGATATTATACCCTTAGAAAAAAACACGACAACAGCGAGAATCTCAGTTTTTGGAATCAACACAGTTTATCGCACGGACACGTCCGATTTAGACGCCAATTGACTAGCCA
>WODD01000076.1:871261-881506 GCA_019775935.1 Neoascochyta sp. HWLR27 | reverse complement strand
CCCCCCCCCCTCGTACCGTAGGAAGTGACACAAGGCACCTGCTGCTTGTGCACAAGGGAGCGGACGCGAGCAGGTTTTACGCCCGGGTATGACTGCGAGCAATACCCGAGGAGCGAGGGGTAACGGTCGTCTCCGCTTCGAAAGACCACGCATCTCGGTCTGCACGGCCTCGAATAGCATAGCTACTTCTGCAGGGTGCTTTGTCGTCGTGCAAGGGGTGTTGTGGGACACGTTGCGTACGCCTACTGCACTTCACTGCTCGAGCGTTCTGGAGCCAGACTGAAATGGCTGCGTCGAGGTTGCATGTTTAGTTGGACTGCTGTTGGATATATATAGAGAACGCCCTATGATTACACGATGTGACTTTGATGGTTCTTTTGAGAAATCAAGTGAAGGGCAACACAGGCTGAGAATTTAGTGGGTGTTCGCGCGTGTGATTGACAACTTGATCTTTTCACGCCACGCGCATGACTTGAAGGCATCTGGTCCACGGTTCAAACCGCGTTGTAAGAACTCAGAAGTTATTTTTTCATGATTACGCGGCGTATTGCCGTTTATATAGATTTAGCAACTGGCTTTGAAAGGCAACAGACCATATCTACTTCCTTGCCATTACATTCTCTTGAACAAGTGCAATCACTTTTCATCTCAATTCCCTTCTCATTAGACAATAATTATCCCTCTCCCATGGTCCACTCCGCAGTTGCGATAATGTAGTATATCGGTTTTTACCCTCCAATCGCTTAGACGTCGACGTGAGGAACAGAGGTGGTGTTGTTGACGCCGTTCGCACCCGTAGCGTTCATGGCACCTGTGGGATGCACGTTGCTCGCGGGGCCATCGGGGTGGAGCCTCTGCTTCTCGTGCACGACAGCATCACCATCGTAATCCTTGATAGCGAGGCCGAGGCGAGCAGGGTCGATACCCCTGTGGCCGAAGATCAGGAGCGCGCCGAAGCAGGGCTTGGCCAGGAAGTCGAGCACACCGTAGAAAACGGCTTCCGAGTCGGGTGAAATGACGTTGCCACCCTCGCAGAGACCCCATGCAATAGGGTACAGGATCCACAGGAAAGCAGTCAGGCTACCGCACATGAAGAATGCGCGCTTGACATCGGCACCGTAGTGACCGGCATGACGGCGAGATTCCCAGATGAGCTGGTATACGATGTAAACGAGGGCGAAGCAGCCTGGGTCTGTTAGATGAGTTGATATGAGAGGAGTAGAGAAACACACCAAAGACAAAGTATGCCCACTTGTAACGGCTAGCAACGAGGGCACCGACGAGACCGGTGATAATCATGATTTCGTCGACGAGCAGAGTCCAGAGGATCGTAGGCCAGGGCATGCCAGCTGTGAGCATCAAGTCGAGCAGCAGCAGTGGCGTAGTGATGACCCAGTCGATGTAGCGGACGTAGTAGATGGAGCGGTTTACACCGCGCACGACAGGGTTGCTGCGCTGGTACTCGACGGGGATGGGTGTGAAGCCCAGGTTAGAACCCATGGTGAAGTAAGCAATGCAGGCAACGAAGACGACAGCAGCGGTGATGTAGTGGAAGACACGGTCGCGGCGGTTCTTGCGGAAGGCAAGTCCCAGGAAGGCGAAGCCAGCGACGCCCATGGCGGCGCAAATGGCGAAGTAGAAATCTGAGCCATGGGTGGTGATGGCAATCTTCGGAGCGTCAGACAAGATAGGGTCATGTGTATAGGCAGTCAACTTACGTCGGCAGTGCGGCCGTTCACCGTGTTGGTGTTGTAGTTGAGTACATTGTTTCTCGCGACGAGGTTTGCGGACGCCATTTTGGGTACAGTGGCACGACTAACAGCAGATGGAGATTCAGTAGCGGATGGACTGGCGGAGCGGTACATGCACTCCCATATATCTATCTGCTCGCATATTGAGCATCTCATGACGCAACGCTGCGATGACGTGGTTATGAACAAGGGCGGCCCGAAAAACTTTATATGTCCATGTCATGACACCGAATATGATTCCCGGAGGCAGCCGGTCAAGGGCATGAGCAGGAGAGGCGGGAATATCGTGCAACCTATCGTGCGGCCTGTCGCGCGATGGTCACAACACTGCTCAGCGTCATGGAACCGGTAGCGCGCAAAGCGACTGGACTGCGAGTAGAGTGATCTCCAATCAGGCGCGATCGGCGGCGTCGGATCGGTGAGTTGTGAACGACGAGGGCGAGCCACAGACTAGCCTGGGCAAAGCTTTGTTACCCGGCAGGCGTCTGGCCAAAAGCTTGGTTGGACATCACCCGCGCCCGTCATGTGAGAGCTGTTTGCTTCCTCAACGCACCCATATTTTCTCTCGTCTCTGCAAGTTTTGGTTGAGACTAGTCTACGTCAAGTCCGCCTTGCAGCAACGTTCCTCGTCGTACGTGACGACCCGCCGCAGTGGATTTTACATATAGGTACTTGGAGAGATTGTGCTACCTGTGCAGGCTCATATTGCGGGGTTTGTCTCATCACACACCAATCGAGGCGTGCACCTCGCAATCCTTGTCTTTTTATCAAATGGCTCACCTTACGCTTTGTCTCGGTCATCAAAATGGCTCACTTCTGGCAGACAGTTGGATATCAATGGCTGTAGTCTTGTTGGGACCCATGCAGCCTGTCATGTATTATGCATTAGTTTGTTTCGTAAGCAACCCTTGTGCGTACTTCACCAAGTCCGCAGTGCTCTTATCCCATGTATGCAAGCAGCTTCTGCTTGGCAGTGTTCCACCTCCCAACATCGTCCGCATCCGACAGACTCCGCACCTTTTCCACTCCCCTCTGCGACTTGATTTGCTCCTCCGTGAACCAATTCCCGTGGAGACCATACGGCACCCGGGTTGGCAGCTGCACCTTGCAAACAACTCGGTCCATGGTCTTTGCATCCAGAACCCACAGCTCACTCTTGGCCTCCTTGCCGCACTCGCCCTCGCTATTCAGCTGGTTTTCATCGAATACATAGAAAAGGAGGTAGCCGTCTGCCTCAGAGAGTGCTGTGCCTTCGCTGGAACGGGTCTTGTTGGGCGTGCGTGGTACAAATCTGGCTTCTTGGGCGTAATGCTTTGGTGGAAGCCGGAAGGCTTTGATCGGGTCGTTTGGGTCTTCCGACGCAAGAACCTGTGCAAGAGTTCGATTGTCCACACAGCCCGTGATCGGCTCGGGAGGTGCTTTCTCTGCCTGGGCAAGGAGCGCCTCAACGTCATATCTCACCAGAATATCAATCTTGGTCGCTTTGCCAAGTGCCGATCCAAACGACTCATCCGCCGTGCTGCAGCCATAGATATATCGTGCACGCTCCATGTCGGTCAAAGGCGAAACTGTCGGGAACTCAACAGGTATGCTTGAGAGTGCGAACTGGTGTGTGATGGTGTTGGTCGCTGCATCTAGGGAAAATCGGTAGTAGTACAATCGGCATTGCTCTTCGTCGTCGATAGAGACTGGTACGCTCGCAGATACTCCAAACGGATTTGCTCCACTCTTGCGGGTGGCTGGGCCTCGTTGTGTCAGCAGAGGAGAAGTCTCGCAATCCGGCTCCTTTTCAAGGTCGAGATGCTCGTCGTCGCCGTCGTATTTTGCGAAAAAGGACATTGGCTTTTCTTGTTTCGTTTTCTTGCGACTTGGGTGCGGCGGGGGGATGATATTGCCAGCACTGAAGACAACAGATGCGGATGTTAGGCGGCAGGCCAGGAGATTGACAGCCACGACCCCGCCCGCGAAGTCGTATTCATCCCATGTGTTGGCTGTGTGGAAGATGCAGCATCCGCTCGTCTCAAACCAGCGTACGGCTTCTGGGTGGCGTCGAGGAAAGACACCGAAGCGGGAGGGCCAATCTGGCTCGTAGGCAACAACAGGTTTGTTCTTGGCAAGGTTCAATGGGGTGAGCGTAAGCGGCAAGTCGAGAATGACGGTGTGGTGTCTTGAGACGCCAAAGTCGTGCATGAGCTTTCCGCCAGAGCTTCCTGGGACAGCGGCATTGACAATCTTTTGTTGTTTCTCAGATGGAGTTGAGTCGTTCGATGAGCTTCCTGTGGCTGGTATCAAGGAATACTGCACGTATGGCGGAGCAAAGCTGCAGTGGAAGAGAACCAGCTCGCCAGATTCTTGGTCGACTTTGGGGTGTCCGGTAGTCCATTCACGCATCCAACTCAACGGCCCTGTACCACCGAGTGTGGGGCCTTGCTCGTCTTGAGTATCCTCGAGCTTCGGTTCGCCTTCTGCAGAGTTTCCGTCGAACCAGCCGACCGTCTCCAGCCCAGGTAGTGTGACTCGCATAGGCGGCCCGCTCTCACAGGCTGCCAAGGCGCGCGCGTCATGGAATAGGACGCTGGTATTGGCAACACTGATCCTTTTGATGGTTGTGCCAGACCTCGACAGATGCGACAGCAGCACTATAAAGACAGTGCGCATGATCCTCCAAACGATCCAGAACAAGCTGGCCACCGGGCTTACCAACGTGGCAATGCTTGGCAGAATGGGTGTTTGCAGCGTGCTGCTTTCAACACTAGCCATGTACACATCGGTGAGGATGAACTGGTTCACAAAGTGAGCGGTTGCTTTGTGGTTATCGGTGGGTGCGCGTTCGAACCAGACGCCGGTGAGCATGCCATCGCCGTCGAACCAGTGGGCTTCGCGGCCAAGGTCGGAATTGGTGTTTGGATTGCCGCCGTTCCTGACATACATGCCGCCATGCAGCTCTTCGGGCAAGTCACCCGTCCAGGAAATGGGTGTTGGACGCCATGTCTTGTCGACCGGGGCAAAGTTGCCGGCTAGGTAGCTGTGTGGTCGTTAGGTAGACGTGAGCAGGGGATTACGAGGAACACGTACGGATGTTTTGATAACGGCTTCTGGCCTTCTCCCGTGGGAGACATGTTAGGCAGCGGGGATCGAGGCGCATTGGAATCGTGGGTGTGCAGCGTCAAGGGCCGTCTGTATTATCAGCGCAGGTCAATCGTGCCGTAAACATGTGATACTCGGCATGGCTGCTGCACGCCTGCGTATCAAGCATGGCGTGACGTTCATGGCATTTCCCCCGGCAGAAACAGGCACAGCATGATGCGATGATGACCGAGGCGGCCGTCCAAATCGATGATGTCAGGCGGAAGCTTGATCTCGGCGCTAAACCACATGCAGCACATCAACTTTGGCAACGGCTGCCGCGGACCTCAACAACGGAGTCGTTCCAATGACCAACCCGCGTCGTGCCGGTGCCTGACGCTCGGCTTAGTGTCTCCTTGCATTGCGGTCTGTGTGAATGTGAACTGTACACGCTCATCTCCTGCGGCGCCATCATGGGCTTCGACTACGCGCGTGTGTATGTGATCGACCGCTGCTCGAACTTTGGAAATTTGGACTGATGGGGAGAGGCTAGCCACGTTATCTACACAATACCGCCGGCTCTAGGATTAACGCTGCTGTATCGTCCGCTCCTCACCAAGCTCGATGTCTACAAGATCGTCTTCCTCATCACGGTACGGACGCAGGCCGCTGTCGCGGGGTAGCACTGACACTCATAGGTTGCCGTCACCTCGACCATTCCCTGGGACTCGTACCTCATTCGCACTGGCATCTGGAGCTACCCCAGCCATGTCATTGTCGGCCCGACGCTGTTCGACATTCCCCTCGAGGAGGTCTTCTTCTTTGTCGTGCAAACGTACACAACCACGCTGCTGTACCTGATCCTGAGCCTGCCCACCGCCCAGCCCACCTACCTGCGCGCCAAACACCTCAAGCGATGGGCCGTCTGGAGGACCACCGGCCAGCTGGCCATCTTGGCAACAATTGCATGGGGGTGGTGGCTTGTTCTGGAGAATACTACAGGCGCATACACTGGCCTGATTCTTGTCTGGGCCGGGCCGTTCCTCCTGCTGCTGTGGTAAGACGATCAGCTGTTGCAGAAACCAGACAACAATCTGACCGAGCGCAGGACTCTTGCGTACCAGTTCATCCTTGAGCTTCCCCTGAGCAACACACTCCTGCCCATTGCTCTTCCCACACTCTACCTCTGGGTCGTCGACACGCTTGCTTTGCGCCGAGGAACGTGGGTCATTGCGACCGGAACAAAGTTCAACATACATCTGTGGGAAGGGTTAGACATTGAGGAAGCTCTGTTCTTCCTGGTCACCAACATGATGATTGTCCTAGGTCAGATAGCGTTCGACAATGCTCTCGCTGTGCTGTACGCGTTCCCAACGCTATTTCCAGACCCTCCAACGCTACCATCCCCGGCGCTTTTGATACGCGCCCTATGCGTCGCGCCCTCGGATTATGATTTGGATCGCCTTACAGGTCTTCGAGAAGCTGTACAACGCCTGAAACGAAAGAGCCGGAGTTTCTACCTCGCATCCTCGACGTTCCAGGGCCCTCTTCGAATGGATCTGATGCTCCTGTATTCGTTCTGTCGCGTTGCTGATGACTTAGTCGACAATGCTTCTACAGCTGAGGAGGCCAGGGAGTGGATAGCCAAGCTGCACAAGTTCCTGGGTCTTGTGTACAATGGCAAGGAGCCCCGTTCTTCAGTTACGACGTATGTCCGTGAAGAATTCCCGTCTGACACACAATCTGCTCTTCTCCAACTCCCTGCGAACAAACTGTCACGGGGGCCACTCCAAGATTTACTACGTGGATTTGAAATGGACCTCGCTTTTAACTCGGCACCCCCAATTGAGAGTGAGAAAGACTTGGAACTGTATTCGGAACGAGTCGCAGGCACTGTAGCCCAGATGTGCATAGAGCTGATCTTCCGCATTTACTCAACGAACACGACACCCGACGAGCAGCGGGATATCCTCGACGCTGGCAACCGCATGGGCGTTGCGCTTCAATACGTCAACATTGCGCGCGACATTGCGGTGGATGCGAAGATAGGGCGCGTGTACCTCCCTTTGAAGTGGCTGGCGGAAGCAGGCATGACCTACGATGAGGTCTTGGAGAACTCTGGTGATCCCCGAGTAGAGGACCTTCGTAGCCGTCTACTCGATGATGCCTTTGCGTTATACGGGGGATCCAAAGAGGCTATTTCGAAGCTGCCGCGCGCCGCCAGCGGGCCGATTCGCGTCGCAGTTGAGAGCTACATGGAGATTGGGAGAACGCTGAGACGGGGCGGGTATGTTGTCAAGACAGGGCGGGCGACTGTGCCGGCTTGGAAAAGAATTGCCGTGGCGTGGAAGACGCTCAACAGCTGAGTGGTGTTGATGATGTGGGTAGGACGTGTGCGCAGGTGATACCCTTTGATACAATCATCGCAAATGAGCAACTGCAGTATAGACGTTCGTAATGTTGGATTTGCAGCTGAGTTTCTTTATACCAATAGCCACATCTAATCAACTTCTCACCATTCATGATGACCTTCTCAGTTCGACCTTCACGGCAAGTGCAAAGCACGTGCCACACGCTCGACCTCACGTCAGGCGCAGCACGACTACCTCCCAACTCCACTTCAACACAATGTCCAACAGCCGCCTCCTGGACCCAGTCGACGCCTTCTTCGGGCCTGCGGCAATGGCCCAGAAGCGGCGCGACCGCGCTCGCAGCAGCAGCCGGCGCGCAAAAGGGCACTACAAGAAGCTCCTGTGGTTCAAGCAGCCGTGTACGTCTCCCCCGTGACATGGGCAAGTCTCGTCGCAGTTCTCCTAACGCCACGCGCAGTCCCCGACAACTACACGGACGAAAAGACGTTCCTGGACCATCTGCAGCGCAACCCGCGGCTGCAGCCGTACGAGTTCTGGTCGCTCATGGCCGACTCGACCGTCATCGTGCAGCACCTGGCGTCGGTCGCGCTCTTCTGCTGCTGCTTCGTCGCCATCATCCAGGGCAACGTGTCGCCGGTGGCGGTGGTTGGGTGTGCGAGCTTGTGCACCGTCGGAGCGTGGGTGCTGTGGGACCGCTGGATGGGCTTGGACGTCGATGCTGCGGCGGCGGCGGCGGCGGACGGGGATGCGGTGGCGCGGCTGGGCATCTCGCGGTATCAGCAGCGGCTTGCGACGGCCAAGTCGGCTGTGCTGATTTATGCCGCGCTGTTGGGGCTGAGTCCTATCTTGAAGAGCTTGACGAGGAGCACGTCGAGTGATTCGATTTGGGCGCTCAGTACGTGGTTGCTGATGATGAATGTGGCTTTTTTCGATTATGGGAGTGCGTCAGGGGCACGGTATGGTCTTGTCTATCTCTATATGTCTACGTCCATGTATGAAACTCCGTTCGCTAATGATGCAGCAGGCTTCCAGCTTCCATCTCAACCAACTCGGCAATGATGGCGTCTGCAGTGCTCGCCTCGCGACTGCCATCGACGACGCACGTCTTCTCGTTGACTCTCTTCTCCATCGAAATCTTCGGGCTGTTTCCCATTTTTCGCCGGGAGCTGCGTGTACGGTCGTGGCGCGGCCATCTTGCGCTCACGCTCGTGCTGGTCGTCACAGCGTGGGGCGGCGTGTTTGTGACGTTGACTGGCGGAGGCCGAGGCGCGTTTGTGGCGGGTGTGGTTCTTGGGAGCTTCTTCACCTTTGTGTGCATGGGTATATGCAGCTGGTGGCTGATTGGACTGCAGAAGTACAAGAACGAAATTCACGGGCCGTGGGATCCCGCGCGGCCCATTATTCGGCGGCGCTGGGATTGAGGCCCTTTGTTGTTGGCTCTGTAACGTCCGAGTCGCGGTTTTGGTATCCAAACCACGTGCATGAGCCGTTCTCGGGCCACGGGTCGGTATGCGTCTTCCTGAGAGACGGGCCAGCCCATGTGGCGTCTACGTGTTGGAGGAGGTGGGCCTTGGACACGACCTCGAGCTGCAGCTTCCCCTCATTGCGCGTCCAGCGCACAATCTTGGAGTTGTCGGCGGCATCGACAGTCGACCACATGCGGGGAATCAAATCGTCGAAGCCAACGTCGTCACCCCCGACGTAGTGCAGAGGCGAGAAAGGGGCGCGCTTGGCCATTCCAGAGCCCTTGCTCGCACCAGTGACGATAACGCGGTCCAGGCCTTCGACCTTGGCCAACATGTTCCTCAGCAAGTTCCACAGCTCGAGTCGCGACAGAGCGATTGCGGGCCAGGACTCGAAGTTGAAGCGCAGACAGGTGAGGCCTGGAGCGTCGACGCGCAGGGAACCCAGAGACTCTGCCCAAGTATCGTTGGCCCACGACAGGTAGTGGATCCAGTCGCGGGCACGCGCCGGGTGGGCGGGGTGTACATTGCGGACGTCGATCTCGATATCGGTGATGCAGGTCTTGGGGACGGGGTCGAGCGAGTGGAGGAAGGAGTGCAGGTGGTGGACGGAGGAGAAGCGGAATCTGTTGTTGGCGAACAAGGGCCGCCTGTCGATTTCGCTGTAGAGTCGCCTACAAGTCAGGAGCAGGGCGAAGCCGCCGTGTGTGTAGGTGGGAGCGCTGGATGGGGTCGAGGGGACGGCCGGGTCGACGAAGGTGGTGTCTGAGGCAAAGCACGAGGCGAAGATGAGGTGCTTGATCTCGGCGGGGAGCTGGACCAGGGGTGATTGAGGTTGGAGGTTTTGTGGGGGCGCGACCGGGGACGACATTGTGGAGGTCAGTGTGGAGGTCATTGTGGAGGCGGAAGCGGCGGAGGCGGAGGCGGAGTTGAGAGGAGACAGTGGAGCAGCATGCGGGAGGGAGGGCAGTTCCTATATACGTGCCATGTCGACACGAGTGCCCGAGTCGAGTCCATCATCTCTGGGATGACCCAGCGTGGAGTCTTCTCAGCAGGATAGTGGCGCGGGCCTAGTGGGCTCAGCCGTCAGCCTCTTCGGCTAGGAACGAAAAGCATTTGCTAGTGAAACGAGAAGGAAACGGGCAGAGGGCTGGAGCGTGCGGCTGAAAGAGCAGCGATTCGACCGAGTTGGGCGCGCGACGAGCATTTTTTTTGGCGGACAGTGACTACACGTCGACTACGGCGGGCGGTGAAGGCATTGCGCCGATAAGGGTCCGGGGTCGGCCGTCACGTGATGGTTATCCGCCGAGGAATTGTGGGCTCGCCGGCATGACGCGACTCGACCAGCGTCTTCAAGTGCAAGCGCGCCGAGCGATCGCGGAGAGTCATGTACATCGGTTGCCGGGTTTCCATTTATTTGTTTGTTGGTGTTGGTGTTGGTGTCTCGACGCGCCTGGGTGTTGTACTGCATCCTCCGATAACGAACCACACGCGGGCACAGCCGACAAGCGAGCGGCAACCAACCGACACGGACGCGCCCCGCTACATTTTCTCCACAGTGTAGTTAGACGTGGGACGCGCGCGCGAGCCTCT
>WODD01000076.1:822589-868512 GCA_019775935.1 Neoascochyta sp. HWLR27 | reverse complement strand
ATTCCTCTATTCCATCGTAGAGGGAAGCTATGAGGGTAGACGGCAGCAAAATGCGCTAGCCCCTATCGGGCGTAGCACCTAGACCTGCCTGCCGACTAACTGGCATAGGTTCGATTCTTGGGGTCCCAACACTTGCTCAGTCCATCTTATTCTGAATCACTCCAACTATCCACACCTGCCCAGCCTGGTCCTGGGTCGTATTAAAAAAAAGGAATACGTTATCAGCTGAGGGCACAATCAAACAGGAGCACCAATCCCTCCCGCGGTACCTGTCAACTACTCTCTCCCCTTCTATCTACAATCCACCAAGTTCCTGTTCATCCACACATCGACGGCGGGTCCTGCCGATAGCTACCGCTCGTGGTGTTGACTGCCTCCAGGGACTAGCGTGTTTACTTACCCACCGCTTAGCTATACTCGGACACGCGGCTGCGGAAATTCCCCGCACACTCAAAGGTTACTCTTCTTGCTCGAGGGCTTTCTCAACAACGAAAGCAGTAAGCAGGATTTTAAATGGGCCAAAAGAAAGATCTGCTTCTTCTTTACAGTCTTGTATGCTTTTCTCTGGTTTTTATCTATACTCGATGCTGTACTACTGCGGGTAAGAGAGTGAGTTGTTGGTGTCCCTCAACATCTTGGTGCTTTGGTGTGCGGGGAATTTTCGCAGTTGCGTGTCAGATAATGCTCGCGCTTTTCAACGCACAAACCTTACCCTCACCAATCCATTCATGTCAAGATACTCCCCAATTGCACCATCCGGTATCTTCTCCACCTGGCATACTTCGCTCAATTGAGTGTTGCCGCGCACACCAAGTGGGCCCGGCGTCTATCCATGTACCCTTCGTGTCACTGCATCGCGTTTCCGCCCCCACGATGTCTCCGATAGCTCCACCTCAAGAAAACAGCGTAGGGGGTTGTCTCTCTCAAAAGCCATGGCGTCGCCAGCTCCCGGCTTCGATAAGCCAGATCCTCAATTCCCTCCGCCATGCGTCTCCTCAACACGTCCACGTTCGAGCTCCACTCGCGCGAGCAGGAGTTCTTCAAGAGCCAGGGCTATGCTATCCTCTCGCATCGCTGGGTCGGTGCAGAAATCACGTTCGACACGCTCCAGCGGCACCTCCCTGATTTGAAGAGAACGGAAGCAAAGTACATGAAGTCGCCTCAATTGAGTAAAATCCGCGGCGCCTGTGAGACGGCGCGCCAATTGGGGTTCGTCTGGCTATGGATCGACAATTGCTGCATTAACAAGGCGTCGCAAACAGAACTGTCTGAGTCCATCAACTCCATGTTCAGGTGGTACCGCGATGCGCAAGTCTGCATCACATATCTTTCCGACGTCAAATTCGACGCGAGATCGGGTGGAAAATCCTCCAACATATTCCAGAAAACAAACACGCCCCAGCAGCCGTCCGAATGGTTCTTCCGCGGCTGGACACTCCAGGAGCTCCTGGCCCCGCGTAAAATGTACTTCTACGACTCAACCTGGACGTACGTGGGCACAAAAGACTCACTCGCCTCGGAAATCGAGCACATCACAGGCATCTCCTCAGCATACCTTACCAACACCATGCCCTTCCGTGACGCCTGCATCGCGACCAAAATGAGCTGGATGGCAGGCCGCCAGACAACGCGCGAAGAAGACATTGCATACAGCATGCTCGGCATTTTTGGCGTCTTCTTGGATCCGCTATACAGCGAGGGCAAGAATGCTTTCATGCGCCTGCAGCAACTTCTCCAGTCCACCGTCAAAGACGAGTCCCTCTACGCGTGGAATATGCCAGACGCGTCTGCCACGCGATCCTTCAGCATTGGACGTAACCCCGAGACAACCTGGGGCCCCGGCGAGTGGGGCCTACTCGCGCCCACGCCCGACTGGTTCAGCGGATGCAGAAACATGACGCTCGACGGGAGGCCGCAGATCGCGCGTACAGTGGACTCGTTTGTGCCGACGCAGGACGGCGTGCGCATGGAAGTCTTGCTCTCCCCGTCGGAGCGCAGGCGTCTGAAGGGGGCGACGGCAGCCGGCTTCACGCTTGTCCTTAGTTTCCCCGCCGTCTTCTACGCACGCAGCCTGAGCAGCGTCAACGACGGCGAGGTGTTTCCGCTGAACTGCTGGACGCGGGCCGCCGACGGGAAAATGGCCGCCGTCTGTATTCGGCTGGGGGTTTTGCCTTCGAGTAAGGCCATGGCGCATAGGTTCAAGAGGGTGGACTGTGAGGAGCGCATACTCTCGACAAAGTATACCGCTACTTCGTCGTACCCGGGGCGCCCTGGGGTTATGTTGCAGCCGAAGATTCGGTATGATGATTGAGGTGTTTTAGGGAGTGTGGAGAGGGGATGGCGGGAGGAATTTGTTGTTTCGTTTGGATTTGGATGTAAATACCCTGTGAGGCTGTGCTCGATACTTGATACCACCCACGATGGGGCTGGATTTGGACGGATATGTGATGGTACATAAATATACATCGTTGTTGGTTGACTACACTCTATCCTAGCGCCGCCTAATACGGCGTTCTATAAGGAGAAATGCGCGGTATCTACTACATCCTCGTCTTTGGCCTCGTACACAGGCGCCGAAAGGCATGGTTTGGGGGTCAGGGGGGCGTACTGTCTATCTGCTTCCTCTTCCTATCAGTTCTTAGTTCTCAGTTCTAAATACCACACCCATCCCACACACCCTCTGCGTCGTTCTACTCCCGGGCAGGGCAACGCGCGTGTGGATCGGATACGATAGATTTATTTGCCGTATCCTAATGGTAGAAGCTCCAAGTCAGATCAAACCAGCTCCTGTCGAGTCGGGTCCAGTCAGTTCAAGTCAGCGTCTTTGACCTCGCCTCGCATTTTATTTCAGTCGCAAAAATAACACGGCGCGGCTAAACGGATTCTGCGCACTTTTCAGGTGCGGGATAGGATGGTGAGGTCGTGCGTAAGATATCAAATCCAGCATGTGATGTGATGTGATGTCTAGTTCACCCGGCACCCCGCACTTCCGCATATGTAGGTACGTGGTGTCGGTAGACGGGTCTACCCGCCGCTAGGTACGACCTTGTTTGATAAATACCTTTTGCTCTCCCGCTTAATTTTGCATTGTTTCGTTCGAATTGTTAGATGGTTTCTGTCACTCGACTCCAATAAGACGGGATAATCGAGATTAAGACAGCGTTTCACTGAGATCGACGAGCGAGAGCAACGACGCCTGCACTGGTTTCGTTCGTGTAGTTGGACAGGATCTTAGCTGAACGATTGATCTCCATCTTCTCAACTCTCTTTGTTGAATCTTGAGGCGTTCACGGTGCGGAATCACACTGGCATACGTAACATACATACACACAGCGACTAACACTACCCAGATACCCACCACTCCACGCACCACTCCCCCACCAAAATGACGACGCCCCCCTCCCCACCCGCCCCCGCCCACGCCCACCCAACAACGACACGCATCCTAACCGCGTCCCACGCCTGCGCAATCGACCTCTCGATCCTCCCCTTCACGCCCACCGCCCTCTCCTCCATCGCCGCCCTCTCCCTGCCCCCTCCGACCCCCCTCCGACCCCTCGACTTCACCTCCGCAACGCGCATCGACACACATACGCACCCAATCCCACCGTGGTTTCGGCTCCTCTCGCCCACCGCAGCAGGCCGCCCAACGCCAGAATGGACGCCCGCCGCGCACCTGGCGTTCATGGCCTCACATGACATAACGCGCAGCGTCCTGAGCGTGTCGACGCCGCAAGCGAATGCGTTTCTCGACGAACTCGACGGCGCTGTGCGGCGCGCCAAGACGGTTGCGCTCGCGAGACTGCTGAATGAGTACGTTGCCGAGGTGTGCAGGGTGTGGCCGCAGCGGTTTGTGTTCCTCGCTGTGCTGCCGCTGCCGTACGTGGATGATGCGGTGGCCGAGGCGCGGTATGCGCTCGAGGAGCTCGGGGCCGTGGGCGTCGCGGTGATGAGTAACCACGAGGGCGTGTATCCCGGGGCGGAGTTTGGTGCGTTGTGGGAGTTTCTCTCGTCGCGCTCCCAGTCTACCTCCAGCGCCGAAAATGCAGAAGAGAACCAAGTCATCTTCATCCACCCAACGGACCCCGTAATCCGCCTCCCAAACGGCACCTTCCACCCCTCAAACCCCTCCCCTCTACGTTCCGGCCTCGGCGAATTCTACTTCGAAACAGCCCGCGCCCTAAGCGTCCTCACCTCCTCAGGTACCCTGACCGCCTACCCGAACCTACACTACCGTGTCTCCCACGGCGCAGGCGCCTTCCCTGACATCCACACGCGCTTCCTGCTCTCCCTCTCCCCCGCGGACGCCGCCGCGGCGAGAAAAGCGTACAGAGAGCGCCTGTGGTATGACTCGGCGGGACCCGTCTGGCCGGGCCAGATTCGCGGGGTTTTGGACGGGTTGGGGGTCGGCGTCGAGCAGTGCGTTTTCGGGACGGATTGGCCGTATGGAGTAGGGTTTTGGGATGTTGGAGAGAATATTGACGGGTTGGTAAGGGCGGAGGGGTTGGCGGAGGGGGAGAGGGAGGGGGTTGAGGGCGGGAATGCGCAAAGGCTTTGGGGGGGACGGGTGTAAGGCGGGAGGGGGAGGGAGGGGGGGAGGGTGGTGGTTGGGTAGGAAGTACCAGGACGAAGTACCAGTACGGATTACCAGTACGAGTTACGGAGTCTGCTTGCGACGTCCACTCCTCGTCTCGCAGCCGTGCCGTCGTGCACGACATGTCGGCTCCCCGCCCATCCACCCATCCACCCCCCACACCACATCACGTCACGCGCAGCAGCACCCGAATTGAGCCAGAAAAGACATTGATTCTCGCTAACTAGACAGATTCATCTCTGCACACGCAGTACAGCACCAGGAGGAGGGCGATGACGGCCATGGGGTGGGTATCTCAACGCCGGGGCTTCCAGCGCCAAACAGACCGCGCCGGTGGAAATGCGGACAACAGATATATACAGACAATGTAGAAAGAAGATGCAACAAGAAAAAACAGCGCCATAGATGCTCAAAACACCGTCTAGCCAGGACAAAGGGAAGCGGTAGACGGCATAAGCTGGCCATTAGGTACATCAGCCTGCCTGGTGTGAAACGAATAAAATCAGTCCGTTCTGACAACCAAGGCAGCGTCTTAACCGATTGAAAGCTGTTCCAAACAGGGCAAGCTGAGTTACAAAATGGCCAGATTATGCGGTAGTGTGGTCGGGACAGTAGGGAATGGGTATGCACAGGAGGCTAGGCAAAGTCACTGCACTACAGCACCAAGCGCGCGGCCAGCGCTTCGTCGCGCGCCTCGTCGCAAAACGGCAGCTTCAGGTGCAGTTGGCCCGTCGCGTCCAGCTTGGGTGCCAGCAGCGCCGTGGGCGACGGCGGCCCCGACGACGAGACGCCAATCTCCATGTCGGCGTCGGAGGCGGACGGGGCCAGGTCGTAGCCAAAGGTGATGGAGGTGATGGAGTTTTCGCTGACGCCGCGGGCAGGCGAGGCCGGGCGCAGGAGCGCCGTCTTGTTGACGACGGCCTTGTCGACGACGGCCTTGTCGGTCGTGGTGGCGGCGCCCGCGGAGATGGTGGTGGTGACGGTGCTGGTGATGGTGCTGGTGATGGAGGGAAGCGAGCTGGTGCTCTGCTTGGGGCTGGGCTTCCTCTTGGGAAAGCCGTGGGCGTCGTAGCGCGGCGGGTGGGGCGTGTAGTCGACGAGGGCATGCTCCTTTGCGTTGATGCGCAGGCGGCGGCCGTCGGAGAAGACGACGTCGCTGACGCGGGGCGAGGTTGCGAGGAGAATGGGGGCACAGCGGCGGCGGTATCGGCGGACCTGCGAGGGGGTGGGCGCGATGGTGGGGTTGAGCTTGGGGTCAGACGATGCGGCCACGGCGGCATCGTCGTCGTCGGCGTCGACGTCGTCACGTGACGAGATGCGTGCCAGGTCGCTGGGCGGGGCGCGCGTGGGGAACCGCACGTCTTCCGGGTCAAAGTCGTCAGCCTCGGGCTCAGCGGGGACGGGTGCGTGGGCCGCGTCAGGGCCGCGTGCGCTGGCAGCGAGGTGAGGGTACATGTGAGCAATAATACGCTCCTGCTCGGCAATGACGCGGCGGCCGGCCTCGAGGCTCGACAGGTCGTCGAGGTTGTCGGCGAGACGGACGCGGTCGAGGACGCGCTGGCGGCGGTTGCGGCGGGGCAGGCTGCGGTAGCGGGGCTCGCTGCGGTCGTCGAGGGGCGGGCTGATGTC
Organism: Neoascochyta sp. HWLR27; assembly: GCA_019775935.1. Taxonomy (NCBI): domain Eukaryota; kingdom Fungi; phylum Ascomycota; class Dothideomycetes; order Pleosporales; family Didymellaceae; genus Neoascochyta; species Neoascochyta sp. HWLR27. Next base: position 862,289 of record WODD01000076.1, on the reverse strand, counting down.
GATGGCGGCGCACAGGGCCTCGACCCACGACAGGCTCGACTCGTGGGTGGGGGCGCACAGCAGCAGCTGCTCCGTCTCGAGGCGCAGGCGGAGGGCGTGCTCGCGGATGGGCTCGAAGAGGTGGGGGTCCGACTCGTAGAGCTTCTGGCGGGCCGAGACGGGGACGAGGTGGGCAAAGGGCGACTTTGGGGTGAGGGGCGTCTTGCGGAAGTCTGCGGCGAGGCCGACCTCTGCGTGCTGCAGCGAGTACGAGGTGACGAGGCGGCCGGGGGTGGGCAGCTTGTTGCGGCTCAGGAGGCCCGGCTGCTTGATGCGGTGGATGTTGATTTGGGTGCCGCGCAGGACGACGTAGGCGTCCCACCAGTCGCGGCAGCCCGAGACCTGGAAGGGGGAGAGGAGCTCATAGCGGACGCCGAGGATGCCGCTGAGCTCGACCGAGCACGAGTAGGGGGGAGGGTTGGCGGTTGCGCGCTCGGCCGCGGCTTCGGCGCGGGCTTTTTGGTTGAGATGGCGGAGGGTGGCGGGGTCTGTGGCGGCGGCGTACGAGGGTGGGTGACCGAGGGGGAGCTGGCTGTGGGTGTGGAAGGTGTTGTGGTAGCCGTAAGTGTGCTGGACGGGGGCGGTGCGGCTGGCGGAGCGGGACGGGTGGTCGCGGGTAGTCGGTGTCGGGGCGGTCGGGGGTGTCGGGGGAGTGTCGGCGGCCATGTCGGCGTGGTGGTGGTGGTGGATAGTGTCCATGTGTGGGCAGGTGGAGCGAGGAAAAATAATTTTGAATCAAAGGAAAAAAGATCTGCGTCAAGCAGGCGAGGAGAGGAAGCAAAGCACAAGGCGAGACGGAGGAAGGAGCGGAAGTAGGGAAGCGGACTATGGGGGGTGTTATGCAGGCGGCGGATAAGAATAAGAATAAGCGCAGCGCAAACGGACGTGCTGGCGGTGAGAGGTCGTGTGGCGGCCGGAGTGCATGCGGTCCGTGTCCGTGTGCAGAGTCGACACCGAGCAGAGGCGGAGGGACCGAGACGGAGAGAGAGAGAGGGAGCGAGCGAGCGAGGGAGACGTGTGGTAATAATGCAAGCGAGTAATTACTGTGGCGGTTGACGATATGACGGCGCAAATGGCGGCGGTGATGATGGGGGACGGATAAATGGCAGCGCGTCGAGGGGATCTCTGCGAGGTCTGGGCGTGAAACAAGGCGGGCAAGGTGCAAGGAGCCTGCGGCGTGGGCGTGGGTGAGGGTGAGGGTGAGGGTGAGGGTGAGGGAGATGAGCTGAGACGGGACGAGAAGCGGGAGGGTATTTATCGGCTGTAGAAGAAGAGGAGTGCATTGAAGGATTGGATTGATTGTGTGGTTGAGTGAAGTGTCAGGCGTCAAGTCAGGCGTCAGGCGAGTGTCTAGACGGTCTGTCGGCGGACGCGCGCGAGCAGAGGCGGCGAACGATTGCAGGGGCTGAAAGATCAAACTAAGGCAATCGCATCTACTTTGGCCCTGAGCCGGCGGTTCCAGATCGCCGTCCATCCCTGCACTCTCCACTTTGGACTTTGGCCTCTTCCTCACATGCACAAGCGCGCTGGGCCGGTCGGGTCGTATGGTCGCCTGGTCTGCTGCAGTGTTGGCGTGTTGGTGTGTCGGCGTGTTGGTGTGCTGGGCTGCTGCTCCTTCCTGTTCCTTCGTCCGCTCCTTCCCGCCCTTGCTGTATTGTATTGTATTACTCACCCTCACCCCATTCACCTCACTCACCTCACTCCCCCATTCACCCCCATCAATACATCACATCCCCAGGCAATAGATACAGCCAGAGCATAATCCTCCTCCTCTAGCCCTTTCCAGCCTCACACCCACAACAAGCAATTCACCACCCTTCCTTCTCACCCCTCCTCGACTCGCCTCGCCCTCGTCCGTCTCGTCTCCCAACAAATAACAGCCCCACCGTCAGCCACCACCCCTTCCACCATCCTCCTCCACCGCCCTACGAGCTGCGCCGTCCATACGGCTCAAACGGAAACAGCACCGCAATGCCCGCCATGACCACGTACAGCGCCGCACAGATGTAGATCGGCACTGGCGTCGATGTCTATTCTCCGCGTTAGCCATTGACCACCACCACCACCACCACCACCTCGACTCACATCAGCAACCGTCGCAATCACCGCGCTCAGAATCCCCATGATCCGGTTCCACCCAATCGCAATCCCATTCCCCGTGCCCCGGTGCGCGCTCGGCAGGACCTCGGGCGTGTACCCGTACAGCGTGCTGTAGTAGATGTTGAGGCAGAAGTTGATGACGCACGTAAACACAATATTCTGCGTCGCCGTCTTCACCTGCGTGTACGCAAAGAAAAACGCCATCGTCACCAGCGCCCCCACCACCATCGTGTACCGCCGCCCCAGCCTCGTGCTGCACATCCACCCCGCCAGCACCGGTCCCCAGATGCCGCTGAAGTTGGCCAGCGTGTAGTTGCGCCACGTGTAGTACGGCGACGGCTCGCCAAACGCCGCTCCACGCGACTCGAGGTATGCCGGCAGGAACACGTTGTACAGCGGGTACGCCAGCCCAATGAGCGTCCAGCTCAGCCAGATGAGCGCCGTGCTCGTTCCGATGCGCCGCGTCGCGAACAGCCCCTGGAGGTGCATTCCCACCTCGCCCACCCCCCACTTGCTGTGCCCGCGGCTGGCCCGCGTCGACACGCTGCCGCACGCCTCGAGCCGCTCCACCGTCAGCCCGCACGGCCGCTTGTACTTGGCCGCAATCTCCTGCAGCGTCGCCACGCACTCTGCGTCGCGGCCCTCGCCCACGAGGAACTTGGGCGTCTCCTTGAGCCGGATCACTGTCACGCGCGCCACCGACATGACAAACACCAGCGCCCCCGACGCGTACCACACGTACCGCCACCCCTGGTTGTTGGCACGCGTGCACGGCGCCGCGTCGGGGAACAGGGCCGGGTTGCGGCAGCTAAAGTTGGGGATAAACGCCCACGCGAAGACGCCCGCGATGAGCTGCCCGATGCCTGGTGTCGTTAGCCTGCACTACTCTTGACGACGACAAACACTACACAACAAAACTCACCCCACCACGCCGCCATCAGCGTCAGCATCCACTGCCGGCCGCTCGGCAAGTATTCCAAAAACACGGCCGTGTCGAGCACGAGGTTGCCGCCCGCGCCGAAGCTGCTCAGGCACACAAACAGCCCCAGCACCTCCCAGTTGGGGCTTGCGCCCGCGACAATGGCAAACACGGAGCACAGGAACAGCGAGCAGTTGAAGGCCGTCTTGCGCCCGATGACGTCGGCCCCGATGCCCCAGAACAGCGCCCCCACGAGCATGCCAACGTAGGCGGCAATGGTGAGCCCGTTGGCGTAGGAGGGCTTGAATTCGAGGGCCGCCTGTCCGGCGATGATGGATTGGATGAGGAGGATGAGCGAGTCGACTGCGTAGCTGGAGACGTGAGCCGAGTGAGCGCAGCGAACGTAGCAAGCGTATCGAACATGGCGAACAGAGGGGAACAACGAGGAACAAATCGTAGCAAAAGACAAAAAAAATCGAAAACGCACCCGAACCCATTCAGCACAAACAGTCGCCACTGGTATCTCGTGAAGCCAATCTCGTCGATTGCCTGTTGTCCGTCAGCCGTATTCCCTCTCCCACCCCCCATCCCTTCTCAGCAATACAAAAAAAAAAGAAAACATACATCATTCACCAACCCCATCTTCGCACCCAGCACAGGATCCGTGTGCTCCTGCGCCAGCAAATCTCTCTTGCCGCCGCGTATCGACATGGAAGACGACGCGGCGTCGGCTTCATCGTGGCCCCGAGAGGGGACTGTTGTGGTCCCCGCTTCGACGTCCGGCGGGTGTGAGGTTAATTTTTTTTCGGGACTTTTGGCGTCCATTTTGTGAGTGTTGGTGGAGGGGAGGTGAGGGGAGAGGGGAGTGGGTTGGTTGGTAGATCAGACAAGATTCGACACAGACGTGAACGTAGACGTGAACCCAACGTATCCAGTCACAACCAGCCCAAAGCCGTTCAGATCTTCGTATCGTATCTCGTTCTCGTCGCGATGTAAAGTTTCGTGCGTTTTCCCCCTCGTCGCAACGTCGTCTCGTCTCGTTTAGGTAGCCCCCTCAAGGCACAACGCAAGCCACGACGCAAGCGGCCTCGTCCCTTTCTTCTGCCCTTTTTTCTTCTTCTCTTTCTGCTTCCTGCTTCGCTTGCCGTTTGTTCGTTCGGAACTGGGGAATGAAGGCCGTATCCGTCTGCTGCGAACGTCGTCGTCGTCGTCGTGTGTAGTTTACCGTGACGTGTCGTGTCGTCGCTTGCCAACCGCAAAGCAAAAGTCAGGCTGACCTGAACAGGAACGAAGAACGAAAAGAAACGGAATAAACCCGGTTCTTGGTTGGATCCTTGGTCCCGGTCTTAACCAGTCCCAGTCCAACCCCAGTCTAACCCCAGTCCCCAGCCCAGGTACCTCTCTATCTAGGTATCTAATCTGCTATCTGACGTCGTACCACTACCCATCCAACCAACCAACCAACCACTTCATTCACTTCACCGACTAGCCAATCGACCAACGACGCACCCGCACCCCACGCTCGTGCTACCGCTACCGCCCACTCAGCCCCAGCCCCAGACCCGACCAACGACCCAACAAACGAACCAACCGCGTCCACGGCCCCAGACACGCCCCCTCTCCTTCCCCTCGTGCGTCCCCTCGCTTACGAACTACCTGCCTACGTGCTTGAGACGCGACGCGACTTGGTGGGCGGATGCGCCTGCGTGGGGGGTGATTGGCTGCGTTGCTGTGTTGCTTCGTTGCTCGAGGGCTGGCTGGTGATTGGGTGGTGATTGGCGCTGGTGATTGGGTGGGCTGGGGTGCCGTGCGGGGTTGGACGGGTGGGGGTGAGTTGGTGAGTTGGGTGAGTAGGTAAGTTGGGTAGGCTGGATAAGTTGGTGAGGAGTAAGGTAGAGTTGAGTAGGGTGAGTCTAGTAGAGGCTGGATGAGACAAGTCTTGATCGTGTAGAGTCATGTTGTGTTGAGTCAAGTTATACCGAGTCAGGTTGAGTCGTGTCAGGTAACAGGACAGATGGTGCATGGAGCATGGAGCATGTACAGTGCGTGTATTGTACTGTTTGTTGTTATGTAACTAGTTATATGTTGTTGTGTATGTAGTTATAATGCACTGCAATCAACGCAGTCCCATCCATCCATCCATCTATCTACCTACTACTATGACTACCACAGACTGCCTGCTCCAGCAGCACCATCCTGTCCTCTTCCCCACCCCGCAACGCCTAATAAAACCACAAACATCCCGCACACAAACACAAGCCCACCCGCTCGAGACGCCCGCTGAAGAACCGAAATGCAAACCATGATGCTTTTGTTGCCACCTACGCCGGCGTGTGCTCCTCTGTGCTCGCAATCGCGTCGTCGGCCGACGCATCGGCAGACGCCGCATACGACACGGGCGTCGGCACGATACGTCGCTTCTTCGTCTCCCGCCCCTCGTCTGCCTCGGGCTGCGATTGCAGCTCGCGCTTCTTGCTGCCAGACGCCCCTTCGGCCTGCTCCGACTCGCTCCGCTCGCTCTCCCGCCGCCCAATGGCGCCGAGCCCGGGGATGCCGCTGACCGAACTGCCTGCGCTGTGCGTGCTGCCTTGCCCGTGAGCGGGCGTGAGCGGCGGTGTCCACATCGGGACAGGGCCCGAGTTGGCGGCCGCCAGACTCGGCACCGAAGACATGGCGGGCGTCGGTGCGTTCATGTTGCTGGCGTCGCCGGCGCCTGGAGCAAACGACGACGCTGTGGCTACGCTCGAGACCGAGTTGCTCCTTGTTGGGCTGCCAGGACGTGCAGGCACAAACGAACTCGGCGACGCAGGGAAGCCGGCAGAAGGCTGGCGCTGCATGGGGGCGGGGGTTGGTGTGGACCCTGTCATGCTCGTTCCTGTAGGTGTAGGCGTGGGCGTAGAGTGGTTCGACTGTGCAGCGCCGATGTTGATCGCAGCAGGAATTTGTCGAGTGTTGGCCAGCGGCCCGGTGTACTTCTCGCCCAGCTCTCCAGCTGCAAACGTTATCGACGAGCAGAACCCATCAGACGAAGTCATGAGCAGCGTCGCGCCGTCGCTGGACCTGGTACAGTTAGTAATGCATCATGTGATCAGAAACGACTACTTACCAGGTAATGTCGGTAAACGTAGCAAAGTGCAGGTTGCTCACGATGCATAACGGCTTTTGCTGTTGCGTATCGTAAACGTGAATGGCGTCTTGAGTGGCAACTGCATATACCATTCGGTAGCCGAGACTGAAGGATGATGGGGGTCCCGGTGGTGGGCCGGCCGCCTCGCCATCAGCCGGTTTGGGTGATGCGGCCGACACACTCGGCGAGGGCGATGGGGCGCTCAGGGGTGGGGGGTCCATGGACGAGTGCGATGTGGGTGGCTTGGAGGGAATGACGGGCTCAGGCAGCGAAAGCATCTGGTCCTCCATTGATGTGTCGATTGTGATTTGCTTCGTCTGCTGGCCGTTCTGGCGCAGGGTGTAGTATACCGGCGAGCAGCGCACAGCCACCGAAGGCTTCTTGTGGCCGGGCAGAAACGCGACCGGGGGCTTGTTGAGCCCTGCTCGTGTGTAGATGTACACCGTGTTGGTGATGTCTTCGGTCGGCTTTCCTGCGTCACTCAGCGACGGATGCGTCATCTTGTACTGGCCGGCAGGCGTGAAGAGCAGGCTTCCGTCCGGGGCAAACGTCAGCCGCCTGAAGAAGGAGGTGAGTGTCTCGTTGAAGTAGATGGGCGCGTTCCGCACACCGAGGGTGCCGATGCTGCCGATGCTGGGAGAGTTGGGCATGACGGCAGGCAGCGGCATCGACGGCGCTGGCGAGGCAGACCGACGCATCGACGGCGACGACACGGCACCGGACATGGCGCCGAACGACGAGCGGCGGCTGTGCGATGTGGGCGGCGGGTGCATGGCGGGCAGGGCGAGCGACTGTGGAGTACCAGGCATCGAGGGCACCGGCGAGCCGATGGACGCGGCGGACTCGGCTGCAAACGATGCTCTGGCGCCAAAGTCGGGCGGGGCAGGGCTGTTGGACGAGATGCGTCGAGCAGGCAGGTCCATCCTGGCGACTTTGCTGTGTTGTGCGAGGGAGAACTGGCCGTCCTTTGTCTTCAATGTGTAGATGTGGACCGACCTGTCCGACGACTGCGTTGCAATGAACTCATTCAGCGGATCCCATGCCACGCCCTGGACGTAGTGGTTGTGCTCGGCAATCTGGCGCACGACGCTTCCTGGGGTCATTGAGCAGCTGTGCGGTTGGAGGTTGGGTGGGTGGGGGGCGTACCTGTCTGGGCGTTGTAGATGCGGGCGACATTGTCCATGCTGCCGGTGATGAAGAAGACGCCGTCGGGTGACCAGGCCAGGTCGTAGATTTCCGAGCCAGCCGAGCGGCACATGGTGCGGACACGCCATGTCTCCTTGTCCTCGAGGCCTTCCTCAAAGTTGTGCGTGCTCTGGTTCTCGGCGGGCACCCACAGCAGCACGTTGCCGTCGTCGCCGGCGCTGGCGAGCATTTCCCCTGCACAAGTCGGTCAGTAGAGGGCAGGTGTGGATGTAGAGGCGGGCGGTACGCACCCCGGGGACACCATCGGACGACGTTGACGGCTTGTGTGTGCTTGACGAGTGTGGAGAGGTACGTTACTTTGCGGTCTTCGCCGTTGCTGTCGACCTTCCAGAGCTGCGTGCATGCGTCAGCGGCGGCTGGAGCCAGCAGAAAAAGCAGCACGACTTACCCGCACATTGTTGTCGCCGCCACCCGTGGCCAGACGCCCCTTGCCGTGGGGCTCGAAGTGGGCCGAGTATATGGGGGCATTCTCGTTGTGCCAGGACACGAGCAGCGGAGCAGCCTTCATGGCGTCTGGCAGCACTCGGAGCTGGCGGTCAACGCAGCGAGGCGGAGGATGGGCGGGTGGATGGAAGAGGGTCGAGGCGTGATGTGTGTGCAGCTCGGGGTGAGGTGGTGAGGTGAGGTGGTGGGCGAGGTGGTGGGCGAGGTGAGCGGCGAGCTGAGGAGAGGGTACGAGGAGGACGCGGTACGAGGTGTTTAGTAGTCGAGCAGCTCGGCGGGTGGGTGTGGGTGTGGGTGCGGGTGCAGGAGGGCGGGTTGCAAACAAAGCTCAGGAGAGCTCGCATTCGACACAGTCGACGGCGCAGGCAGAGATTCGAGGCGGAAGGGCAGCCGGCTATGGCTATGGGCAATTGATGGCATCCATGTCCCAGTGGGCGTTCCAGTCCCACTCTCCCAGTCCCAGTCCAGTCCCACTCGCACTCCCTCCCACTCTTCCCTCCCACTCGCACTTGCAGCCCTCGCCCCGGCACGCGCCAGAGCTTAGCTCAATCGGGCCTGTTAATCAGTTTCACCGCACGCAGCCAGACGTCGGCCGCCCTCAGCCAACGCCAACGCCATCGCCATGTCGACGAGGAGCCCATTATTGGCCTGCTGCTGCTGCCATCCCCTCCCGGCTAAGACTGGGCTGAGCCGCCATGCACTCGCATAGCGCGAACCTTACGCCAACTATTCGATTCGACGTGACGTGACGTGACCGAGTTGGTGTCGGTCCGCGCTGGGCTGCACATGGTGCACGCTGCACTCTGGCTGCCGCTCAAACACCGACGAGATTCATCAATAGTTACTGAACGATACAGGACATCAGCCTGTCGACGCTCATGCTGCACGAGATGACGTAGACGCCCTTTGCACAGCTCCAACCCGCGATGCTTGACCAGCCCGACGCCAACATGTAGCCTCCAACACCACCACCACCCACCCGCCCACAACAGCCACAATGGACGACCCCACGCGCCTCGACACCGAAATCTCCCTGCTCACCGCAATGTACCCGGACCAAGCAACCTACACCACGACCTCGCGCGAGCTAAAATACACCTCACCCGCCGGCGTGCTCGTCCTGCGCCTACCGCCTCACTACCCCTCTTCCCCCTCGCTCCCAGACGTGATATCCGCCGCAGACACGACCAAGAATGACCTGCGCGCCGCAACGACCGCAGCCGTGCACGCGCTGGCCCTGCCAGCAGGCGAGGAATCCCTAGACGCCATCATCTCCGCCTTCGACAGCGTAGCCGAGTCGTCGACCACCTCAGCACACACACCACGCGCCCCCCTCACCCCCGCCTCCCCGACCGCAGCCGCGCAAAAAACAGTCATAATCTGGCTCCACCACCTGCTTAACACCAACAAGCGCAAACTGGCGCTGACCCCGGGCCCCGACGTCGCCGGCCTGACCAAGCCCGGCTACCCCGGCGTCCTCGTGTACAGCGGGCCCGCCGCCGCCGTCGCGCAGCACGTCGATGCGCTCAGGAGCCAGAACTGGGCCGCGTTTCAGGTCCGCTACGACGAGCCGCGGGCGTGGGTGTTTGCGCATGGGCGCGGCGTCAGGGAGGTCGAGAGTATGGCCGAGGTCGTCAAGGGGATCGAGGTCGGGGGCGACGGCGACGGCGACGGCGACGGGAGTAAAGGGCAGCGGGGCGAGTTTTTGAGGGCCGTGGGGATCAAGTGAGTTTGTGTGGGTAGTTAGCTGTATATAGACGATATTTTACCTACTTCACAAAAATCAAACGACTGGAACGGAAATAAATTTATCGAAAGCTACACACAATGGAGGCGCCTATTCGTTACCGCCAAGGCCTAAATAAACAAGAGCCGAAAGCTCCCTGGTCCCCCAACCCTTTTTTTGCATCACCCCTGACCCGACATTGATTTCTCATTGAAGCATCATTCATGTCTAATGGAAAATCACACTCCACCTCAGCCTCCACCTCTCTAAGCTCCACGCCTGAAGGCGCCAGGCCTGTACTTGCCGTCACTGGCACCACCCGCAGGGGGAGGGGGACGCTCGCCCTCGGGCGCCGCCGAGCCCTCGGCCGCGCTGCGACGAGATTGCCAGCTGCCACCAGCGGCAGGCGACGGCTTGCGTTCGACATCAGCGAAGCGGCCACGGCCAGGAGCCTCGTAACGGCTGCCACCAGTAGCAGGAGACTCGACGCGGGCGGGGGGCTCGCGGCCGCTGCCGGACGCCTCGCGCTCGCGCCATCCTCCACCTCCACCACCCGCGCGCATGGCAGGGGGCACGTAGCCGGACCGCTTGGGGGCCTCGGCCTCCACAGGGGGAGAGGCAGCGGCAGGAGCAGCAGGAGACGCGACGCGGACCGGGGCAGGACCGCCGGCAGCCGCCGCAGCCGCTGCAGCGGCCTCACGCTCGCGCCACGAAGGCTTGCCGCCTGCAAGGGCAAGGCGGGGCGGGCCCCTGGACTCGGGCTCGGGCTCGCGAGAGATGGTGCGGTCGGCAAAGCTGGGGCGCTCGGCGGTGAATCCGCCAGTCTTCTTTGCGGCCCGCCTGGCCTCGGCCTCCTCCTCGCGCTCGCGCTGCTTGCGAGCAATCTCGTCGAGTGCCCTGGTGCTTGTTAGTACGTGACTGGCCATGGTACAAGGTAATACTGACTTCCTCTCCTCGTCCCTCTTGGCCTTCTCCTCAAGCATCCTCGCGCGCCTCTCCTCGTCGGCCTTGGCCTTGGCCTCGGCCTCGGCGGCCTCGCGCTCCTCCTCTTCCCTCTGGCGGCGCTCAGCCTCCTCACGCTCCTTCTTCTCCCTGGCGAAACGCTCCTTGACTTCTCTGACACGTGCGGCCTTCTTGTTCTCAAGCTCCTTCTGTGCAATCTTCTGGCGCTTCTCAAACTCAGCCTTGCGGTTCTGCTTGACGGTGGTGACAAAGTTGGCGTAGACGGGTACGAGTCGCGACAGGCGGTGCTTGAGGGCAACGTCCTCCTTGTGCTTCTCCTCTGCTTCGCGCAGCTCCTCGGCCTTGGCCTTCTCGTAGGCTGCCTCGTCCTCCTTCATCTGCCTCTCGTAGTCGGCCTTGAGGTGCTTGATCTCCTCCTTGCGGTAAGCACGCTCCAGGTGGTCGATCCTCTTGCCAGAGATGCGGAGCTGCTCGGCGAGCAGGTCCTTCTCCTTCTCGAGAGCCTGCAGCTTGAGGATACGAATCCTTGTCGAGTCGAGATCCTCAATGTTCTCGGGCAGGTCAATGTCGACCTTGGTGGTCTGCTTCAGCTCCTTAAGCTGCTTCTCAATCTCCTCACGCTGGATGCGCTGCTGCTCCTGCTTGATGCGCTGCTCAGCACGGAGGCGCTGCTCCTCGGCGAGACGGCGAGTCTCCTCCTCCTTCAGCTGCTGCTGGCGGATCATCTTCTTGGTCTGCTCCTCGTTCTCCTTGGCCTGGAGAGCCTTGAGGGCAGCCTCCTTCTTCTGCGAGATGATGTCGCGGCGGGCCAGAGTTTCTTGGTGCTCCTGCTCAGCACCGTCCTTGGCGCGAGCGAGAGCAGCTTCCTTGAGCTTGAGGCGCTCGCTGTTGAATGCCGGGTCGACGTATTGGCAGGTGACGAAGAGAGACTTGGCGAGACGAGTGAGCTGGGATCGGACAATCTCAGCCGGGGTGCTCTGCAGACGCTGAACGGAGCGGGTCTCGGTCTCTGCCGAGCCAGCACCAGAGCCAGCGTGCATAGCCTTGGCGGAGGAGAATACATCCGAGTCGAAGGTGAGCACGCCAGTGGCGTGGTCGATGCGGATGGCAAGATCGCCCTTCTTGCAGCCGTTCATGATGAACTTCTCAATTGTGGCGCTGCTGACCTGGAAGGGCTCGGGGAACTGGGCGAGGTTGAGGACAAACTTGATCTCCACAGAGTCGTAGACCTGGGACAGCTGCTGGAACAGGCGGGTGAGAATGACCTGCTGGAGCGGGCCAACGTACTTCTTCATCTCCTCGTCGGCACCGATCTGGGCAAGAATGGGGGAGATCTTCTTGCAGATGGAGAGAGGGTGGAAGTCGACCTCGAGGATGTTGTACAGGTCGCGGATCTCGGGGCGGGCACGCTTGAGGAGACCCTTGCTGAGGGCGTCCTTGAACAGAATGGCACGGGTAGGTGCCTGGGACATGCCGAGCAGGTTGGTGAGGCGCGAGTTCTTGTTGTTCTTGGCCGCATCAACGTCGACCAGGGCACCGCGGGAGCGAGATGTGCTGATGACGGGGATGGAGAGGGCCGAGAGGAGAACAAACGACGCAGCCTTGGTCATCTCAGCCTCGGTGATGGCCGGGTTGTCCTTCTTCAGGCCCTGGCCGGAGGCAACGGCAGCAGCGGACTGGCGGAGAAGGTTGTAGTAGCGGCTCCAGGCAGCGGCGTGGAAGAGGTAGTTCTCGCTGACCAAAAAGATGCGGGTAAGTTTCTCGAAGTAGTTGGCCATCATGACGTTCTTGGCGGGGCGCTTGCTCAGGCTGAGGAGGGTGTGGATGTCCTCAACGCTGCGGAAAGCCTCCTGCCACAGCTCGAGCTCGACGGCGACGTTGAGCTGCTGGAAGCGGGTGTCCAGGTGGCGCTGCAGGGTGTCGGGGTCGGAGAGGTTGATGGCGTGCATCTGGGAGGAGAACTTGGCAGCATTCTGCAGGTGGTTGCGGAGCAGCTCGCACAGGCGGCGGAACTCGGTCTTGCGGGCGTACTTGGAGCAGAACTGGAAGGCCTGGTGGGCGGTCGACTGGTACATCATCTCCAGGCGGGCGTTGTTCTTGAAGATGTCGAGCACGGTGCGGTACGTCTCCCACAGGAACTTGAGCCATGGCGTAACGATGGCGCGGTCAGTGCGGTCGCGCGACTGCTCACCGGAGACGGTGGACAGCAAAATCGACTCGGGCGTCTCCGAGGCCTCGAGATCCTCGATATTCTGGGCAGAGGTAGTCGTCTCGAGCGACGACTGGACCTCGTCGGCCTTGGCCTGGGCCTCGGTGACCTTTTGCTCGGCGAGTTCGATGAAGCGCTTGAAGACGAGCTGGGGCGTGTTAGCCACAGAGTGAGGGGGGCAGGATAGGGGGCAGGGTAGGCAGGGTGCGGGGGCCGTACTTCGATGGTGCCGACGTTTGTGTTCTGCGCAGTGTTCTTGTACTGGTAGAGACCGTCCTTGGCGAGCTTGCCCTTTCGCAGATCAACACACAGCTCGACGAACAGGATCATCACCGGCTCGAGCGAGGCGATGGGGCTGTTGCGGGTGCGCTTGGAGGTGACATGCTCGTGGAGAAGCTGCAGGGCGGCCTGCTGCTGTTGGACTCCGATGAGTTCTTGGGCGCGTTTGCTGCGGCGGCGTTAGCAGGCGACGGGCGGCCGGCGCGCGGGGGGCATGTACAGAGTATTCTCAGGCTTGCTGTGCGGGGGCGGCGCCATGTTGGGCGGCTGTGGATCGAGTATCGAGGATCCGAGTCGCGGGAGGGTGGGTGAAGCAGCGCGGCGACTTGGCCGTGGGGTGCTTGGTGCAAAGTTTCGTGGTGTTGCTAATTAAGCGAGCACTCACCCCCGCCGCGTGGAGACGGACAGTCACGTTACGAACAAGGCAGGCACCTTGTATATCGTCGTGGAATGACTGAATATATTTATGGACGGTAAATGTTCCACATCTCGTCGAGTTTGACACCATACACTGCAGTCCTCTGAAGGGGGCAGTGTCGCGACCAGTCGCCCATTTCACGGCTGCAGCTGGGTTATCGAGGAGCTAAACCCATTGCGACCCGCGAGCCAAACAAGACAAGGGGCAGGCCATCCGCAATCTCCCTCCTTCGTCGCCTCCTAACCTCTCTCCAAACCACAACCTCCGCTCCTCCACACCCACCCAACACCCGCCGCTCCGTCCATCGCCGCCGCACACGCTGCGCGGAAGGCTCACCTAGCCGCCCCTCCGCTCCTTTTCACCATTCCTTAGTACGCCCACGCCCGCCCACGCCCACAGCCACGCACACGCCGCCCGCGTAGGCACGTCGCACACGTCGACCTCCCCACCCGTCGCACCTAATACCAACCGCGCATCGACGCCTTCTCTTTGACGATACCCCCTTACGCGCACCATGTCTGTCATGATGGCTGCTGCGCCCTACGAGATCCGGACCGGCGGCGATGGCAAGAGCAAGAAGCAGAGTATGGCTGAGCTCAAGCTGCGCCGTCTCACCGAGCTGAACCAGCGTCTGCGCGAGGACCTCGAGCGCCGCAGGATACCCGTGTCAGAGGCCGCTCTCGAGTAGGCTCCCCGCCCTGTTTGGTGTTGACGGCGGGACACGATTGGCTGACCAGTGCACGCAGCCTCATTGCCTTCACCGACAAGGAACCCAAGGACTGGATGGTTCCTTCACGATGGGGAACGGTAAGTCACGCTGGACAGACGGCTACGCACGGCATGGACAGGCAGCTAACGACACGACGTAGATTGACAAGCGCGAGGACCCGTACGCTCCTCAGCAAAGTAATGGGTGCTGCATCGTAATGTAAATGGGAGGGACGGGCGAAGGATGCAGCCGATGATGTTACAGTTTCGGCGTTTGTGCGGGCCATTGTTTACGGCAGTGTGTTTCTTTTCATCTTGGTTCTGGTTGTGGTCATAATACCCACGGTGCGCCGCAGTCCGGGGAGCTGGAAACGGAACCGACCATGTACTTTTTTCAGCAAAGTGTAAATTACGGACGAGCACACTGGCTGCCCCTCAGTTTGCAGCGCAGTGGAGGGATTGCAGAGTTGTCGCGGCCGGCCCTTTTACATAGCCGGCAATCTCAGAATATGAGACGCACGCAGTTTCTCCCCACGCCCTTGTGGCACGATGCAATGTGACAGACGGCAGCGGTGGGGATACAAGGAAGGCAAAAGTACGAGTGAGAAGTAGCTGGTTATTGATATTGACATTTTGAAGGCGCGCCGCACCACCCTTCTGGCTGGAGCTGCGTGTGGACGGAGGAGGGCGCTGAATCGGGAAGGTCAGGAAGGGCGAGCCGAGATGAAGAGGGCGCGGGTGCTCATTGACCCCCACTTTTCTAGAGGCAGAGGCCTGGGAAAAAAAGGGCTTGGGCGGCAGCGCGACCGCGAGCCATGTCACACGCAGCCGCGGAGTGGGTGGCGGGGCCACGAGGCCTGTCAGCGCCAGCCTGCCTGGCCACAGGGAGGGGAGTAATAGTATGCTGCAGAGCATCCATCCGCCGTGGTGGGTGGGAGCGAGGCTGGAGTCGTCAAAACGAGGCGAGGCGACGGGTTCCCACTTGCTGCGCTGCATGAACATGAACGCCCAGCCGAGCGTCGACGGCCAGACTATTGGCCAGCTAACGCGCCTGCTTTTGATCAGCGCTGCGGGACTCGACTGGGACTGGGACTGGGACGGGGACTGGGGGTAAGGGAAGGGGACTGAACGTACCGTGTCGCACAGTGCTGCGCGCAATCAGTGCGAGTCCACCCGGCAACAGCACCAGCTTTCGTACGAGCCCCCAACACCCACATGCATCTGGCGACCACGAAGACGACGATACCTACACACGGTACAGCAGACACAATGACGGGCGTCAGGCAGCGGCCGGCAGCGTCCCCGTCGGAGTCGATGCGCTGACTGGCTGACCAGCCTTTCCTTTCCTTTCACGTTTCGAGGATTCCGCCCGCCCTCGGCTCACCATGTCGAGGCCTAGCGTGGGGGGGCCTCTTAGTAAAGGCCGTGGGGTCGCGTCGCAGCGCTGCTTGCAGGCTCAGCCCGCCCGCACCGCCCTCCAGGGCTACCTATACGATACTCAAGTCTGTCTGTCTGCCTCAAGACCCCGATTCCCACCCGCTTAATACCTGTGCTGTGTCTGTGCCTGCTCGACTGCCCTCGCTCGGGGCCGACAGGACCCATATCCCATCCTCAACACTCGGCTCTAGCGCCTTCACTCGCTTGCTTTCTTCCGCCGCCGCCCCAGCCCAGCAGCGCCCCACCACGACGTCGCTGAAAATTGCTCGCGGGTGTTTCGAGGGTCCTCTGACAACCTCCACCACCGGCCTGCTCGGCGAACGCAATGGACAGCGCAAACACCCAGTCGTGGGCGGGCATGGACCCTTCGGCAGACCATGACTTTACCAACCTCATCGACTTCGACCATTTCGACCACATCGATCTGCCAGACTTCAACGGTATTACGTTTAGTCAGGCCGGTGCCGCCTCTGCCGGTCTGGCCGAGACGCTCGACGTCCACAACCTCGAGAACCACTTCTCCCCGCAAATTCCCCAGAATCTCGGAGATGGCGCGTCTGCTCTCCAGCGGTCCCACGCGAGTCTGGGTGCCCACGCCGTCTCCCAGCCAAACAACGGCTTCTTCGACTATGGCATGACCCAGTTCCCCCAGTCCACCACACCCATCTTCACACAAGCACCCGAGCAAGCCTACCACCAGCACCATGGCGTGCCCCCGACCCCCAACAGCGTCGAAATGCACGGCGACCCCCACCGCTACATGCGACAGCACATGGACTCCCAGCAGGCTCTCTACGACCAACGCTACCACACGCGCAAAGAAGACCCAGTAGGTTGGCCCGGCGTTCCTCTGCGGCACTGTGACTGATCGTTGTGTAGTCGTTTACTCCGCTCGTCTCCCCGGCTGTCACGCCCCACGATGCGCGCTTCCAGGTACCCGACTTCACCGTACCTGGCGCCTACTTCAGTCCCCTCACTTCGCCTGCCCTCAATGCGCAGAGCCACCACCATGCGCAGCTGATTTCACAAAACACAACCTCGGGCAGCTCTACCGGCCACTCGCCCAACGATGCCGACATGGAGATGCTGGACGAGCCTGCCATTACCCAGGCCGACCAGGGCAGGAAGCTGAGGAGCACCAACAAGAGAAACTCATTGCGTACACCCAACCCTTCAACTCGTGGTGTGCGACAATCGCCTATTGTCAAGCCAAACAGGCGTAAACATACTTTCTCTTCGCTGGCCCCACCCAAGGAAGTGACCGAGCTCATGCAGGAAGCGAGGCGCAATGGCCGCGACGTGTCCGAAACCGACTCCATCTCTCCAGAGCCCATGTTGTCCGAGATGCGACCTCCGCCCAAGCCTGGGTCGGTAACACACTCTCCTGCCATTGTGGCTCAGATGGGTGCGACCCCAGCAACGCCCGCCTCGCTGATGCGCATCCATCCCTCGCCTCGGTTCGATGCTCCCTCTAGAGTGCCGCCCATTTTGGAGGATCTTGCGTTGCCCGAGGCATCCCTCGATAGGCCGTCGTTATCCAGAATAGACACGGCTCTCCGCGACGATGACGCCGACACACCTCGCATGGCTGCACGCAAAACTCCCAAGCTTGGCCCGCTCAGCACACCAGGCGCAAGCCTCTCAAACAGACCCAGCCCCATGCTTGACGCCATGTCAACCCCAACCAGCCCGGCGTTTTCCATGACTTCTGGGAAAAAGTCTGACCCTAAGCTGGGCCGCAACCTCAAGAAGCGGAACAGCGTCAGCTCGAGTCTTGTCAGTCCCGCTCTGCGGCCCAAGATATCACCCAGCATCAAGCCTCTGCTTGCCAGCGGCGAGAACGGTAAGATCAAATTGAGGCCGTATGCTTTTCTTCCCTAACCTGTTACAGGCTCCACCGACAATACCCATGCCCTGCTGTTGGCCTCCAAATCCAACTACCAGAACATCCTTGACGGCACAACCGTCCCGGGTGTTGTCTATCCTTCATCGCTCTCTACAAACCTGACTTCAAAGCGCACATCGCACAAAATCGCTGAACAAGGCCGTCGCAATCGCATCAACACGGCTCTCCAGGAAATGCAGGACTTGTTGCCCCCATCCCACATCACCCCAGATGCCAAGAGCCCCGAAACGGCCGCTCAGGCAAACAACTCCAAGGCTGCAAAGGTCGAAAGCGCCATTGATTACATCAAACAGCTGAAGAGGCAGTGCTCAGACAAGGACAAGTTGCTCTCCGAGAAGGACATGGAGATGGAGGCTTTGAGGAAAGAGCTTGCCGCGCTTAGGAGGAGCAGTTCCGTCTCCAGCCCAAACGCATCCGAGACTGCGCCGCAGCCAAAATGTGAACCAGCTGCGACACCGACCGCGAGCGACGAGACTTGAAGAAAAGGGTCCAATATCCGCCCAATCACTCACCACCACCATACTGACAGCTCCTTGTCTGGTAGCCACTTTGCAAGCCACAAGCGCCCAGATCTGCCTCGGCTCGCACCAGACGCGTTGCGACCCGCACGCCCTCACCAGCCAAGCAGCCCAAGCTTTTATACCCCACACGAGCACTAAAATGCTCGCTCAATGCCCTCTTATTCTGCTGCGTTCTGCAACGGGTTACGGATTCGACATTGCTCGGAGGCGCAAAGAATTGAGATGCATCTAACGTGGTGTCTCGAGCCTTTGCTACGCGTCCTGTCCACAGTAATAATATTTGTAAACACTCAGTAGAGCCCAGGTCGCTTATTAGCGCTGCTTTACTCTTGGTTGTTATTGCCAATCCAAACTACATTGTCTTTATTCGTTCCATGCTGTAGTATTATGTGGCTTGGAGCACACGCTCGCAGTCGAGGATTGCTCTGGGCTCGAGCTCAGCATCGTGCATGAGCTGTTGGTTTGTAGTAGGGTTTGCTTGTTTGTTCTGTACCAGACGTCATCCATTCAGCATGCAAGTTCGACTTTATATCCCTGGATCTGATGCAGTCCTTCACGTTGTTCAAGATCCCCACCTGGTAGGCTTCAATAGGTAGTTCGTGTAAAAACCATTTAAGAATGATGCAAAGCTTCTTCCTAAATTCAAACTCCCCATGATGCAGTGTTGTCTCGACTCAAGTGAAGCTCTGGTCTAGCCTCAATCACAAGCCGCCGATCTCGCTTAGACCGGATCGGGCGTGGCACCAGCGTGACATCTTCTGGTCCAACGTCAAACAGTTCGAGCATATCCGCCACGAGGCTGCAGCACACCACTATGCAGCCACGGATATCGACATTATTGGATAGTCCGTCGAACGAAAACAGCGGTCTGAACTTGGCTTCTTCCCAATCGTCTCCCGAGGGTGCTTCGCGCAGGCCGCATCTTGGCGACCGGGTGTCTGCTGGCGGACACTCGCGCCCGAATGCAAACTACTTCGCAGAGGGCTTTCCGGCGCAAGCCCACCGAAACGTGGACCGCCCCCAGTCGTACGCTTCCATTGCACGAGTCCTGAACAATGCGACGTCGGCACCCCATGGCTTGCAATCTTCGTTCAATACCCTCGCGTCTCCCACCGCGCCTCTCCATGCCAGACTTGATGATACCGTGCCGGAGCCCTTTGTAGAATCGCCCAGCAAGCGCAGAAGACTGGAAGACAACCATGCGCAGCCGCCCTTGCACGGTGGCGAAAGCTCGCTGATCAAACTGCCCGAACTCCCGCAGCTACCGAAGAAGACTACCAGACGGCCCAGGATCCCTCCGCTGCTTCAGGGCCTTCATCAGCCTCCCCCGTTGCCCGAGGGCAGGCTTTTCCCTCCCATCACCAGTGAAAGTAGTGGATTTGACCGGGATGTTGGAGAAAGACGAAACATCAGCAAAGTCATTAGCGCCGGGAAACTCCAAGAGAGGGATCCCGACGCAGTGAATGACGCCGTTAGGAGAGAAACCAGTGAGAGAGTCGAGAAGGAGCAAGAGTCTCGGGATAAGCTTGCAGCGACCCAAAAGGCTACCCCAGGAGGGACGGGTAACCAGGCCGGTGTCGGTAGTGCAGATGACAGTGCGGTTCAAAACAAGAATCAGGGCAAGGAGACGCGGAAGAGGAACAAGTGGTCTGATCAAGAAACCAGGGATCTGCTTCTTGGTGTTAGTAAATTCGGGATTGGCAAGTGGAAAAGAATACTACAATGCTCCGAGTTCAACTTTGATGGCCGTAACGCCGTGGACCTCAAGGACAGGTTCCGAGTTTGCTGTCCCGCCGAAGGGTTGAAGCCTAGAAAGCCCAGACCACGAAAAGGCGATATAGAGAAACAACAAGACAATGGGACAGGTACGGACAAAATATCCGCTCGCGACATCGCTCCGGTACGGACAGAAAACCACGGCTCACATCGCCGGGTGGTCGACCGTGTAGGGCCTGCTGAACTGGCTGAGATGGGGATTCAAGAGCCTTTTGTCAAGAGCAAGCGTCGGCAGCGCCATGCCTTCAGTGAAGTAGACGACCAGAACTTGTTGAAAGGATACGAGAAATACGGTGCGGTCTGGCACTCAATCAGGAACGACGAACAGCTCGGCTTCAGCGCTCGTCATCCGACCGATCTACGCGACCGCTTTAGGATCAGATACCCCGACATATATGCAAAAGCCGGCTACAAGCTCAAGCCAAAGGATGAGCGGCTGCTCAAGGAAAGGGACAATTCGGAAAAGCAGGACTGCGCTCAGTCTCCTCCAAACACGACACGAGTGTCTGATAGGAGAAAGAACAGCGAGGACCAGCAAGAAGGGGATATGAGGCGTCAGCCAGAGCCGACGGTTCCAGCCACGACGACGCCGTCTGTAACCCACATCACGACCATGATGCCTCAAGCGCCCGTCACGCCGCAGTTCGACTCGATCTTTGGTTCATTCGAGGGCATCGCCGACCTAGCATCTAGCGAAGCCGACGGCGACTCACGCTCTATTGTGCTGAACCGCAACATCCTACAGTGGGCCGACGCAAACACCCTCTCGCTCTCCCTCCTCCACTCCGCACCAAACACCTTACACGCGTCCAACCACAGCATCAACGACATGCACTTCAACCCCTTCGCCACCAGCGACGGCCTGCACATCAACCCGCTCGCAACCCTCAAACTCCCCTCGACCACCTACCCCACCAACAAACCCACCCACGGCCCATCGCTGCCCACGCCCGCCTCCCTCAGGCACTACACTAACACGCCCTCGAAACCCGACACCACCACCTCCCCCTCGAACACACACCCCACCCCGCCCAAACCAAACACAAACACAAACACCACCCTGCACCCCGCCAAACCCACCCCGCCAACCCGCAACCACGCCCCAAACCTCCCCACCATCGTCTTCCCCTACGTCCCCGTCGCCAGCGCCCGCAGCACAATGCACAACCTGCCGCGGCCTGCGGACCTCCTTTCCGGCATCGAGAGCCACGCGGAGCGTAGCGACTGGGCGCCGCAACAACTGCAGCAGCAGCAGCAGTACCAGTCGCAGGTGCAGCCTTCGGCCAGCATTAATGTTCTCGACGACGAGTTTGGGTTTGCGCCTGGCCCGGCGTATCCGCGGGGGTCGACGGCGGCGGTGAGTCTGGCGCCGTTGTTGGAGTTTGGGGGGGCTGGGCATGTGGGGGTTGTGGGGGAGAGGGCGAGGGAGGAGGGCGGGGTGTGAGGGTTGAGAACGTGTGTGTGTGTCGGGAGGTGATTGTTTTCTATAGATGTTTGGACATTTATCATCGAGGTGAAGGCTTGATCAAGTCACGACAGGGGTTGTTGGTAGTTCTGCGCTTCACTGCTATATAATATAATATATTTCCCAAACACTAGACTAACCTGCTATACCTACCAACCCACCCACTCACGCAGCCGCCTCAACAGTCGTAACAGCCGTCTGCCCCCTCAACGGCAACTGCGGCGCAGGCATCGGCACAGGCACCTCACTCAGCCCGGCCGGCTCCACATAGTCCCTATACCCATTAACCCTCAACCTCAACTTCCTACTCTCCGCATACACGACCCTGCGCATGCGATTCGTGCTACCAAGCGGCTGATGCTCCTTGAGGCCATGCCAGCTATTGACCGTAATACGGTCATCCCACCAGGTGCGGAACTCGGGCAGCCATGCGTCCTGGGGCTCGAACTCGAGCGTCGCGAGCTGCTCGAACGGGTACTTGGCTGGGTCCCATTCGATGCCGATGTCGTCGACGGGCTGCTCCGTCAGGTCCTGGAGCATCTGTGCGCAGAACGAGTAGGTTACTTTGTGCGCGAGGTGGAAGGCGCGTGTTTCTTGCGAGATTATGTTGATCGGGTCGGAGGAGGCGATTTCTTTGTCCACCGCTGCGAGTTGCGCGGCGCCCGTCGGGAAGACGCCATATTTGGCTACGTAGGCGCCGTGCCGGTAGGCCGATTGGGAGTACTCGGGCATGGCGTACACTTGGGGGGTTGGGTTAGTGGGGGTGGGTTCGGCGGCACTGGAGAGAGAGAGGGGGGGAGGTCAACGTACTGTGTTGTCTTGGGAGACCGCCTCCCAGCGTAGCGACGTCAGCGTCGACGCGCTTGGACTGCTCTTCTGCGAACTTGGGGAGGTCGTTCCAGTTGCGCTCGAGGGCGTCGGCAATGTCGTATGTCGTCTGCGGGTCGCGCAGCTCGAGCACGGGGTAGTTGTTGAAGGTCCAGTCCTGCGTCTTCTTGTCCTCGCCCCAG
Organism: Neoascochyta sp. HWLR27; assembly: GCA_019775935.1. Lineage (NCBI taxonomy): Eukaryota > Fungi > Ascomycota > Dothideomycetes > Pleosporales > Didymellaceae > Neoascochyta > Neoascochyta sp. HWLR27. The sequence goes on along the minus strand of WODD01000076.1, from coordinate 840,036 downwards.
ATCTTCTCACCCTCGACGCCGAAGATCTTCATGCCGATTCCGCGCGGCGCCGGCGCATTGTCAGGCACAATCTTCGGCGTCAGCGACGAGTACCGCATTATGACATCGTAGGTGCCGGGCTTCGCGAACATGCCCTGCGCGAGGTACTCCGGCAGGTTGTCGTACACGATGAACTTGCCCATGACGCACTGAGGAAGGTCTTAGTACCGCGGATACATGCTCTCGGTCAGGCTCAACTTACCCCCTGCGTCTTCAAATGCGTGCCTCGCAAGCAGTGCATGTGCTCGTTGAAATTCATCATCTGGAACCGATTGAACTGCGCCGACACCTCCTGGATCTTCTCCGCCTCGCCAGGCTGAATTACCTCGACGCCCTCGGCATCCCACCTGATGTACTTGCCCGGCGCCGGTTTGTTCTGCCCACCCGCCTTGACCGTGCCGCTGGGGACCTTGCCGTTGTTGATGTTCGCGATCTTGTGGTGTCCAATGGGACATGTAACGATATTCGTTGAACTCATACTTGCTTGCTTGCTTATTTCTCAATCAGTACAACTGTATCAACGTGCGAATCCTTCACAGCGCCCATTTCCTGGCGCCCGCGTCAGATTTAAGCAGTTGCACCACGCACCGTCTCGACGACAGCCCCCGCAGCGCGAAGTAGCTTCCGCATTGCCGACTTCTGCGTGATCTGCCCGCCGCTGCTCCAGATGCTACACATTACACATGGGGAAGTGCGGGGTAGCGCGTAGATGATTCCAGTTCGCCAGCCTGCTGTCCGTAGAGGTGCTGTCGGAAGCGGCTCCGAGCGGGGTGCGAGCTACCACATGGAGCTGGGGCGGGCGAATTAGGAGGTTAGTGGTTGTTTATGCTTGCAGCGGGGGCCTCAGCGTCGAGGGGGTGCTATTTGGAAAAGTGCTCGGAGGGGTGTGTGTGGTCTTGAACTTACTGGGTATGGTTGATGTTTAGGCGTCATGGGTGAATCGGCTACTTGCTGCAAGAAACTGAATTGTGGGTATAGCATGGAAATGACCTTCCGATGGTGCTGATGCTGGATTCGTAGAGCGATTGGAGGGCTGTAGAGCAGCATGGAATAACTGGTGCAGGGTAAAAATAGATGCAGTTCGCAATCGTTCTGGGGATTTAAATTGGAGACCTGTTAATACTAGCCTGACATAGTTATAATCAATAAAATGGTTGTACAAATTAGTTACTGCAGCTGGTGTCAACATGCATAGTTAATTCCCTGAAAGCTAGACTCGAAACTAGAAGTCGTCTTCTACTCAACGCAAACTTCTCAGAGACGTTTCTTGCTCAGAAGCTGTTGATTTGTTCAAGAATGATAATAGGTTCTTCCAGTACTCCCCTTGCCTTTGGACGCACGATTTGAACAACAAAAGTACAGATGATTGTCTGGACTTTCTTGGGTATAATACCATAATTACATCATATATCAATCATACAGCCATAGCCGGCGTGTTACCCGTGCCGACCCCGTGGTGATCATGCCGCCCAAAGTCCATGGCGCTGTGCTCCCCCATGTCAACATCCTCGACTCCCCTCCGACTCTCGATATCCGAGTTGGAGTCTCTTGGTGTGATATCTCTCAGAATAATCGCCTTATTCGAGCTACCCTGATCACTCCCTGCAATCAGCTCCCCTTCGTCGGCAAACTCTACCACCGACTCGTTCCCGACATCTTTCCTCGGGCGGCTTCGCTTGGTTGGTGAGCTTCCGTAAGTTGGCATCGAGCCTGATCGCTCGTATTTCTGCTGCGAGGGCGAGCTGCCGGATGTGACGCCGAAGAATCCACCGAACGAACGAAATATAGGGCGGAGGAGCGGGAGAGATGCTGTGTCAACGGTTAGCCAGTGGCAACACAGGAAAACATGGTATTGCTCACTTGCGAGGGACGCCAGGTTTACGTCGCAAACGGCCCAGATCTGGTCATCAATGCCATCCCACGTAAGATCTTTATCGGGCTTCTTGTCGAGGGCGAGTGTGTGTATTATAGTCCCCAGTGCTGATCCGCATACCAGCAATCCAGATGCAAACATGGCTGCTACGGCAACTTTGCGCGCAAAAGGCAGGTGTAGTCTCCATATCTCAAAGAGCGGACATAGCAGGATCGCGATTTCAATGATAAAGTGTGGGATGCCTGCTGCAAAAACGGACATCATTGGTGTCAGCGGGCATGTGCCTGGGACTTCTTCGTTCCAAAACTTGTGAATCGGCTGGCACTGCATCAGAATAAGTGTAACCTAATTTTGTCAGTCTATGCTGTTGTTGTTTGAAAGCCTGTCGACGCACCCTCGCGACGATCCATCCAGCTGAGAGAACGAAGAGAATCCGAATCGGCTGTCGTATCCGCGACAGCGAAAACATCCTCCAGTAGAAGCCGAGGATGACGAATTTGGAGAGCCCGACAGAGAATGTGTACATCCCTGAACCAAATATTGTCAGCCAGAGCAGCGCAGAGTTCTACGGATTCCGTACACATGTCGGCCCAGAGGTCCAGGAAGTAGTGATGTTTGATCTGATCATAGGGCATTGGGATCTGCTTCACGGGAAGCCCGAACCCCCATCGCATTTCTGGCGGATCGATCAGCATACAGTCTGACAGGCACACGTGGCGACATACTGAAGAGGCTGATGAACGTGAAGCCGCTCCCGATTGTCTATGCAACAGTGAGCACTCGAACTCCAGCAAGGTATCTCGCACTTACAAACGCAACCACCGCCAAGTAGTCTTCCCATAGTAACGATAGCCTGGTTTTCCGCCTTGCCACCATCCTTAGTACTAGTGCGACGGCTGCAGCGGAGTAGGGAACGAGAGCAGCCGCGTAGAGCTCTGGCTGTCTGTTGGAATGCATCATGCGCCAGGACAGCCACAGGCCCGTGGAACCGTGACGAGTAATATGAGAGTACTTCAACCAGCTAACGAGTTATACATGAGCAATATCGACATTTTTGTAGATAGGTGGTGATGTTTGCGCCTCGAGGATGCTTTTTGCTTCAGACAAGGGAACCACTCTGCCGGGTCTGTACCATCCTAGGGATATCCCATCTCGGGTCCTGGTCTTCCGGAGACGTTGAGTGACGATAAGACGGTAGGTCGTGATAGGAGTGCTTAACGAGGTAGCTTCCCGCCCATTGAGCGGCGAGTCGAGTTGTGGTTGTCTGTTGGAACTGTATTGACGGTTGGCCAGGATTGCCTCCCCGGAGCGTGTACGATTCAGAGTGCCAATCAACGCCTTTTCAAGGGTATTGGTGTTTCGTGGCGTGGACGAAAAAAGCCTTGTGTCACGGCGTTGTAGCCAAACAAAGTTGCAGGTCGCCCTTCTTCTGAACACAAGCGCATATGCATCACCGCCTCTTCTCGCAGCGATGAGCAGTGTCCGGCAGCACAGACAATCTGCAATATGCTCACCACCTGCAAGGACGGTCCAAGACGGCCAAATCTGCTTCACGGTGTCACAGTTGTTCCGGGAACATTCGAATCATTGTACTCCAACTGAGTCGTGTGCAACCGGCGAAGCGTCGCCTCGCGTGGGAGGCAAGTCCGTCTGTGCGATCCGCTTCTCGAGTCAATCCCATGACAATTGCGAAGAACTGAGGATTGCATCCACTACACAACGACCGGTATAAACGTCTGTCGAGTATATGTAGATGAGTCAACGGCGCCCGTTGGTAGATTTTGGCGGATACAGGCCGCACGGATGGGGTTACCCAACGGCGCCCCTTGCATACCGCGCAGGGGATTACAAGGGCTGACCTCCCAAGAAGCTTCAACCTGCTCGCCTACATATAGGGTTGGGCCCCTAGTTCAACGGTGATGAGATCCGAAGATACGCGATTTCCACCATCCAGCCCAATCGAACCGCGCGCCCCTTACTTATCGTTGGAGAGTGTGATGAATTGACCCCGTGAGCGCGGCTGGGGGGCCAGGGAGAGGCATGCGGGAGGTTGGAGAGGATCGGCCTCTGTGTCTCGGTTAGTTTGACAGGTCGGCGATTTGTCTGACACTGCTATGCCAGATCAAGCCACTGCTCTTACTACATTACCATACGTTCATGCTGTGTTCTTTGCAGCCGCAGCGGGCGCAAGTTCCGAATGCGTATAGAGTGAGAGTTTAGCCGAATCATTGAAGATGCCATATAGCATTCGAGAGAAGACAAGAAGACATGTAGACTTCCGGGAACGTCTGGACAATCGTAGGTCTCGGCTGTGTGGGCCATTCGCGGATTATCCAGAGGAGTGGACCTAGGGCGCCTCACGGTGATACTTGAGGCGGGACTCGAGGCGCGACTCAAGGCTGGACTTGAGACTGGACTCGAAACTTGATATTACAGTGTATTATACATTGGCCGAGCAACTACACGGCAGCTCTTGACATGGCCTCCTTGGCCTCCTTCTCTTTCCGCCGGGCTTCGCGTGCTTCTTTGCGCATGGACCGCAGATCCGGGGGCTTTTCAATGCCCAGCCTTGTCCTGAGCTCGCCAATGTCTGTCTCAAGCTCCTCCTCCCAGTAGATGTTGATCATGTCGTCGCTCTGGGCTCCATTCCTAAAGGCCCAGGGCCCGTATATGTCCAAGAATCGTCTCCACTCGCCCTTCTTCAGTGTCAGTGCGCTGAACACGGCGAGACCTGTCATCGGTAGACCGGTGTTGGCGAATTCAAAGGCCTTGAGCGCGACTTCGCCTTCTCGGAAGACGGGTAACCCGACAAGGGCGTGGTAGAAGTCGTGGCACTCGCGATACCGCTGCATAACGTATGCGCACTCCTCGTCATCTATGTACCGCACCTGGGCTCGCGTATCTGGTGAAACACCTTCGATGTCTAGCCAAGCAGCGTAATTGTAGCCGACTGTGTTAGGCGGGAGTGAACGGAGGCGTGGAACATCGAGCGAGGTCGATGTGAGGCGAGGCCGGTCGCGCAGGATCCGTCGCCCAGTGGGGTGGATCAGCATGCGATTCCGTAGTTTGTCGATGAAGAATGGCTGCGCGGTGGCCTCTCCAAAGGATGCAATGAGATCTGAGGCAAAAGTGAGCCTGTGATGCATTCAAGACATGTCTTGGATGAACCCACCTCCCCGGCGCGGGTCCAAGAAGCTCATCAGACCCGAGCCCAGCGCCAGGCCCAGTCTCTCTGTACGCGTCAAGGGTATGTGGCCCTCATACTTTGGCGCAGGACGGTTGAGGATAGAGAAGCAGCGAGCGTCAGGCCGTGCTGTACAGACGGGCAGTGAGAGCTTCACCAAGGTTGACGCCTGTGATCTCAAAAGACGCGTGCCGCTTGCCATTGTCGCGACGGCAAAAGCACACCAACGATTGCTCTCAAGTGCAGCGTGGAGGTGGATCGGAAGACGTGACGTGACGTGATATTCGAGCTCTAGCCTCGTCTTAATCGATAGCGCCGTCTCGAGCTTAGCACAGCACAGCACATCAGCCCTACAGAACTAGTCGCAAGACATTTTCTTCTCAACTACTACACAGTGATATGATGCAGACTGCCCAGAGCACTAGATGGGATTAGATGTCCGAGATGCCCAGAAAAATCAATCCAGACAGTGATGCAAGCATGAAAGCCGACAGAGTCACCAAGAGCGTCGACTCGCTAAGTAAAAACGCTCGCACCAGCAACTTCATTCGGTAAGGCCGACTGATTAGTGCCTTCCTGTATCTTTGTAATAGTAATAACCTTCACCATTTCCAATTCTCTCCCCTCATTAAAAGTACTGAACGACTTCCTGGAACGTCTGGAGGCTTCGCCAGAGAAACCATGGCAGCAGCGCTTGATCCTGGAGAGGAACATACTCAATTCGTATCCTGGGCCGAACAACATGGAGTCACTATCAATGGGATTGCACCCGCCAAGTTCGTCGACCGCGGAATGGGCATTGTAGCAGCCCGAGATTTGAAAGTCAGTGCAAACCTTGCCTATTTGTACTCACAAACCGCTGCTGAGCTTATAAGAAAGGAGACAAATTGGTACACGTGCGAAACACATCGCTCGTTCACGTAGCCCTGCCCTCCATCCGGGACTTCACTCTCCCCGCCCAAGTCCCAGTCCACGGGAAGCTCGCAGCCGCCCTGGCCCTCTGGTACTCTGATCCCAAACACGACGAGTACGCTCTATGGCAAGCCGTGTGGCCGACGCAGCAAGATTTCCAGTCCACGATGCCCATCCACTGGAGTGCAGAACTGCAGCGTCTCCTCCCGCACGCGGGCTCGCTCCTCCTGAACACGCAGCGCACCAAGCTCGAAAAAGACTGGACCGACCTGCACCCGCTTCTCCCGTCCATCTCCAAGGCCCTCTTCACCTACACCTGGCTCATCGTCAACACGCGAACCTTCTACTGGCCGTATCCGGACCTCCCCAACTCGCACCCGCGGCTCCCCAAGAAACGCGCCCGCCTCACCGGTGACGACTGCTACGCCATGTGCCCCTTCATGGACTACTTCAACCACTCTGATGCAGGCTGCGACCCGCAGCACGACGCAAAAGGGTACAGCGTGACGGCGGACCGGGCGTACAAGGCGGGCGAAGAAGTCTTCGTCAGCTACGGCGCGCACACAAACGACTTTTTGCTCGTCGAGTACGGCTTCATTCTTGCAGAGAACAAGTGCGATGCCATCCCGCTGGACCACCTGCTCCTCCCGCTGCTGTCGGCCGAGCAGCAGCAGGCCCTCAAGGAAGACGGCTTCTACGCGAACTACACGCTTTTCGCGACGGCGCCGAGTATCTGCCACCGCACGCAGGCGGTGCTGAGGCTGCTTGTGCTCGACTCAAAGCGGTACTCTGCGTTTGTGGGCGGCGACGATGACGGCGCGAGGGAGCAGGCGAGGCTGAATGGCTTCTTGGTTGGGGTGCTGACCAAGTACTCGAGGGAGGTGATGGAGATGCTCGATGAGGTGGAAGGGCTGGAGGTGGTGGAAGAGGGGGAGGGCGACGACGAGGGGAAGAAGGAGCAAAGCAGCCAGGGCGATGGCGATGTCCCGACGCGACGTGAGCACAAGGACGTGCTGGTGAGGAGGTGGAAGCAGATCAGAGATCTCGTCAACGCGGCTATAGAAGAGTTGGGGAGGGAATCGGCGTAGATGGCTGGTTTGCGCTGCCAGACTGGCGCTGTGACAGGTAGTCTGAACGTGTATGGTTATTCCTAGATGCTACCGTTTTCACAGATCTGCGCATCAGGATATGTGTTTCGTGACTCTGAATGCAAGTCTGTATAGAGCCAACAAAGCGAGATGGCACCTAGCCTGGATACACCAAAGTGCAGTGCAATTGCTCCAAAAAAGATGTATTGGTTCAGAAATGTCCAGGTAACGATTCAAACATTTCGGTACGAGCCCACAACTAGTTATTCCCCTTGCCATCTAATCTCACCTACATTAACCAACCAAAAAAGCTCAACCCCAGCTCCTGACCAAAGTCAAGCCCACCACCATCCAATCCCAGCCATGTATCCCCCCTCCCCGCCGCAACGACACCACCAGAGCATGTGACAGCCTTATTCATCCGCCCTCGACGATTGGCGAATACAAGGCCGGCGACCAACGAATGGGCGGCACCAGCTTACCAGCTAGACGCCCAGCGGACCATGATTGGGCGCGCGGTTGAATACTCTGATTCTTGGTTGCTGCATCGTGACAGCGACAGTGGAGCAAGCAAAAAGCTTGTCGCAACGCGAAGTGGGCGGGATCGAGGTTGGGGACGCGCGATGATGTCAGTCTGTGAGCTGGAATGGAGAATGTAGGTATCGTCGGCATTTGGGCAGCGAGCAGAGGTCGGCCCAATATGGGGACTTGATCTCCTGTGTTGCCGGGAAAATGGGCGACAACAATGCTGCCTTAAATAGGTAGTTACTGGGATTGCAATATCAAATAATACCTACACTGAGTACCTCCACGCCTCTTAAACAACTGACAGGGCGCTGTAGGCAGTATTGTAGTGAATACCCCCACACACCTTCGGTACGATGGCCGCTCACCGCCCACTTTGTCCATAATTTCAGAGTCAATGTACCTAATAGCATGTTAGGGCTCGTTGTGAGGGGTCTGGTAAGGATGCGCTGCGGGGCCAAGGGGTCTTTGTTGATCGTGCGTGGGGCTTCACCGCTATTGGGTAATTCACTTGGGATGCGACAGTCTCAGCCGTCGAGGCTGGAGAATGAATGGCTGTCTCGCAGTGGCAATGAAATTGCAGAAGCGCGGTGCCGATAGGTGCCTAGTTGGGTGCTCCGTACTCGGTGGTAGAATGCCCCCCTGCTTATTGCATCTGAACATGGGGGGGGGTTACTCGCTTTCCAACCCCGTGGAGCGCTGCTCACTCTCTCGGCTAATCAACATGGCGGTGAAGATGGAACAAAGCCGAGGTGTGCGCTGCGTTGCACGACAGGAAAAACGTCCATGGCGCGGCGGTCTCCTGAGAATTGTACTGAGTCTGGGCCTGGTTGCCAGGTGCAGACAGCCGAGGTGAGGAATGAGCAAATTGCAGACTCGCAGAGTGGTGTGGGATGGTGCGATAACCGTGCTGTCAAGTGGTATCCCTCAGTTGTTGCAGCGTGGTGGCATGGTGTTGCGGGGTAGGAGGACTCGGCTAAGTGCTGACGGTGCAGGGATGCGATTGTTTTGTGTTCCTTTGGCAGAAGGAGGCATGTGGGGGTCCGAGAAGTTTATTGAAACGTGCCATGGGTTCACTGTAGCGAGCCGCTGGACAGAGGTGCAATGGGTTGGGTGCGGTTCGTAGGTAGGGAACATGAGTAGCCGCGCGTTACCCCGACCATGGGCCAAATCTCCTGGCAATCATGCAATCGGCATTGGGAGATGTTGCGGGCTTGTCATTTGGCGGCGTCGCATCAATGGGCGTCGCCAATAGCAATGGCCAAACACCCCTGCCGTCTGCTTGGATCCGTGCGCGTGTATTTTGGTTAGCAGTGGAGCAGTGGAGGAGAATGGCGCCGGCCAACGGAGAAGGATTGGAGGCCCGGCGTACGTATGCATTCGGCAGCGAGAGGGCGATAGCCAGATGGCACAAAGGATGGCAGCTGTCAGATGAGCCGTCAGCCAGATGGCGCGAAGGATGGGGAGGAGTGCATGGCTGCATGGCTGCATGGCGTGGCGAGCGCGGGTCAGGGTCAGGGTCCACCGAATGGACCCGTCCGGCGCCTTGGTTGCACGTTCAAGACGCCTCAGGTGATGGCGATGGGCTGCACCGCGTGTGTGACAGCCAGAAGCCCATGGCTCGCCACGGTGGTCGTCGTAGGGCGTCTCACAGAGGCGGGTAGGCGCGGGTGAACGGGGCGGAGCATCATAGACCAAGGTAACCAGAGAAGGTCGGCATGGCATATCATATCATATCACGACTCGAGCAGATGGAAGTTGCGGCCGTGTGAGATGGAAAGAGCAGGGGGGCCCTAGCGCGTTATAGCTCGTACCCAGTTGGGTTTATCACACCAATGCCTTTGGGCTGCCCTGTCGCCCGTCGCCCGCCCACCCAACCGACCAGAACAGCATTTGCTCTGCAGTGCCCCTATTCCTATTCCTGCTGTCGTGCCCATCGTCTGCTCAGTGCCCGCAGAGTCTGCAGAGCCTGCCACGCGCGACCAAGGAGAAACGTAGTGGTCGGGTACGGCCAGCCTCGCCGTCGCAGCCCCTCCAGATCGCCGGGGGTGTTTGAAGAAGGCAGCCCGTTGCAGACGAAAACCGTTAATTTCTCGACATACACCCGCTCTCCACCTCTCCACCAGTACCAGGTGCTCCCGTCGACGTCGCCGTCGCCGTCGCGCCCACTGCAACGTCCCCGCCGCCGTTGCCTCCTGTCGCCTGCTGTGCGTGGTCAGTTGTCGCTGTGTCGGCCTTTTGCTCTGCATATCACTGCACCCTCTCTGCACGCCTGCAGCCACCTGCACCTCTCTGGCCCGTTGCTTGGCCGCCTCCTGCGCGCCGCCGCCGCCGCCGCCGCCAGTGGGCTTCATTCCCTTCGCCGCTGCTGCATTTTATCACGCCGGTTCGCCCGCGTTATCTTCTGCGTTCCCCGAGGCTTCTCCAGCAGCCCAACTGGTACGCCCTGCCTTCTTCAGCCTCCCCCACCATCTCCCCTTTGCCATTTCGCAGACGCAATGCTGTGCTCCGACTGCGCTGCCTGCCGCTGTCCACCTTGTTCACTGCTGATCGCCCAAGCTTCTAGTTGACCCATCCCACGGCGCAGGCTCCGCCTCGACCGCCGAGTCCTCCCTCCGCCCCTCCGCCCTCCACCCTCCCCAGTGGTAGCGACCGCGCCGCCACACCCCACCCACAACACACCCCGGAGCCCTACATGCAGTCGCCGTCTACAAGCCACACATCATGGACACGGAAGACGGGCAGGTTTTCATAAGAGTGCGCTTCCCGCCCTCATGCTGCGCCACGATACTGACAGCATCCAGAACCTGGCGTACTTTGTTCGCACCCACGAAAAGGCCCTCGCAAACGCCTTGCAGCTGCAGCGGCAAGCTCCCAAACATGGCCAGAGCACCCCCACTTCGCCCTCGTCGCCTCCGGGCCCCTCGAGCCCCCCCACGTCGTCGTCGTCGAGCGTCTGGGCGGCCGCTCTCTCGCTGCCCTCTCTGACCTTCACATCGCAATCCATCAAGCCGGCAAAGCTGACGCTGACGCCCCATCACCTGTTCTATCTTCTCTCCCGCTTCGAGGACGTCGGCGTGCCTGTGGGACCCATGAATGTGCGACTCGAGAACATACACACTGACGCCTCGCCCACCAACTATGTCTCATTCCTCAGCAACACCCAGCGGAACAAGACTAAAAACTCCGACCGCGACTCCATCCATTCCGTATCCAGTGTTCGTAGTGTCATGTCGGGCATGTCGTCTCTCTGGTCGACCCTCCGCATCGGATCCAACAGCACAGCCCGGGCAGAAAAACAAAAGGCGATACTCCAGGAAGATCTCAGGTACCTGTACTCTGCGTTCACCAAGATCCCCTGCCTGCGCCTCGCACCAGACCACAAGGCCCGCCTCATTGCAGGATATGAAGAGTTCCCCTTTGACACTGCCGTGCCTCTCTTTGCCTTTAAAAATGTCACTGCGCTCGAGATCTATGATGTGGACTTCCGCCAGTTCTACGGCTGGGACCGCCTGGCTGAAAATCTGCGCAGCCTCACTGTCAAGAGGGCGGGTGTTGATGACCTTGCTGATCTCCTCATCAACGTCGTTCTGGATGACATTGACAAGCGCCGTAGGCGGTCTGCCAAAGCACCCCACTCCCCTTCAGGGCCCTGGCCTGCTGCAAGCCCTGCGAAGCATACCCAACTCGCTCGCTCGGAAGACTCTCCGCCACCGTCCCCCAACAAGCATGGCTCAAGCCCTCGCAGTACCGATACTCATATCAACAAGGCGGGTGCCCATCACCGACGGCGCAGCACGTCTCCATCACGACCTTCAAGCTCTCGCCATGGCTCAAGCCACGTCCATACCAGGAGCAATGCGCCAAACATACGTCGCTCGTCCGGCAGCTCTAGTTCCAGCGTGCGATCAACCACACCGAGGGGTAGCTCGTCCAACCTCCTATCGTTGGGCTACTTCCCCGCAACCAAGTGGCGGTTCTTGAGACACCTGAGCTTGGCTGATAACGCCCTTACTAACATCTCCCCCGCTAGTCTTGCTCCTCTGGCCAACACTTTGCAGTCGCTCGATCTGTCCTCAAACCTCTTCACTGAGATTCCGGACAGTCTTGCAACGTTGACGTGCTTGCGCGCCCTAAACCTTTCCAACTGCATGATTGAAGGCCTGCACTCTCTCGGCCGGAATCCACTGCCAGCCATCACAACCCTCAACCTCCGCTCCAACCGTCTGGCTGCGTTGGCCGGTATTGAAAGACTATTGTCTCTCGAACGAGTGGACCTTCGAGACAACAAGCTGACCGACCCTACGGAGCTCGCACGACTCACGGTAGTTCCTGAGATTTGCGAAATCTACGTGCACCGCAACTCGTTCTGCAAGGCGTACCCCAACTACCGAGTCACCATCTTCAACCTGTTCCGCAAGACTCCGGGTTACACTGCGGATGTGATTATCGACTCTACAGGACCCAGCGGTGCCGAGAAGAAGCAGCTCGTCGACAGAGCACCTGAGCTGCCTGGCGTTCCCATTGTGAAGCCACCCCCGGAAGATGAGACACCTACGCCATATGTTCCGCCAAAGGTCGTCAAAGCCATCGACAATCCCTACGACGCATCAGAGGGGTCTTGGTCTACAGGCCCTCTCTACCGTCAGAAGAGTGGACGCAGCACACACGAGTCACACAAGAAGAAGAAGGGGCCCAAGCGGAGGATCGTCGAGCTGTCGCAGAGCGAAGCACTGCTGCAATCGTCGGGATCCGGTCTTACTGGTCTCTCTTATGACGACATGCCTACAGGAGCAGCGCCTCGAATTGTGAACTCGACCAGTGAAGTCACGGCCAAGGAGGCGCCCTATGTCAAGGAGCTGCCGAAGCAGGCGCCCCCCGAAACCATCAGGAAGGTCACACCGGACGAGCGTGTCGTCAGTGACACGACTCACTCGACGCACCAGCTGTTGCCGCCGATTGATACGTCTGCGAACAGCAAGCCGCCCGAGCTGCCGGCACAAGATTTCGACGTCAGCGATGACCTTTACAAGAAGAAGATAGAAGCGCTGCGCCAGGACTTTGGAAACAGCTGGCTGAGTGCGCTGGGCGACGAAGGATGGGACTCGACGTCGACAACCAGCTTTCCCTCTGAGCGAGGGTACGGCTCGCCAACCATCCAGCCTACCTTGACCCGAACGCCCAGCCAGGGGATTGCGTCGGGAGGTCGGACGCTTGGATGATTGTCGAGTCGTTCTGATCTACACCATTCCGCGATACCCAAAAGATTTGTTCCTATTCGTTGCAGAGGGCGGGCGTCTTGTTTGCAGTTTCTCTACATTACATGCCATTACATGACGGTCTGTTAGTTGTTTGTTATGCGCGCGGTAGAACACTTTGCATGGCGTTGGCAGGATCTTGTTTTGATATTTTGGAGTTTTTTCTTTTGGTTTTCTTTTTTCTTTTTCTGTTTCTTTGTTCTGTTTATGGTTACTCGTCTCTTGACTTAGGCACCGGCGGCATTTTTCTACACGCAAAAAAGAGAGGGCTGTAGTTGCATTGTGTGCACAGATGAGTCGAGATTTTTTTGCGATTGCATGCGGTGTATGATACTCTCAGTTGGGCGTTGGTGGCCATTACCGTGGCTGTTTTCTAGTATACCTTAGGCTTTCGATTGGTCCGAGGGAGCGGTGCTGTTTTATTGCATAATGAGGAGCGAGAGGACGAATAACTATGACTTTAGGTTCGTGCATGAATGGAAGACGTGGAGCGGTTTGTGCTGTGACGTGATGGGATGTGGCTTGTGATGAAGTGACAGTGGGCTGTCAAGTAGTCGATTCAAACGGCCTAATACTGGCGGCTGCTTATTTCCGACTCGAGTGATCGACTGCGAGGGAGGAGTAGGTAGGTACCTAGGTAATAGGTAGGTATGTGGTTGCGTGAAGGCGGAGTTGCCCGAGTCTAGAACCATGCACGCCATCAGCTGGAAACGCGAGTTGCAGCAGGACGATGAGGAGTGCAGCGAGCAAGGCTGAGGCGGCGGGCTTACCTTGGGCGGAGGGAGGATTGGGCAGGATGGGCAGCGGTGTGCTTGGGCGGTAGTTACAGATGGCTACAGACAGGTACAGATACAGATACAGATAGCGTGCAGGGCCTGTCTGTCTTTGGGCGCGTCTGAGACTGCACCGCACTGCATCCTCTGCATTCGCCCTCGCCCTCACCCTCGCCCTCGCCCTCGCCCTCACCCTCGCCCTCGCTGCACACTGCCCGCCCTCCTTGACGTTCCTCGACGCTCTTGACCGACTGCCGTCTACTGCTGTCTACTGCTCCTCGCTGCCCACTTCCCCCCCTTCTCCTGCTCTGCACATCGGCCGCGCGTTCTCAGACGGGCCTAGTCGACGTTCTTGTTCTTCGCCAAGCACTCCTAGTCGTTCTTCGCAAGGCAAGAAAACGACTCTACAACTCTCCGTTCTCCGTCACTCGCACCACCATCTGCCCGCCCCAACGAGTAGCACCCGCTTTCTGACGCTCTTGACTGCCCTGCAGCGCCCATCCACTCTCCCAGCCGCTCCTAGTCGCCTCCGCTTCCCCCGTCGCATCCGCACGCGGTGAAGGCCTCAGCATCCCGCCCGACAGCAGCAGCAGCAGCAGCCCGGCCCTCGACGCCCAGCGCCCCGCTCCCATCGCCCTCGCAGCCCACCCACGGCACCGCCCCCACAGGACAGGTACACTGCTGACGACGTGCACCACGGACCAGCCCGCTTCGTACCTCGCCCGCACCGTCGCGTGATCCACGACTGCCGCCAGGCGTCTCTGAGGGGCTTCGAGCCATTCTCCGTCCAGCACCCGCTAACACCAGCTCGCTCCGCGTCCACACCGACTCGCTTGCACCCGAGGTACGTCTGCTTGCCCTGCAACGCTGCGCTGCGCTGCGCTGCGCTGCCCTTCGCCCTGCGCCCTCGACGCTTGCTGCAGCCGCCTGCCCGCGTCGTGACACCTGTCAGGTCACAGCGCTGTACCCCGGCGCCAGCAGAGCCTCCATTTGCTAACGAGCCACGCACAGAAGAAAAAAAAACTTGGTCCACGCGCCAGCTTCTTCCCCAACTCTCCCCGCGAGGCCCTTCCGAACTCCCTCACTCCCATCACACGGCCAGTAGCAAGTCACAGCTATGGCGGAAAACGAGGTGGACCTGGACTCTATCATAGATAGGCTTCTCGAAGTCCGCGGCAGCAGGCCCGGCAAGCAGGTGCAGCTGCTGGAGACAGAGATCCGCTACCTGTGCACCAAGGCGCGAGAAATCTTCATCTCGCAGCCCATTCTGCTCGAGCTTGAGGCACCCATAAAGGTCAGTCCCTGCCGCGCAACGCCCCACAGCCCGCTGTCGCAGTGGTGGCCAGCTGCTGACATTCGTCCAGATTTGCGGAGATATTCACGGCCAGTACTACGATCTGCTCCGTCTGTTCGAGTACGGTGGTTTCCCCCCCGAGGCCAACTACCTCTTCCTTGGCGACTACGTCGACCGTGGCAAGCAGTCCCTTGAGACCATCTGCCTGCTCCTCGCATACAAGATCAAGTACCCCGAGAACTTCTTCATTCTCCGTGGCAACCACGAGTGCGCGTCCATCAACCGCATCTACGGATTCTACGACGAGTGCAAGCGGAGATACAACATCAAGCTGTGGAAGACGTTCACCGACTGCTTCAACTGTCTGCCCATCGCCGCCATCATCGATGAGAAGATCTTCACCATGCACGGTGGTCTGAGCCCTGACCTCAACTCCATGGAGCAGATCAGGCGGGTGATGCGACCCACGGATGTAAGTAACCGTGGCTTGGCTGATTTTGACCAAAACTGACGCGTGTAGATCCCTGACTGCGGTCTCCTCTGCGATCTGTTGTGGTCCGACCCCGACAAGGACATCACCGGGTGGAGCGAGAACGACAGAGGTGTGAGCTTTACGTTCGGACCAGACGTCGTGTCTCGCTTCCTGCAAAAGCACGACATGGATCTCATCTGCCGTGCCCACCAGGTTGTGGAAGACGGTTACGAGTTCTTCTCAAAGCGTCAGCTTGTCACACTTTTCAGTGCGCCAAACTACTGCGGTGAATTCGACAACGCTGGTGCGATGATGAGCGTCGACGAGAGCCTGCTATGCTCGTTCCAGGTATGTTGTGTGCATCTCCCGGTCTGCGCACCTGCTGACATGGTCGATACAGATCCTGAAGCCTGCCGAGAAGAAACAAAAGTACGTTCCACACCTTGGCAGCAGACCCACGTCTCGCAACAAGAAACCCTAGAAGTAGCCACCATCATGATCTCTCAGAACGCATACCAACATCTTAAACAGCAGGTTCGGGCGTCGATAGACAGCGGCGCACTGCCAACCCTCCCCGAAATTCAACTCCGAACCATTTTTGCGAATCCAACCCAACGATCGATATCGTCTTCGCCCTTTCGGCAACCCGGATACCCTTCGGCATTTGTACACCAACACCCTTCCTAGTCTTTATATTCGAGTAACGTTGCGCGACGCACTGTGACGACCACGACGACCGCGACCCCTGTTTGGCATTCCTGGCGGCGCTGCTCGGCCGTCTCTTGCGCTTAGCTTTGCCTCTGATACTCGCCGGCGAACCAAGAGGCAACACACGCAGCGGTCTATAACTATCACACTGTTCAGAGGTCGGGCGCAAGGAAGGGCATACCAACCACGGCTGGGTTACGCGTGCGGCTGTCGGCACACGCATGTTTTCTGCACGGCCGTCGCGAGCATACATTGATGTCTGTAGTCTGGGTTGCCTGGGTCGGGAGTGTTTGGGAGCTTTGGCGGGTGGGCCACCATTAGCGGGCTTGTTTCCGAGTTGTTGGTCGCACGGGAAGGGCCAGAACTTTTTACTTTCCTCTCGATCCCATGCTATGCTCCACGGTGGGACCTCGAGAGCTCTCCAGTCCCCCTAACCCCCCCAACCCCCCCTTTGCTAATGTCTGTCATTTCTTCAGTTTTGCCGCGTTCTCATGTCAAGTCATGGACAGACCCCGTTCTGGGCTATGTAAGCTATCCAAAGCGGTTCTCGCGTATCGTGCTTGTCCTGTCTTGCCTTGTCTTGTCCGCTCTTCTCTTGCACTGCTTGTCGTGTCGTGTCGTGGAGTGTAATGCACCCATGCCAATCCAACACTGAACCGGATATCGTCAGGCTGGCTGGCTGGCTATCCTTCCCTCTCCTTCCTCCCTCCCCAGCACGACTCCACCCCTCCCAGACCCAATATCCGTACGAAACCCCCACACCCACCCACTCACTCACTCAATGCACCACTACCACCAGCATCGACTCTCCACAGACGCGTCTGGACTTCTTCACGACGCCCTGGCTCCCTTCCCTCCCCGTCCCGTCCCGCCCCTCCCCTCCCATACATACTAACCATACCATGCTATGCTATGCTATGCTATACCACGGCCGTGACATACCCGTCTCTCGTGCGTGGGTATCTGGCGATGGCGATGATGGTGGCGGTGGCGACGGTGGTGGTGGTGGTCGTCGTCGTCGTCGTCGTGGAGATGGTCGTGGAGATGGTCGTGGAGATGGTCGTGGAGGTGGTCATGTCTAGAGAGGTATTTGGTGTCTACCTTCTCACTTACTCGGTCGCTCAAAGTATGCCATACGTATCGACTTGGAATGTGAGCGCCTTGACGCGGATAGAGCTGGAAAGACGTATGTTTGGCATGGACGCAAACGCGGATGCGGATGTGAGAGGGAGAGGGGGAGGGAAATATACGCCGAGTACAGCACAACACAGCACAGAGCAGAACAAATAGAGAGTGTGTACATCTCATTCTGACGAAAAGA